>JAXQQM020069286.1:0-111056 GCA_034641835.2 Pinus albicaulis | reverse complement strand
TGTATCTACATATACTTTGCCATTATTCATGAAATAAATAATGCCCTCGGGTTGTAATTTATGTGGAAAAAAGGATTGAATCTTGTTCATATCCGGACACCAACATTTTGGCACTGTTGTCGGGGAAGGCTAACAGGTGCAAGAACATGATCTGCAGTAGATCTCAGATTCGATCTCTCGTCTTGAGGTGGGAATGTATTGCCCATCTTCAAGTCCTGAGTGTAAGTGCTTTGTGTTTTCTTTTTTCTTTCTTTCTTTCTTGTTTCTTGTATTATTTTTTTCTCTGTAAAAATTAAACCCTTGTCTTGATGAAGGTATTTTTTAAAACGTTGCCATAAGTCCTAGGTGTAGTCCAGTTCTTTTTTTTTCCTTTTTTTTTCCTGTTTTTATTTTTAGGGGCCAATTTCTTGTCCTAAGGAGAGTATGTTATTACTTTACTCTAGGTGCTAAAATCTGATTTCTTTTCTTTTGTTATTTTGTTTTATTTCTTGTGAATCTCTTCTCTTGTCCAGGGGAGGAAGTTATCTGTCCTACTTCTGGTCCTGAGCTAATGATTGATTTTTTTTAATGAACCCTTTCTACAATTTGTATGAACAAAGATCTGAATAAGAGGGGTAGAGGAAGACCCCTAAAGAAAGAGAAGGATTTGGGGAGGAAGATATATATTCAGGAAATTATTGAAAAATCGAGATCTGAGGCATTATCCCGTGATGCTGCTAGGGTTAGGGTTAAGACGAAGTCTGAAGGGAAGTTTGTGGAATATCCAGTACCATCCACGGTACGAGAAGGTGTTAATTCTACAACAGAAGATTTAATAAACATGGTACCAGTGGAAGAGAAATCCTTATCAACAGTAGAAGGGGAAGAAGTGGAAGGCAAGGGATCAAAAAAATTGAGGAACTCTAACTGGGAAGAGGAACCTCAAAAAATGTTTACATCCCCAAGAGACCAAGGCAGTGCTGTGAGAATTCCTGTTGCTGAATTAAGAGATTCTGATTTGGTAAAGGGATTTTTGAAGGACTTTGAGTCACTAAGGGGTGAGGGAAGTGTGGTGCGACCGCCTCCAGTTGAATCACTCTAGATACCGGCTATGAAACCGACCAAAATTCCAAGTGAGTATTGGAAGATATTTATGGTACCTGTAAGTTCCTCCATTGATTTTCCTATAGGAAACGTTACAAGAAATGCACAAATGAGAGCCATACCTTTGACAGCCTTGCCTAGTTTTCATGGGCTCTCTTTGGAGGACCCTGACACGTTCCTTTTTGAATTTGATATTGTTTTCCAAGGATACGACTATATGACTAATGCTCAGAAATTGAAAATATTCCCTGCTACCCTAAAGGGGACATCTCTAAGATGGTTTATGGGTTTAGGGGAAGGCACGATTACTTCATGGGACGAAATGAAGAAATCCTTCTTGGAAAAATACCAAGACTATTGTAAGTCTTGTCACATCAAGGAGGAAATATTTAAATTTTCATAGAAGGAAGATGAAAATATGGAGGACTGTGTAGAATGATTTAAATACATACTGCAGAGGTCTGGACATAGTGAATTGGATAAGGATATTCTAAAAATCATTCTTCTCATAGCACTCAGAGAATACTCTTTGCAACTTCTGAATATAGTGGGTAAAGGAGATATTTCAAAAGAAAACTTCGAAAATATCTATGATTATTGTATCAAATGTTCAAGGGGGGCTACAAGAAGTGGATAGGGTATTCGGTCGTTAAAGACCTCCAGTGGAGGGTTCACAAAAGCAGAGATTGGGAATATGTTAGATAATCTGAGGACCGATATCCTGAGTACACTATCAGCCCAAATGGACACTCTATAGGCAAAATAGAAGCAGATGGAGCTGGAGAAAACCATGGCCATATTCTTCCCTCAGTGTAGAAAAAAACACCCTTTGAAGGAATGTCCGCTGAACAGGTGGAAGCCTGCGCGATCTGCAAACAGACTCATGTGACCAGTGCATGTCCTTCCTTTCCATGGCTAAAAGTAGTTTTTCAGGAAGCAAGCAAGGAAATCACAGTGGACCAGCTATATTTCATGGGGTAGAAGAAGCCATCGTAACCTCAACCACCGACGGTGAATCCAGGTATGTTCCAGGACCCATCCCAGTATTTTCATAATTTTAGTATGGGTCCCCAATCTGCACCATTTTTAGCCATGTGGCCTCAATACCAGTATCCCCCTTTGCAGAAATGGGTTCCTCAATCTAGTCTGAATCCTTTGTGGAATCAGACCTGGCGTAGATCCCCTACCACTGGATAGTTTCCTCAACCTATGCCTCAGCAAGAACTTCAGTTTCCTTCCAATGTGCCCCCAGAAAACCCAACCATTATTTCCCAGCTTCCTCTCCAGCCCAACCCAAATCAAAATAAAAAGGGGGTTCAAAAAATAGACATGCTGAACCTTCCATCCTACAACATTTCTACCGCAAGGCTCAATGAGATAAATCTACGGTCTAACAGGGTAGTAAATGCACCTACTTCACCCATTATCACGGAACAACTTAACAGTGAAGATACAGAACCGAAACAAAGAATAGTGAGGAAGAATGTAGATCAACACATAATAAACTAGACACCTCCCCAAGTTTTTCCTAATCAAGGTGATTTAAAATTCCCCCCATATCCTGAAACATTGACCTTGAGAAAACCAAACCCTCAAGTAGAATTGGATTTTCTAGGAGAAGTAAAGAATATTTTTGTTAAGATACCTCTTTTACAAGCCATGAGGGACGTACCTATTTATGCGAAGAATTTGAAAGAATAATACTCAAATAAACCAAGTAGAAAGCCTAAGGATCCATTAAATGTGCATGTAATGGGCAGACTATATGATATCATGTTAGGAAAGATCATGCCTGTAAAATACGGAGATCCTGGGAACCTGATTATAACAGTACAAATTAATGGGATTGAAATTCCAAATGTACTGGTGGATTTGAGAGCAGCCATTAATATTATCACTGTTGAAACAATGAACACATTAGGACTTGGAAACATTAAATCAACCCCTACTATCCTGGAACTTGCAGACAGATCCACAGCTAAACCAGTAGGGAAATTAGAGGTTGTGATCATTTCAGTAGACTCATGGAATTACCCTGTGGACCTCCTTATATTGGAGACTCGATCTTCAGTAGGTGGTCAACCATTGATCCTAGGTGTTGGGTATGTGTTATATTATTTCCACGACTAGCCCCACGTGTTGTATGTTGCACTGGGCGTAGCAGGGGGGTCACAGCGGGGGCGGTAGCCCCCCTTGTCAGGGTCCGGGGCAGTGCCCCGGAAACTTTTTTTTTGGTGTGTAGACCCACTCATAGGTAGACCCACCCATGTTTTGTGCATGAGTTTGCACATGGTTTTGCGGTACGATGGTTTTCGGCCCCTAGTATTTTGTAGATCTGGTCAAGGGAACTACGGTTATTTTCTAATCCAGGGTTAATGGATTGGGGTTTATGTATTCTTCGACATGTATATATATGTGTTGTAACACTAAAAGGAATATAATGAAAAATCAAGCTAGTCATCCCGATTTTGGATCCAGGGGAAAATCTTTTTGTGTATTTGTTTTATGTTTTATGCTCTTGCTATTGTTTATTTTCAGTTATAAGATTCATGTGTAGATAATTTATGTTCAGGGTTAAAACCTACATTTTGTATCAGAGCAGTTTTAGCTTCAAGGGGACACCTTTAATGCTGAGGGTTTTTTGCTCAGGCCTAAGGTAGACCCTGTTCAGTGGGAGATCTGCAGGATCGATTCTTGCGGTGAAGGAAGATGGCAAGCAGTGGAAAGATAGAGATTAAGAAATTTAATGGCTAGAGTTTTGAGTTGTGGAAGCTCAATATGGAGGATCTGCTGGTGGATAAAGATCAGTGGATCACGGTAGATCCAGGTACTAAACCAACGGTAATGTCAGATGAAGACTGGAAGAAACTGGATCGAAAGGCTAAGAGCACAATATGATTGTGTGTCTCAGATTCAGTATTGTTGAATGTATCTGGGGAAGCTACGACAAAGAATTTCTGGGAAAAACTTGGGACTTTGTACCAATCCAGGTCTTTGGTGAATAATTTGTTCCTACAGAAAACGTTGTATAACCTGAGGATGAAGGATGGAGACTCGGTGACAGAGCATCTGAACGCCTTCAATACTATGGTAAGTCAGCTGTCATCTGTTGATATTAAAATATTAGATAAAGATAAGTGCATCATCTTGTTTTGTTCTCTACCAGACTCCTGGGACAGTCTGGTTATTGCAATAGGTAGAAATACAACTACCTTGAATTTTGATGACATTGTCTCAACCTTGTTGTCGGAGGAAATGAGACGGAGAAATATGGAGGATGAAAATGGAGATGCCTTATCTGTATGAGGAAGGTCCCAAAACAGAAACAAGAATAAGGTTTGAAGTGGGAAATATAAATCTAGAGGGAGATCTAAATCTCCTGGAAATTTTGTAAAGGTATGCTGGAAATGCGGAAAGGAAGGGCACTACAAAAAGGACTGTAGATCTAAAGCTCCTGAGAAAGGAAAGGATCTGATGATGCTCCTTCTGCAAAGGCAAAAACCACCTTGGATGAAGGTGGGGATGTGTATTTTTCTTCTTCTTCAAATACACATGTAGATTATGATTCATGGTTGATTGACTCAAGTGCGTCCTTTCACTTCACTTCCCATAGGGAGTGGTTCTGCGAGTATGAGAAATATGATGGTGGTGATGTCTTCCGAGGGGATGATAGGAAGGCCATAATCGTTGGACATGGAAAGGTCAAGCTGAAGCTACAAGGTGGAAGGATTATAACACTTCCTGGTGTTCTGCATATTCCTGCATTGGCTAGAAATCTGATTTCTGTAAGCAAGATGGATGATGCAGGTGTAAAAACAGTGTTCGAGAGAGATGCCTGCAAGATGGTTCGGGGAGCACTGGTATTAATGCGGGGAGTTCGTACTAGAACTCTGTACAAGCTACAAGGTAAAACTATTATTGATGGGTGTAACAGTTCTGTGGTTCCTAAAAGTGGAGCGGAAAGCCTAGCTGTCTTCGGAGAAAAGACCATGCTATGGCATCAAAGGCTTGGACATATTGGAGAGAAGGGCCTTCGGATACTACATAGAAATGGTATGGTAGAAGGTATGTCTAATTGCTCTCTGGATTTCAATTTCTGTGAACATTGTGTATATGGGAAGCAGAATCGGGTGAGTTTTCCTTCTGGAGCTAAGAGGGTGAACAAGATATTAGAACTTGTGCACAATGATGTGTTTGGACCTGTGTCAGTTCCATCATTGGGAAAGTTTGTGTACTATGTTTCATTCATAGATGACTTCTCAAGGAATACATGGATATATTTCTTGAGGAAGAAATATGAAGTATTTGACAAATTTAAATAATTTAAGGCTCTGGTGGAAAACCAAATAGAGAAGAAGATAAAGGTGCTGAGGACAGATAATGGTGAGGAGTTCTGCAAGAAGGAATTTTAAGAGTTCTGTAAGAAGTGTGGTATAGCACGGCAGAATACTACTCTATACACACCTCAGAAAAACGGAGTTGCAGAAAGAATGAACAGAACGCTGATGGAAAAGGAAAGAAGCATGCTTAGTGGTACCGAGTTAGGACAATAATTCTAGGCAGAGGCACTGGAGACTGCATGTTACTTAGTTAACAGATCACCTTCATCAGTGTTGGAGGATAAGACTCTGCATGAGGTATGGACTGGTAAGAAACCCTCTCTTTCACATCTAAGGGTATTTGGATGTGATGCATATGTACATGTTCCAAAGGAGAAAAGGACCAAGTTGGATAATAAATCTGAAAGGTACATCTTTATTGGGTAGAAGGATGGTTTAAAGGGTTACAAGCTTTGGAACCCAGAAACAAGGAAGGTTGTGTACAACTGAGATGTGTTGTTTAGAGAGGTGAAATATGTTGTTAAACATGAAATCATACCAAAGGTACCTGAGAAGATAGAGTTTGAGCTAAAGGAGGATGAATCAAACTCTACAATAGAAGAAGACTCAGAAGAGGGAGAGCCAAAAACTCCAGCTGTGAGAAGATCATTTCGAGAAAGAAGGAAACCAGAAAGGTATAGTCCATCTGCTTTCTGTTCAATTTTTTCTTTAACTATAACTGATGATGATCCTAGAACTATCAAGGAGGTAGTAGATTCAGAGGATGGAAAACTCTGGAAGGAGGGTATGGTTGATTTAATGGCATCCTTGCATAAAAATGAGGCATGGGATTTGGTGGAGTTGCTGGCTGGAAGGAAGCCCATCGGGAGAAAATTTGTTTTTAAGAAGAAGATGAATGTAGAAGGCAACGTGGAGAAATACAAAGCTTGGTTGGTAGCCAAAGGTTATTCCTAGGTGCCGGGAATTGATTTTGGTGATATTTTTTCTCTTGTTGCCAAAGTTACTTCTATTATATTACTTTTATCTGTTGTTGCTGCATTTGATTTTGAGATATAACAAATGGATGTGAAGACAACATTTCTTCACGGGGGTCTAGAAGAGGAGATCTACATGAAGCAACCTTAAGGCTTTATGGTGAAGGGTAAGAAAGAACTGGTATGCAGGTTGAAGAAGTCTCTGTATGGGTTAAAACAATCACCAAGGATGTGGTATCAAAAATTTGATACCTATATACAGGGACTTGGCTTCACCAAAAGCAAGGAGGATCACTGTGTTTATTTTAAATTAATTGGTGACCGTGTTATTTATTTGGTCTTGTATGTAGATGATATGTTGTTGATTGGAAATGACAAAGAAATTATCCAAGATTTGAAGACCCAACTGTTCTCCAAATTCGACATGAAGTATCTTGGTGTTGCAAACTATATTTTGGGCATGGAAATTAAGAGAGATCGGGCAAAGAGGAAGCTCTGGTTAAACCGGAGGAAGTTTGTCGAGACTATATTGCAGAGGTTCAATATGCAAGATAGTAAACCAGTGAATGTTCCTATTCCTGTAGGTGTAAAGCTATCTGCTGAACAATGTTCCAAGACACAAGAAGAAGAGGAGGATATGTCCTGTGTTCTGTATGAAAGTGCAGTGGGTAGCCTGATGTATGAAATGGTCTGTACTAGACCAGACATTGCACATGTAGTGGGAGTATTGAGCAGGTTTATGTCAAACCCAGGGAAGTAGCATTGGACAGCAGTGAAGCAGGTTTTCAGATATTTACGTGGCACTAGTGGTTATGGCTTGTGCTACCAGGGAAGACCAGGATTGGAAATAATGTTGGAAATTCATAGTTTTGTTGATGCAGACTGGGCTGGAGATTTGGACCAAAGAAGATCTACAAGTGGGTATGTGTTTAGCCTATTTGGAGGTGCAGTAATTTGGATGAGTAAAAGACAGTCTGTAGCGGTGCTTTCAACTACAGAGGCAGAATACATAGCAGCCACTCATGCAAGAAAGGAAGCAATTCGGTTGTAGATATTGTGTTCAATTATGGGGTTGGTACAACAAGCTATAAGGATAGACTGTGATAGCCAAAGTGCAATTTTATTGGCTAAGAACCCTGCTTATCATTCAAATACAAAGCACATTGATGTTCAATATCACTTTGTTAGAGATATGGTTGAGGCTAAAAGGGTGTTGCTCGTAAAGGTGGAAACATTGAAGAATGTTGCAGATGCATTGACGAAGTCTGTGAACACTCAGAAGTTCTCTTGGTGTAGAGAAACAATGGGTGTTGAATAATTGGCTCAATGACTAAGCTCTCCTGTGGCCCCCTGTGGAAGGAAAACAACAAGTAGTAGAATGTTGGGTATGTGTTATATTCTTTCCACGACTAGCCCCACATGCTATACGTTGCACCGGGCGCAGTAGGGGGGTCATAGGCGGGGCGACAGCCCCCCCTGTCTGGGTCCAGGGTAGCACCCCGGAAATTTTTTTTTTGGTGTGCGGACCCACTCATAGGCGGACCCACCCATGTTTTGTGCATGAGTTTGCACATGGTTTTGGGGTACGATGGTTTTTGGCCCGTGGTATTTTGTAGATACGATCAAGGGAACTACGGTTATGTTCTAATCCAGGGTTAATGGATTGGGGTTTATGTATGCTTCGACATGTATATATATGTGTTGTAACACTAAAAGGAATATAAGAAAAAATCAAGCTGGTCATCCCGATTCTCAATCCAGGGGAAAATCTTTGTGTTTATTTGTTTTATGTTTTATGCTCTCGCTATTGTTTATTTTCTGTTATAAGATTCATGTGTAGATAATTTCTGTTCAGGGTTAAAACCTACACTAGGAAGACCCTTGTTGGTAACTGCAGATGCCTATATAGGATGTCGGTCTGGACATATGATCATATCAAATGGGACAGTTACGAAGGACCTCAAGCTTTATTCTCTTGCGAAGCCAAGCCCATTTGAAAAATCATTAACCAGTCAGAAACCTCTACCTGCAAAAGAGCCTAAAACTGAAAAAAGAAGATGTTAGACCAATTCTCACTATTGGCCAGGCCCTTTGATTGAGAACAGAGACAGAAGATGATGCCATTAACGCCTTCATTAATGGTTCTAGTTTTTTTCTCGATAGAACTCAATATATTCTAGAATCTGCTATGAGCTATGAGACACAAGAAAACATCGAACCAAAAGATGAGATAGAAGACATTCCTGTGACCCCATTCCATGATAGTACTCCAACTGAGATTGAACCAAGGAACACACTTAATATCAACCCGAACCTTTCTGAATCCTAGACCAAACATCTTTTGAAAGTCCTTCTATAACATCAGGAATATTTTTCTTGGGATTATACTGACATGAAGGGTATCCCTGCTAGCCTATGCACTCATCATATTTACATTAAGGAATATTTCATCCATATAAGAGAGTCTCAACAGAGGATGAATCCTGCTCTCAAAAATGTCGTTAAAGAAGAATTACAAAAATTGTTGGATGTAGGATTCATTTATCCCATATCAAATAGCCAATGGGTATCCCAACTAGTTATCATTTCCAAAAAGAATGGTAAATGGAAAATATATGTAGACTACAGAGAATTAAATAAGGCAACACAAAAATACCATTTTCCTTTCCCATTCATTGACCAAGTCCTGGACATCTTGGCTAGAAAGAAGTTCTTTTCCTTCCTAGACAGGTTCAGCAGATATAACTAGATCCAGATAGCCCGAGAAGACCAGGATAAGAAAAATTTCACATGACCATGGGGAACCTTTGCATATAGGGTCTTTCCATTTGGCCAGTGCAATGCTCCTGCTACTTTCCAGAGGGCAATCTTGGGAATTTTTTCTGATTTGGTCGATGATAGTGTTGAAATCTATATGGATGATTTTACTCCATATGGGAATTCATTTGAGGAGGGATTGGAAAAATTGGAGAAGGTACTCAAAATATGTAAACAGATTGATGTATCATTGAGTATAGTCAAATTCCATATGATGAGGGAAGAAGGAATAGTACTGGGACATTTTCTCTCAGCCGCTGGAATTCAAGTTGATTTGGAAAAATTAGAGGTAATATTACATTTTTTGGTACCCAAAACACCCACACAGGTATGTAGCTTTCTTGGTTGTGATAGTTATTATAGGTTCTTTATAGAAATTTTTTCTAAAATAGCACATCCATTATTTCAATTGCTAACAAAAGATGCAAATTTTTTGTGGGCCAAATATTGCGAGATAACTTTCACGAAAATTAAAAGGCTGGTGTGCACGGCCCCAATCCTTCAAGGACCTGATTGGGAATTACCATTTCGCATACATAGTGATGCTTCTTAGATAGCAGTAGGGGTTGTTTTAGTACAACGGGTAGAAAAAACACCGTATGCAATTTATTACGTCAGTAAGAATCTAATTCCTATTGAACTAAATTATACGGTGACAAAAAAAGAATTCTTAGATGTCATTTATGCCATCAATAATTTCCGACACTACATCTCTAGGTATTATAATATTGTCCATATTGATCACCCAAAAATCAGGTATTTGATGAGTAAACCCATAGCTCCTAGTCGTGTTACAAGATGGTTACTACTGCTTCAAGAATTTTATATTACAATAGTAGATAAGACAGGAAAATATGATGTAGTAGATGATTTCCTATCTAGAATGGATAACAATGATGAATGCACACCAATAGAAGATAGTTTCCCTGATGAACATCTTTTTGCAGTCTCTACTAAACCTTCATGGTATGTAGATATTGCTAACTATCTTGCTATAGGGAAAGTGCCTCCTCATTTGTCATATAGGGAACAACGAAAGCTTATTCATCATAGTGCTCGATATTCTTGGATGGCAGGGTACCTTTTTCATACAAGAGTAGATAAGCAGATCCAGCGCTGAGTGTCTAAAGATGATATCTATGAAATATTTAAAGGTTCTCATGATGGCCCTTGTGGAGGGAATTTTGTAGACAAAAGAACAGGCCATAAGGTGCTAAAAATGGGATTACTGGCCTTCCATTTTTCGTGATGCTCAGAATTATGTCAGGAGGTGTGATAGTTTCCAACGTATGGGGCAACCTTATAAAGTGGATGAAATTCCTTTGCAGCTCAGCTATTTCTCTAACCTTTCAAGAAATGGGCTATTGACTTCGTTGGACCCTTTAACCCACCCTCCTAGTAGAAAGTCCACATCTTGGTCTGTACTAATTACATTACTAAGTGGGTGGAAGCCAAAGAAGTTGTGAAAGAAACAGAGTAGGTAGCCTCATATTTTCTATTTGAAGAAATTGTTTCTCAGTATGGTACTCCAAGAGAGGTTGTTTCAAATGGAGGAGCACAATTCACATCACGCAAGAATGCAAAGCTTATGCAAAAATACGGGGTCAACCACAGAGTGACATCTCCATACCATCCCCATGTGACTGGACAAGTGGAAAGTAAAAATAAGACATTAGAAAATATTTTGACAAAAAGTATGGCATACCATCATTGGGATTGGGCTCAAAAACTTCCAGAGGCTTTATGGGAATATAGAAAAACATGGCGGAATACAATCGGGTTTTCACCATTCGAGTTGGTTTATGGGAAATCTCCATTATTTCCAATTTAATTTTAAATAAGCACAGTTAGAACAGCCATGGAAGTTGGTTTAGATCTATCAGATGCCCAGAAGCACCAACTGGATCAGCTTAATGAAATTGATGAAATACGTTTAATGGTTGTCCAGCGAACTACTGTTATTCAACAGCAGAGAACGAAATGGCACTATAATTTAATAAAAAGTAAGGTGTTTCAACATGGAGATTGGGCACTACTTTATGACTATCGTTTCAAGGATTTTAAGGGAAATCTTTGCACTCGGTGGATGGCACCTTATAAGGTGAATGTTGTATTTGATAATGGAATAGTTAGGCTAGTCACAATTGACGATACACGTACCTCCTTTATAGTCAATGGACATCGCTTGAGACTATACCACCGGCCACTAAGGTGTTTCAACATGGAGATTGGGCACTACTTTATGACTATTGTTTCAAGGATTTTAAGGGAAAGCTTTGCACTTGGTGGATGGAACCTTATAAGGTGAACGTTGTATTTGATAATGGAACAGTCAAGCTAGTCACAATTGACGATACACGTACCTCCTTTATAGTCAATAGACATCGCTTGAGACTATACCACCGACCAGCCTCCAAGGATGCTTTTATTAAACAAATTTATGAGAAATATAGTTTGAAGGTTATCGGTGTAGAGAATCTTTCCTCTGCAACCTTGTAAAAAAAAATAAAAATAAAAATAATAATATAATAATAATAAAGAATTTTGTTCTATTTTCTTGTCTTTTTGCAGGAGCTACGACTAAGGAGTAAAAATCAAGGAATGCTCATGTTTCTATTACTTGGTTGCCGCTACACCAGATGTTGTTACTCTGTTGCTACTATTCATGTTGTTGTTACTTGGTTACTGCTACTCCGATGTTGCTACACCGGATGCTATTACTCGATTGCTACTACTCATGTTGATGTTACTTGGTTGCTGCTACTCATGTTGTTGTTACTTGGTTGCTGCTACTCCAATGTTGCTACACTGGATGCTATTACTCGGTTGCTGCTATTCATGTTGTGGTTACTTGGTTGTTGCTACTCATGATGTTGTTACACTGATGTTGTTACACCAATGTTGTTACTCCACTGCTGTTACACCAATGCTGTTACACAGATAATATTACTCCGCTACTATTACACTGATGTTGTTACACCAGTGTTGTTACACCGATGTTGTTACATCGATGATGTTCTCCGATGCTATTACATGATGCTGTTACACCATCCCGTCATCTAGGTAGGCCGTCAAGTACACCTCCACGTGACTTGTACTAATTTAAGTAAATATCCCATGTGAAGACTTTAATGTCGCGGAAGTCAAAAAAAATTAAGTTGGGGGGGTGTGTCGTCATGCCAAGGACAATGTAATAATAACACCATAAGTTAAGAATGACATTTCTCTCATGGTACACCTTATGAATCACATCAATATCTAGTATCATCATTTAATCCTATTGGGATTCGCAAAATGTCTCATCTATCCTGTACGAGTAATTATTATCCTTATTTTATTATACTTACCATACTCCTTTATGATTTTTCTCGGTTTTGGAGAATTACTAATCATATTTATCGTTACCACCTGTCCACTTTCACTATGTTGTTCCTTCAAATCCAGTACCCACCACCTTGCCCAATGGTCTGCTGCTACAGGAAGTGCTGCTACAAGTCTCCACAGTATGGGTGGGCTGGATGTGCGGCATGAGCTAGAAAACACAGTTTCAGTTTGCAGCAATCTAGACGTTTGGAAATTTTTTGTCGACGCAGGTTGGGATGTCTACTTTGACAGATTACAGGGATTCGATGGAGGTATCACAATGGAACTCGCACTCAATTTATAGGAGAATAATTCGTGGGTTATAGGTCTAGAAATTCCTATTACAGAGGAAGTAATTGTAGAGGCTAGTGGGCTGAGACAGCAGAGGCAGCAATGGTTTGCTCGAAAGTTTTCTCTCCCAGAGTTTCCTGAATTTTTTTAGCAGGAAGGAGAAAGTATAGTTAAATTGGGAAGTGGATATGAGCGAAGAACTGTACCGTATCATTGGAATGAAGTTGCAGGTTTCATAATTAAATACTTTACCTGCGAGGGTCGGGCCTCAGCTCTGTTCAACTATCACTTTAAAATTCTAATGCACCTCTGATTTCCACAGAATCGGGAGCATGCCCTAAACATGCCATTCTTTCTATTAAAACAACTACAGCAGATGGCATAGGCTGATTAGTGCTCCTGCCTGATGATGGCAGTGATTTCTAACCATGGATTGCTGTGATTAGTGGTCATGCATGAAATAGGTAGGCTGCGGGTTTCTTGGGTGGAACTCTGTGTATACTCAGAAAAAGCGGTAGTAGCTATGGTTATTGCTAGAGAAGAAGAGCCAGCCACTATGGCTAGTATGGTAGAAGAAGAACCTTCTGAGGAAATCAATCAAGAGAAACCCAAGGAAATGGAAACAGAGATTGATTAGAAAGAACCTGAGGAAGAGTAGATGATGATTGATCAGGAGGAACCTGAAGAAATGATTATGGAGAAAGCAATTGAAAACTAAGATGAGGCTGTCACACAAGAACCAAACTCACTAGAAGAAACCACAGAAGAGGAAATAAGAATGGAAGAGCCGATTAACGGCATAGACGAGGTTGCTACACAAGAACCAGCTTCACTCAAGGAACCCACAAAGGAAGGGATTATGGACATTATGCAGGAAATTGATATTGTGATACAGTAGGCAACCATATCCAATGAAGAACAAAGGGATGGAATTGTGGACAAAGAAATGGCAAGTGATGATGTTTCGAAAGAAACAACATCACTTTATTCGATTAAAATGGATGTCGATACAGTTGGGGGTGCTACACAAGAACCACCCCCAATTCGGCCGGAACAGGGGGATTCAACCTATGGAATCGATGTTGGACATCAAGAATTGGTACCAACTGTGAAAACAAAGGTGATTTCCGGGGAAAAAGATGCTAAAGAAGGAATGAGTCGGGTGCTCGATACTGTTCCACAAGAACTAGTATCAACCCATGAAGAAGAAGTGATAAGAAAAGAGTAGGAGGAAAAAATGGAATTGAGCCACGGAATCAATGTTGTTGCACAAGAACCAGCATCAACTTCGGTTGAGGTAGTAATGCATGAAGTCCTAGTCCAACTTAGGAATGATAATGAAGGGTTTTTTCCCTGTTCTCCGTTCCAATCCATGATGCCCAGAGGGGCAAGGGGATTTCATTCGCCTAAACAGTTAGTGGAAGAAGTTAATGTTCCCTCGGTATTAAAATTTGTTGACACGGCCAAGGTTGGCCTAGACATCACTGAAACAGAACAATTGGAGGTTCACTAGGAAGAAATAATTCCTGCAGAAATATCGGAACACAAAAGGGTCGATGAATTTGTTGGCGAAACAGCAGAAGTTTCCAGAAGAAATGTAGAAGAAGAAGGACCTCTGGGTTGGGAGCCTGACCAAGAGAGTTTGATGAAAGAATAGGGAGAAGATTCCAGTAGGATTCTACCACCTTCTAAGCTTGTCATAGGTCTAGAACCTGAATTCACTGTTAAATAGGAATGGGTCGAACAGTGTGAAAAAAGAAGGTTACCTCTCAAAAAGAGGTACCAGCTGCAATTCAGTGAAACCATGAGACTGAAAATAGAATTTTGGAGTTTGCAAAAGAAATTTTCATGTTTAAAAAGGAAGGTAAAAGTCTACAAATGGAGGTCGATAAAGCTGAAGGTTGAAGTCTCCACTGCGGCTCCCCAGGCGGCCCAAACGAGGAATTGTTTGAAGGTCAGGAATTCATATTGGTCGTTGATATTCAAAAATGGTAGTCTGCAGCAAGCAACCACAAGAAAGAAATAGATAGGGTTTGAGAATAGGCTGTTGGAGTCGTTACAAGGTACATAGATCAATTATGCAAGGCTCGGCTGAAGCAGGCCAAACAGAAGGCAAGGATAGAAGAGTTGGAAGAACAGGTTCAGTTGCTAAAGACAGATAAGGAGAAGATGTTCTCCCTAGCAAAAAAGGTAATGGCCTGCAAACCCCCTTCACATAGCTATGGCTTATTCCTTCATGAATGATTTCTTTTCTTTTGTCTTGAAAGTATATATAAGGAGATTTTTTATGAAATTGAGGGCCTCATTCAATTTTTCTATATTTTAAAAATTCATGATGTCATAGGACAAGATTTAATGTGTGAGCTCTACATGCATGGGAATTATTTAAGGCATTATCAGTCATTTAACCCCATTCCATTCATTGGGGACATCCATTTAAGTAATTTCACCTCCTGTACCATCAATCATATTAAATGGAGAAAGGCCTGGGATACATTTGAAGAAAATCAAGCCGGAAATCCATTAATGGTAAGGAGAAAGCATGGTTAGTCCGTGAATATTTACAATAAACATTATACCTTTCTACAGATTTTGGGCTGAAAGGAACATATGATGACAACTCATAAGTGGTGTGTTGACCTCTGTGTCGACTAGATTACGACATTTCACCGGGAAGCCCTAGACAGTTGTTAGAAAATATAGATGTTGTCCTCTTCAGCTATCAGGAGAAGAGAACCATTTAGGGCACCTAACTTTGCACGTGCCTTATAAATAATGTCGCGTTATGTGGCATGTATTCATACGTGTGGGGTTAGATGGATGGTATTGAGATTTTGATTTCCCCTTTTATGGCTACCAGCCGAACAGTATACTCCTTCTTATAACGTTGAACCTGACTGGTGGAAAGATGTTGTTTTGACATAAGGATATAAGACACCAGAAATAGAGATGGCAGTAGAATATGACCTCATAAAGCTTTATGCCGATCACAGTCAGTCCAAACCAGACTTGAGGAGACGGCGAGCTGCATGACGACATGAAGATAGATCAATTGGGGGGAGATGTTGGGCACCAGATTTGTATATTTTTTCTTTCATTTTTACCCTGCCTTTCTATCTCCTTGTGCCATTAATCATCCTAAAAGCATGAGGTAAAGCCATTCTTCCTATATTTTATGGGATATTTGATTAATGATGTACTCGCCATGGAGGATTTACCTTTTTACGTATTAAATCCTATATTTCTTCAGATTTGGCCACAATAGGCATGTTATCTCCGTAAGACAGGGCACAACCCAACCTTTTCTAGCACCTCCCTTATTTGTTGCTATAGCGTAACAACCATGGATGTATCATCGTTATCTTTGGGTTTCTTATAGTTTCTTTCTGGGCAATCCGATTGTCATTGTAACAATGTTTATTTTTGTAACAAGGGAGCTATTGGGAGAAATTGGGGGATCTTCGGACTATGGTATAAAGAAGCCTACGGGTTGTGAATCAAACATATTTTACACATATATAGATCTTGTAATTAATCTTCCTATTATTAATTGAATACAAAGCAGCTCGTTGTTTCTCCTATAATACTTGGATTTCCACAGCCCTGATCCAAGAGTTGGGCCCACTCTTGTGATCAGGTGTTGCATTCTTCTTTCTTTCATTTTAGTACTGTGTTTTGTGTGACTACTTAATTGCTATGATAGTTACGTTAATTGTTGTGGATGCTTTTTATTTCTACAGTTTATTTGTTGTTGTTATAATGATATTTGTGTTATAGATTAAACTTGTGATTCACACCAAACGATGTGCTTGTATCTGCATATACTTTGTCGTTAGTCTTGAAATAACTCACACCCTTGGGTTGATAATTTATGTGGAAAAAAGTATTGAATCTTGTTTATATCCGGACACCAACACCATGGTTGTACAAGAAAAGAAGTAGAAAATTGAAATCAAGATTTGTGTTGATTTAAGGAAGCTAAGTGGTGCATAGGTGCATGACCCATTCCGTACACCTTTTACAAATGAAGTTTTGGAGAATTTTGGAGGGAAGGAGACCTACTCTTGATCCAAAATATTTTTCTTGAGATGTATGAAAGAATTACATGTGAAAATTGTAGCTTTAAACAAGAAAATTTAAAGGCATAAACGAAAAAGGGGAGAAGCAGTTAACATCATGCACAAAGACACATAGTTGATATCAGAGTTCGTCCACGAGGTACTATGTCTCCGAGCCCTGCTCAAATCGTGGGGAAGCCCTTATTTCATTAAATGGAAAAAATGAAAGTACAAGTAAGATTTGAGGAATTAAAACCTTATACCTACCAAATCTGAAAATGGTCGAAATTTGTAGACCTATGATGACAAAATGGGTAGCACCGTTAGATTTATGGCGTCGATTAGTGCAGAATCCATTTCAAAATTGTCCCAATCTGACAAAGTGAAAATCTGGCTGCCCTTTAAAAATGCCTCAGATCATGGTTCCACCCCATCCTACACACTGCTCAGGGTTCTAGTGCCTCGTTTTCTGTGCCCGCTCCTATATGTCCCTGGGTGCACTGCAAAATAAAGGTTTATATATTATGTGTTGGGCAGAATTTTCAAAAAGTTCAGTTGGAGAGTTGGTTTAGGATCTGAATGTTTGGGAGGAGGTCGAGTGGTCAAACTCCAACCCCTCCTTAAATAAGAGAAAGTTTGTTTTTGAGTAATCAAATTTAATTTTTGGGAACCCACATGTATTTTTAAACATGCCATTTGAAGATTGATGGGGGGAGAAACCAATTTTGGGTAGTCTGCCCGTTTAAATCACGCCACTTGTCATTGCGTGGAGGGTGGCGGGGTTGACACCTCGCGGCCCTCCCAATCATGTTGTCGTTACCATATATCACGGTCAGGTGGTCAGCAATAGAGTCACAACTGTTGACGATCCCCACTCCAAAATTTGTTTTTTTATGTTTGATGAGTGGGGAGGGCGGGGGTCATCCCCCACCCTCCATTATATTTTTTATTTTTATTTTTTTTGTTAATTTAAGACAAAGAAGTTATTTCAAAATATTCATATTTTTGGCCGAAGGAGACGTTTTAACCATCCCAAAAACTCGCCTAGAATATGGCCAGGTTGGCTGGAATCCAGTGGTCGGGTTCCAGTGAAATTTTTTCCTCCTTCAACTGCCACATCACCAAGTCAACCCTCAAACTTTGACTGCTCCTAACTTCTTCACAGGAACTAGGAATTGAGTTTCATCTGCACCGTTGGAATCATAATGACGAGATCTACAACCTGAACCTAGTTTGAGAGACTTTAGAACACTTTTATTTTTGAGCCTTTCTACTTAAGCCATTCGTACTTGTACCTATTTAATCCACCTGGATCATTCCTCCCCACTAAAGAGATTTTGGACCCCAAAGGCCTTATTAATCAATAGGCAAATGAGGGAATTTCTCCCTCACCTTCTTCTTTTCAAACCATTTAGCTTTACTTGGGTGCATCCCTTTGAAACCAACATGGAGATACTCCACATCTCCTTGTCATGAAGTCCTGGTCCTTCGATCAAAAACGATGTCCTCTGGTAGTTTATCGAGATATTCTGGTGCAAAGTCATCCACTGTAGGAACTGATCTTACCTCCTTGGTCTCCATAATCAATGATGGTTCATAAAGCTTCAGGTTTTCGACATTAACGACTGAGTACATCTGCATGTATACAAGGAAGTCTAGATGAAAAAAATTATTCCCAATCTTCTCCAATATGGTAAAGGGACCATACCTGATTGGTCACAATCTCTTGCCTTCCCCCTTCATTAGATCCTTGCTGATGTGCAACCAAACTTTATCACCAACTCGAAATTTATGTTCGACTCGGTGCTTATCATGTCGGGCCTTATATCAAGGTTGAATATTCTCCAAGTTCTCTTGCAATAATGGGTGAATTTTTTGTATCCGCTGGATGAATCTTTGTGCTTTGTCCCTATCATCACGTCCACTAGCATCTTCATCCCTTCCATAGATCATGTTGAAAGGGTCCTTTAGTAAGTAACCAAAGCATGTATCAAAAGGTGAACGATGCATAGAGGAATGCATTGCTCGGTTGTAAGTGTGTTGCACATATGGAAGATTCTCATCCCACAACTTGGGATGTTTGCTGCAATAGCCCTGTAACAAGTGTACCATGTTATGGTTGACGACCTTTGTCTATTCGTCAGTTTGGGGATGGAATTTCGTACTTCTCTTTAACTTGGTGTCCATCATGTGCCACAAGCTATTCCAAAACTCTCCAAGGAAGTGATAGTCTCAATCTAACACAATCGACGTGGGCAGCCCAAAGTGGACCGAAATATACTAAAAGAAAAGACAAGCAGTCTGCTAAGCAGTGACCTGCTTCTTACAAGGCATAAATATGCACATTTTACTAAAGCGGTCGATGGAAACATACAAATAGTCGTGACCCTTTCTAGACATAAGAAGACCTCCTACAAATTCCATCGACACACTTTCCCATGGACGACCCAGAATAGGGAGCGGTGTGTAGAGCTCGAGTTTTTTATTAGAGGGCTTTGAAATATAACAAATGACACATCCCTTTACAAAATGATTTACAATTTTTTTTCATAAGTGGCCAAAGACAAAACCTTTGAAAATTACATAAGGTTTTCTTGACACCAAAGTGACCAGACATAAGAGAGGCATGCGCCTCTCAAATTACAGGTACCCTTTTTGCTGTGGGTATGCACAATTTTCCAAGGTGATACAATAACTTCCCCTGCAAATGATAGTTGTCCACTTGTAAACCATGAGTTAGTTTTTCATATATTTATTTAAAGTCATCATATTTAGCATATTGTTCATCATAAATTTCAAAATACAATGACACATTATGAAAAATAATAGAAGCAATGATAGGAGGGTGAGAGATCAGATCTGCGACTTTGTTACTAGTGCCCTTATTATACTTTATTACCAGATGAAATTGTTGTAGAAACCCCATCCACCTAAAATGATGAGAATTTTGTAGCTTTTTCTGTGACTAAAGATATTGCAAGGGCTGATGATCCGTATGGATGATGGTCTTCTTGGCGATGAGGTATTGTTTCTACTTTTTCACACTTTGGACCAAGGCATACATTTCCTTTTCATAAATGGGGTAATTGATTACAACCATGGAGAACTTCGAATGGTAACATATCATATTCTTCTGCTGCAACATTACAAGTCCCATGGCACACCCACTAGCATCAGTTTCGATCTCAAAATGTTGCTGGAGATCGGGTAAATCTAGGACTAGTGCGGTGCTGATTTTCTCTTTCAGTGCTTCGAAGGCCTTCTGCTTATTTACTCGCCACTGAAAGGCTTGTTTGATACTTGTCAGAGCGTGAAAGGGTGATGAAATAATGGATAAGTTGGAATTGAACCTCCTCCAGTACTGTACTGCACCTAAAAAACTACAGACCTCTATTACATTGGTAGGCTTAGGCCAATTTACAATCACCTCAACTTTTCAGGGGTTTATTTTTAATTGACCATTATCGACATTATGGCCAAGGTAAACCAAAGAGGTTCTCCCGAACTCATAGTTCAAAAATTTTACATATAATTCTCCCCCCTTTAAGACATCAAACACTTTCTTAACATGGCAGACATGTTCATCCCAAGTACTAATAAAGACAAGAATATCATCTAAATACACAAGGACAAACTCATCAATGAAAGGCCTAAAAAGATCATTCATGACCCTAATGAATGTGGCTGGAGTGTTGCAAAGTCTGAATGGTATCACCATCCATTCAAACAACCCCTGTTTGGTCTTGAAGGTAGTTTTCCACATGTCCAGCTCTGCAATTATGACCTGGTGATAACCACTACACAACTCCAATTTGGTGAAATAGATAGCATTCTTTAATTGATCTAACAAATCATCAATGTGAGGGAGAGGGTATCAATTTTTCACTGTGATTTTGTTTAGTGCTCGATAATCCATGCACATTCTCCATGTGCCATCTTTCTTGGATACTAATACTATTGGCAAGCCACCAGGAGAATTACTTGGCTGAATGACCCCTTGGTTCAATAGTTCTTGTACCTTCTTTTTTATTTCCTCCATCTCGATAGAGGACATCCTGTACATACCAATATTTGGAAATGGAGCATCATGCTGCAAATGGATCTCATGTTGGATCTCTCGTTTTGAAGGTAATCCTTTGGGTTCCTGAAACAATTCATCATAGTTAGAAATAAAATTACAAAATTCCTGTTTATGAGCTGGATCACATCCTCGGAAAGCATCAGATATTTCTTCATCTCTTTCTATCACAATCATGAGAAGACACCCCTTACTAGAATTCACTAGTCTCTTCATCTGTCTTGCACTTACAAGGCTGGCACTGAATTTGGTTTGATGAGCTCTTATAACATATTCTACCCCATCTTTTGTGATTTGCTATTTATTTTCATGGTGAAAGAAAACTTCTTTCCTGTCATAAATATAGGAAATCCCTAACATAATGCCGCAGATATTCAATGGTATTACATCCAGTTCTACTTCATCCACTAGGTTAGAAGCAATTATAAATTTAACCTTACATTGCTTGGTTACATTTAGTTTTACTTTGTCATGTATCCATCCAAGCGGATAAGGTTTTGGATGAGGCTTAACTTCTAAGCATAAATTTTTAACCGATGATTTTGAAATTATATTTTCTTGAGAGCCTAAATCAAATAGAGTTTCTACTATTGCATGATTTACGATAACTCTAATATGAAACAACTCAATTCTCTTTCTTTCATTAGGAAGAGGCTCATCTGATAAACTAGTGTTTTCATGTGATTCAGAATTAACATGAAGAGAATGAGTACCTTTTGTGCCTGCTGCTATGATCAATGCCTCATCTCCAGAGTTGGATCTAAGGGCTTGATGAGCAATTTCTACCATCTTTTTCTTACACTTTCCTCAAAATCTCTTCAACTTCTTTTCTGGGTACAACTTCCAACAATGATCTTCATCATGGCATTCCCTTTTGCAGTGAGTGCAATAAGGCATTTCTCCTTCATCATTCTTCGCTGATGCCGTCTTCTTTTCCTTTCCCTTTTCTTCCCCTTTGAATTTTCCATTTGAAGGTTTGAAAGCTAGTTTCTTTGAATGATCGTCCTTATCATTTCTGCCCCTGTTCTCAGGATAAATGAAATTTACACTCACTGAGTCAATAGTAGTAGGTTCAAACATTAACATGAATGTCTAATGTAACTATGTAATGAACCGATATACTTAGTTACAACTTTAGGAGAATCTAATGAAATGCCCAAACTGAGTGCTTATTTTCTAAATCCCTCGATAAATACTTTCACATTTTTTAATTTACCTTGCATTAGGTACTATCACTCCATTAAGGCTTTATTCTTGTAACCGAAGGGATAGAATTGATCTTTAAGTGCAACAATAAAATCTAACTAGGAAGAAACAAGGTTACCCAAATTACTGTTGCCTCGAAGTTTTCTCTCCCACCAGATGAGAGTTGTGCCACTCAATCGAAGAGAAGCCAACTAGATCTTCGCCTCATCCTCCACAATCTATTGAATCTTGTAATAGAGTTCAAGCTGCCTAATCCAATTGTTAATATTCTTGGTATTAATTTCACCATTATATACTGGAAGATCAAATTGAACGTCTAACTTAAAGAAAGGCTTGTTAGATGCATTTCCAGAATTTTTATTATGATGGTTAGAAGAGGAAGAAGGAATTTCATTTATTGAAGGAGGTGGATCTCCTCCACCATCTCCATGCACTCAACCTTACGCTTCTGAAGAATTCTCTCCTGATTTCTCTAACTTATCAAGTCTACAGAATAGATTCTCTACTCGATTTACCATGGTATAGAATTTTTTGTAGAAACTGAGGTCCTCCTCATTCCGATATTCGTCACCCATGTTCTCTCTATGACATGCACGTCCTGCTTCGGGATCAAAATCCAGTACCATCCCTTCACATATTCTTAGAATTTTTCTCGTTTGCATATAACCATGTAATTCACATCTACAAACACATGCTCTGATACTACTTTATGCAAAATATTTTTATTGAGATGTATGAAATAATTACATGTGAAAATTGTAGCTTTAAAGAAGAAACTTTAAAGGCATAAACAGAAAAAGAGAGAAGTAATTAACATCATGCATGAAGACACAAAGTTGATATCGGAGTTTGTCTAGGAGGGACTAAGTCTCCGGGCCCTGGTGAAATAGTGGGGAGGCCCTGTTTTCATTAAATGGAAAAAATGAAAGTACAAGTACAAAGTGAGGAATTACACCCTTATACCTGCCCAATCTGAAAATGGTTGAAAATTGCAAACTTATGATGATGAAATGGGTAGCACCATTGGATTTGTGGCATTGAGTACTGTAGAATCCATATAAAACTTGTCCCAATCTGACAATGTGAAAATCCCCCCCCCCCTGGAAAATGGCTCAGATCGTGGTTCCACCCCCTCTTGCACATTACTCAAGGTTCCACTGCCTCGTTTTCCATGCCTGCTCCTATCTGTCCTTAGGCACACTACAAAATTAAGGTTTATATATTATGTGCTGGGCAGACTTTTCAAAAATTTGGGTTGGAGAGTTGGTTTAGGATGTGAATGTTTGGGAGGAGGTCAGGTGGTCAAACCCTAACCCCTCATTAAATAAGCATAAGTTTGTTTTTGAGTAACTACATTTACTTTTTGGGAACTTTCATGTATTTTTAAACCCACCATTTGAATATTTATGGGGGGATGGACCCGTCTTGGGTGGCCTGCCTGCTTAAATCACACCACTTGTCATTGCATGGGGGGCGATGAGGTTTAAATCCCACGCCCCTCCCAATTGGGCTATCGTTACCATATATCATGGTTGGGTGGTCGACGATGGGGTCACGACCGTTGTTGACCCCCAATTCAACATTTAATTTGTTATGTTTGATGAGTGGGGAGGACGAGGGTCATGGCCCGCCCTCCATTATATATATATTTTTATTTTTTTGGTAATTTCAGAAAAAAGAGGTTATTTAAAAATATTCGGATTATTGGCCGAAGGAGACGTTTTAATCATCCTAGAAATTTTCCCAGTATCCGACCAAGTTGGCTGGAATCGAGTGGCTAGTTTCCAACGAAATTTTTGCCTCCTTAATCTGCCACATCACCAATTCAAACCTCCAACTTTGACTGATCCTAACTTCTTGATATAGACTCAGAATTGAGTACCATCTATTTTGTTGGAATCAGAATGACGAGATCTACAACCTGAACCTAGTTCGAGAGACTTTCGAACACTTCGATTTTTTAGCCTTTGTAGTTAAGAAATTTGTACTTCTACCTGTTTAATCCACCTCGATCAAATATTTTATAGATGGGGTTTTGGGGTACCATTAGATTAGAATTATATGAGAAGAAAGGAGTAAGAATAATTTTTCCACAGAATGGGGATCTTTTTAGTATAGATTCATGCCTTTTGGATTAATTACAGCTCCAACAATATTCTCTGAAGTAGTTGTTTCTACATTTAAGAAGTATATACACAATTTCTTGGAGGTTTATTTTGATGATTGGAAAATTTTTGGAATGTTGAAGAAACTATCAGGCTAGGAGGTAACTCCGCTAAAAAAATCATACGAATTGACTAATGATGCCTACAAATATATACATGGAGGTGAGACTCTTGGCATTAATTTCCCAACGTCACTTAAACTTCCTTATTTACTATTTTACATTAATGTACAACTTCGCCCAATCTCTTAGGATTAGGTATCAAAATTCACCACCTTAATCTGAAGGAATGTTGGTGAGTCCAAGCATCGTTCTGAAATTTTCAAACTTTCCTCTTCTAAAGGTTTTGGTGACGCTGTCTGCAATTTTCTCATTTGTGGAACAATAACGTAGATGGGTTGTTTTGGCCTCAAAATGATGACGAATTAGATGGTATTTTGTATTTATGTGATTTGATCGATCATGGAACTTTGGGTACTAGACCAACTTTATTGCAAAAGTGTTATCGACCATGAGTGGAGTTGAATGCATTTGTTTCATCTACAAATATTATATGATTTTCATGATCCATACAATTTCCTTTGTCACTTCAGTTGATGCCACATATTCTGCCTCACCTGTGGAAAGTGTGGAACTGACTGTTTGTGTGATCTCCCGGAGAAAGCTTGTGATCCAAGACTCATAGTACAACCTAAAGTGTATACCCTATTTTCTTTGTCTCCATCAAAATCTGAATCAGAATATATAATCAAGCTAAAATCGCCCACCTGTGTATATTTTAGGCCAAAGCCTTGAGTGTCTTTCAAGTACTTTAGAATTGAGTTGTTGAATTTAGAATCTCCACAGTATACATTTTTGCGTCTACGTTTCGGGTCTAGATCAAGACCCATCATCACAAAAAATACTGCCAATAAGAGAGAAGGTTAGATGAAATAAATATAAGAAGCGAACAGAGGGATGAGGAGAGAACATGAGCCAACCAACAAATGTCAAAATAAAATATAAAAAGATTAATAAGGTTAATTAAAGTAAATTTTCTTTTTATTCTTTATTTAAATTCCATTAAATTATGTTTAGATTAATTAATGTTAAGGTTCATTACGGATCATTTAATTGCTTCTTATTAATTTTAATTTTAATTATTAGAATTATTAATTTAGAAAGCAAATAAATTTTTTTTTTCTAGGGAGGATTTTATATATGTGTTATGATTAATATAATATCATGCTCTATATAATAATTATTATTTGAATTAATGATGGATGTAAAAACGTAATGTATGATGTCTCTAAATTATTATTAATATTGAAATGTTACTATTATAATTTATTACTTATTATGTATTAATTAAAAATATTAATTTTAATTATACTATTAATTAGGAATAATATAACTACTTGTAATAATATTCTTTAATTAATATTAATATTACTGTCACATAATATTTTTCTTATTAGATAAATATTATAGGTTTTAAAGGGTGGGTTAATATTAAAACGATATTATATATATTTAAAAAGTTAATATTAATTATAATAATACTTAGGAATAGTTAACTATTATTAATAATATTTGTTAATTAAAGTTAATATTAGAGCTAATTACTATTTATTCTTATTGTGAAGATTAGATAAATATTATATTTTTTAATGGGTGGGCTAATATTAAAATGTTATTATTATTATTATTATTATTAATATCAAGATTAATCATAATATTAATTAGGAATAGTTAACACATAGCTATTAATAATAATATTTGTTAATTAATATTAATATTAGGGACTCAAATTCTTTATTCTTATTTATGACATTAGATAAATGTTAAATTTTTTAATCAGGGTTAATTTTAGGGGAATTATTGTAGTATAGTATTAAGGGGCCAAAGGAGTGTTTTTGTAAAGGGATGGGAAGGAGGGAAAGGTTGAGAAGGAGATTTGACACGGGGTCTCCAGGGAGGTTATTAATGAATGGGAAGAGGAGGAAGGTGGGGAGAAGAGGTATGAAGAGGAAGTCAAGGTTCTAAGAGTTGAACTGGAAGAGAGCGTCGCAGAGGAGCCGAATGATGACCTAGCGCATGGGGAGGTGGTAGGGTGGCGATAACGAGCAAAAGGAACATTTTTAAGAGTGGGGAAATAAGGGGACCCAATTTCTGCTAACTTCCAAACCACCATCCATGTTGAGGTTTTGAAGGTTTTTGATGATTTCCAGCGCCTCACGCATTTTTCTTTCCAAATAATGATTTTCAATGGCCATCACCCTAGCATGTTTCGAGAAGATGTGGTGATGCGTCTTATTAGAGTGATCTTCCAGAGCTGAAGTTCGGGGAGGTGGGAGAACTCGAACTTCAGCTCTGGAAAATCACTCCAATAAGGCGCGTCAACACATATGCCTGGAAGATGGTAGGGTGATTTCCAATGAAAAACATTATTTCAAAAGAAAAATGTATGAGGCACTGGAAATCATCAAACACCTCGAAAATCTCACCAGGGATGGTGGTTTGGAAGTTAGAAGAAATTGGGTCCCCTTATTTCCTCGCTCTTAAAAAAGTTCATTTCCCTTATTGTCGCCACTATACCACTTCCCCTTGTTCTAGGTCATCCTTGGTTTGCGCTACTACACTCTCTTCCCCTTCCACTCTTGGACCCTTGACTTCATGTTCATACCTCTTCTTCCCGCCTTCCTCCTCTTCCCATTAATTAATAACTTCCATGGAGACCCTATGTCGACTCTCCTTCTGAGCCTTTCCCTCCTTCCCATCCCTTTACAAAACCCCTCCTTTGGCCCCCTAATACTATACTACAATAATTCCCCTAAAATTAACCCTCATTTAAAACTTTAACATTTATCTAATGTCATAAATAAGAATAAAGAGTTTGAGTCACTAATATTAATATTAATTAACAAATATTATTAGTAATAGTTACGAGTTAACTATTCCTAATTAATATTATGATTAATATTGATATTAATAATAATAATAATAATAATAATAATAATAATAATAATAATAGTAATAATAACATTTTAATATTAGCCCACTCATTAAAAACTATAATATTTATCTAATTCACAATAAGAATAAATAGTAGTTAGCTCTAATATTAAAATTAATTAACAAATAATATTAATAACAGTTAACTATTCCCGACTATTATTATAATTAATATTAACATTTTAAATATATATAATATCATTTTAATATTAACCCACCCTTTAAAACCTATAATATTTATCTAATAAGAAAAATATTACGTGACACTAATATTAATATTAATTAACAAATATCATTAGTAATAGTTATACTATTCCTAATTAACATTATAATTAACATTAGTATTTTTAATTAATAAATAATAAGTCATAAATTATAATAATAACATTTCAATATTAATCATAATTTAGAGACATCATACATTAGGTTTTTACATCCATCATTAATTCACATAATAAACGTTATTTAGAGCATGATCTTATATTAACCATAATACATATATAAAATCCTCCCTAAAAAATAAAAAATAAAAATATTTACTTTCTAAATTAATAATTCTAATAATTTAAAATAAAATTAATTAGAATCAATTAAATCATCCTTAATGAACCTTAAAATTAATTAATCTAAGCATAATTTAATGGAATTTAAATAAAAAATAAAAAGAAATTTTAGTTTAATTAACATTATTAATCTTTTTATATTTTATTTTGACATTTGTTGGTCGGCTCATGTTCTCTCCTCATCCCTCCATTCTGTTGTGAAACCAGCTCCAAAAAGAGAAGAAAAGAGATATCAATGCCTTAGAAATAAGCCACTTCAAGGGGGTAATCTCCAATACATTACATGAATTAAAAATTATTGGATGATTCAAATTACAAAACCTCCTTTCTATATATAGGAGTCCATGGGGCCATAATGTAATCCTAGTAGGGCCACAATGTAATCCTAGCCGACCTAAAAATAATAATTTAAGGGCGCAATAATAACAATATGGGGGTTACAAGGGTAGAATAATAACAATAAGGGGCTATAATATTAATATAGGGACCTAACATGCCCCTCTCTTTAAAAAAAGTGTTGTCCTCAACACTTGAGTAGCTCTGGGTGCTTCTGTATAAAATTCTCATCCTCCCATGTAGAATCTTCGGTGGGTAAGTTCTTCCACTTGATGAGATACTCTGAAATTGATCGATTTCATAGCTGTCGAGTTCTTGTTTCCATGATCGCTTCAGGTTCCAATATGATTTTTCCTTCCTCATCAAGTTCTGGCAATATTGTTTGAACTAGAATATTTTCACCTATAACCTTCTTTAAGCATGAAACATGGAAAATTAGATGCACTCATGAAGAAGCAGGAAGCTCCGATTTGTATGCCATAGTACCAATATTTTGCAACACCTTGTAAGGACCATAGTACTTTGGCAATAATTTATTATCCTTCTTAGCTTGCTTGAGGGACATTTTCTTGTATGGTTGTAGCCGTAAAAATACCCAATCTCCTACATCAAAACTTCTCTCACTGCGATGTTGAGCTGCCTGTTGTTTCATTCGATTTTGTGCCAAATTCAGGTTATCCTTTAAGAGTTGGAGAACTTCTTGTTGATGCTCGATGTGATCTTCCACTGCTTGAAACTTCGAATTTTCCCTTAAAGATGATGTGATGGATGGTGGATGATATCCATAAAGTGCCATAAATGGGGTCATTTTTGCTGCAGTATGGAAGGGAGTGTTATACCACCATTCAGCAAGAGGTAACCACTTGACCCATTGTGTTTGTTTATCAGATACAAAACAACGAAGATATCCTTCCAAACATCTATTTACTATCTCAGTTTGACCATCAGATTGAGGATGATAAGATGAGCTATGAGCTAATTGAGTACCCAAACAAGAAAATAACTCCATCCAAAAATTTCCAGTAAAAATGGGATCTCTGTCGCTCACAATAACCCTTGGGTTTCCATGTAGCTTTTGAATCGTGTCCATAAATGTAGTAGCAACTGTACTTGCTTTAAATGGATGAGATAATGCACAAAAGTGTGCATACTTGGTAAGTCTATCAACTACCACCATGATGACATTCTTTCCTTCGGACTCAGGTAAACCTGTGATAAAATCCATTGAAATCTCCTCCTAACATTGACTTGGAATGGATAAAGGTTGTAGAAGTCCCGTGGTCTTAATTGTCTCCACTTTATTTTGCTGGCAAACCAAACATTCCGCCACAAACTTTTGAATATCAGATTTAAGGCCATCCCAAAAAAATTCTTTCTTCACCCTGTGGTAAGTTTTTAAAAATCCTGAGTGTCCTCCTAAAGGAGAAGTGTGCAATTCCAAAAAAATCTTTTGTTTTAGTTGGGAATTCTTACAAAGATATAAGCGATCTTTGTACCATAAGGAATCATTTTTCCAACTAAATGTATCAGATGTAGTAGGATCTTGCTGCAACTTTTGAATGAGTGTCCACACTTCTTCATCCTTCTTCCATTCATCTCTTGCTTCGGTTATCCAATCTAGTTGGATAATAGAAATGGCACCAAGCAATGCTTCCACCTCTTCATTCTTTCTTGAGAGTGCATCTGAAATAACTTTTAGCTTCCCTTTTTTGTATATTATCTCAAAGTCATAACCCAACATCTTTGTGACCCATTTTTGCTACTCTTTTGAAGATATTCTTTGTTCCAAAAAGTGTTTAAGACTATCATGATCAGTTTTTACCTTGAAGTGTCTTCCCATTAGGTAAGTTCGCCATTTCTTTAGTGCATGCAGTATTGCTAAAATTTCCTTCTCATAAATAGGTTTTTGTAAATACTTTCCTTTGATTGGACGACTTTCAAAAGAAATGGGTCTTCCTTCTTGCATTAAAACAACATCAATTCCATTTCCCGAGGCATCACATTCCACAATAAAGTTTTTTGTGAAGTTTGGCGTAGCTAAGACTGGTGTTAGGCACATTGCCTCTTTAAGATGTTCAAAAGCCTTAGTTGCTTTAGGAGTCCATGAAAATGCATCTTTCTTCAATAATGTTGTTAGAGGTGCTGCTACTCTCCCATAATCCTTAACAAAATTTCGATAATACCGTGTTAACTCAATAAATTCTCTCAACTGCTTTATGGTTGTGGAGACTTTCCATTCCTTAATGCCTTTAATTTTGTTAGGGTCTACCTTAACAGCCTCGTGAGATACAATATGACCCAGATATTCCACCTCTTGTACTCTGAAGAAACATTTGGATGTTTTTGCATATAATTGTTTCTCCTACAATAGTTTGAGCACCCTCTCAACATGTTGAACATGATCCTTCCAAGACCTGCTATAGATTAGTATATCGTCAAAAAATACTAGCAAAAATTTTCTAAGGAAGGGTTTGAAAATGGAATTCATCAACCCTTGAAATGTAGAAGGTGCATTGGTAAGGCCAAAAGGCATGACCAAAAATTCATAATGACCCTCATGAGTCCGAAATGTTGTTTTTGGAATATCTTCAGTCTTCATTCTAATTTGATGATATCCTGAACGAAGATCCAACTTGGTAAAATAAATTGCTCCATGTAATTCATCCAATTATTCATCAATCACAGGAATGGGAAATTTATCTTTAATGGTGAGCTTATTGAGCTCCCTATAATCCGGACACATTCGCCATGATCCATCCTTCTTGTGTACCAATACTACAGAAGCAGAGAAAGAACTTTGACTAGGTTGAATTATACCTGCCTCTAACATTTCTGCAATCATACGTTCAATTTCGCTCTTTTGGACATAAGGATATCTATAAGGCCTGAAGTTTGGAGGAACACTTCCTGGAATCAAATCAATAGCATGATCATGATCATGAATAGGTGGGAGTCCTTTTGGAGTTTCAAAAACCTTGGAATGATTGTCGCAGACTTTTTGGAGATCTGCAGAAATAGATGATTTTGATGTTGGAATTTCTAGTGAGCATAATTATGCAATTATTCCTCTTTGTTATTTCATTAGAAGCTTTGTCATGAAATTTGAGCTTATTGTCTTTCCCGGCTTCCCTCCAATACCCCGTAATTTGACTTCTTTCCTTCTGGAAAAAATTTCAAGAAAAATTCTTGAAAATTAAAAGCTACCATCCCCAAAGATTGTAACCATTATACTCCTAGTACAACATCACCACCTCCCATAGGAATGGAAAGCAATGGACTATTCAACACATATTCCCCCATGGTTTGCTTGATATTATGGCATTTTTCAGAGCAATTTATAGTTCCTCCATTTGCAACCATCACATGACATTCTGCTGTTGGGTATAGGAAACAATTCAATTCCTTGGCTACCTTACAATGAATAAAATTATGGGTACTAACTGAATCAATCAACACTATTACATTTTTCTTCTTGATATGTCCTTCTATCTTGAGAGTTTGAGGAGTGGTAATTCCTACCAATGGATCACATGATATGGTCAGACTCATTTCTTCCTCTTCTTGGGTTGGTACCTGGTGTATATCCTCTTCTTGTTCATTTTATTCTTCCTCTTCGCAATCTACATAAAATAATTTATTCTCAGCACACTTATGACCTTTAGTGTAATTTCTATCACAACTGTAGAAAAGCCCTTTTGCTCTTTTTTCTTCCAATTGTTGTGGTGTCAACCCTGTAGGTTGTGTAAATATAGGAGTAGCAACACTTCCCTCTTTATAGAAGTGAGTGGTAGGCTTCCTTGTTGCCATAATTTTACATTCAATTTTTCTTGCCAACCTGAATGCCTTCTCCAATGAATCAAGTTCCAAAATGCAAACTTCATGTTGGATGTTATCCTTTAAAGTACCTATCAAGAGATCAATCATGTGTTCCTCTGGAATATCAGTTACCCTTATGTTCAATTTTTGGAAGTCCTTAATTTCCTCCCCCATTAAACCCTTTTGTTTGAAATTTATCAACTGGCTAAAGAAGATGTTGCTCTTTGTATCCTCATAATGTGCTATCATTTCCTCCATAAAAATTTAACAAGTGAAAAAAATTTTACGTGATCAAAACCATCGATACCATACAAATGTATTTTGTTCTAAATGTAAAGTTGCAATGCATACCTTTTGTGTGTTTTTCACATTATGGAGATCAAAATATTGCTCCATCTGTAGTATCCATGTTACAGGATCCTTTCCATCAAACTTCCTCATATCCATTTTTGGACTATGGTGGTTCTTCCCGCCAACATTAGATTTTATGAAATCATGATTAACATTTATTTGGTTCTCATTATGAGTTTCCTCTACTATATTTTCACCATTAGGAAACATTTCTTGTATCAAATTTGTCAATCCTTCCATGTTTGCTTTTAGATCATTCTTCATGTTTTCCATTTTAGATTCCATGCCATCTATCTTAGATTCCATGCCATTCTTCAAACCATCCATCTTAGATTCCATGCCTTTCTTCAAACCATCCATCTTAGTTTCCACGCCTTTCTTCAAAACTTCCACGTCAATTTTTGTTGCTCTTTGCGAGAGCGAAATTTGTTGCACTTGCTCTTGTAATTTTGATATGTCATGTTGCCATTCTTCGTCTTCATGAGTCATAGTAGAGATTTCTAAAGGCTTAATAGGTGTTGAATTATTTTTAGGGGCCATCTTAGAATCCAATACTGATGTCTATTTTACAATATTCTCTTGTAATCAATTCAACTTGATTCTTCAAACAAAACTTATGCAATTCAGAAAAAAAAATACACACCTTTTACTTGCTTTTGAGGAGCTCGATATTGAAATTAAATTATCTCTATAATTGCAGATTCTCAATATCTAAAATTCAGCCCTGTAGTAGCCCTATGAAGCTTATTTCAAATGCGAAAGGTCTGATCTGATTTTTATTATTCAAGGCAAAGTTACGTTCAATCTCCCACAATGCCCCAATTTTGTATTGGTTCAGTAGAGTGAACTTGTATGACTTGCCACGTGTCAATGTTTCCTCCTTTGGCTCTAAAATTGATAGACCAAAAACTACAGTCTGCGCACTTGCAGCCACTTTTTACAACATTCCAATTCGATGCTCACAGAGAGAACTATGAATATTTTCCCACGATCACCTCTTTGAGATGAAATTCAGAAGCCTCAACAAGCCCTAACTTGCACAGCTTATATGTCTGAAAATATTGCGTACCAAAATCTGAAATTTTTTAACGATGTTCCTTAGGATTGTGGCTTTGTACTATAAAAATTTCAGCTTCCGAAACTTCGTAGAAAAAAATTTATTAGGAGAATACCGCGATGACCTATTTAGGTTAAATTCAAGAGCCTGCACAATGACCTTACTTGCATAAATCATATCTCCGAAAATATTGTGAACCAAGATCTAAATTTTTTTGAAGATGTTCCTTAGGATTTTGGATTCGTACTCTAATAATTTCATATTCTAAACCTTCGTAGAAAATAAATTATAGCGAAAATGCCATGCTAACCTATTTGGAGCAGCGAAACCCTAGAATCTCAAAGCTCTGATACCAAATGTTGTGAAATCAGCTCCAAAAAGAGAAGAAAAGAGATAGCAACGCCTTAGAAAGAAGCCATTTCGAGGGGGAAACCTCCAATACATTACATGTGGAGATTGTGAATTCAACAACTCCAAAATCACACCATAGAAACCTTCAAGCTATTACTTTAGAATTATTTTTGCAGCAGACGAATGTCCTTCATAAGGTTTTTGCATAAACCTAGAGAGGATTCCAACAGAAAATGAGATGACTTGTCTGGTAGTATTTAGGTAGATGAGACTTCCTACAAGTTGTCTATACTTCGTTACATCCTCAAATTCTTTCCCTTCAATGGATGTGTGCTTCAAGTTTTGTTTCATTGGAATGGTCAAAGGATTGCATTCAGCGATTCCAAACCTATTAAATAGATCTCCAATGTACTTCTTATGAGAAAGGAATATAAATTTAGGATATTGAGTCACTTCAATACCAAGATAAAAGTGAACATGGCCCAAATCATTCATTTGAGAACATTTCTTCAATTCCTTATTTATGGAAGCAATATAACTCTCATTTTTCGCTGTCATCAAAAGATCATATACATATACGACAAGATATACAAATGCTTTTCCAACTTCCTTGAAAAACAAATTTGCATCATCAAGATCATAATGTTTGAAGTTAAGTTTCAGAGGATGCTCAGCTAACTTCTCATACCAGGCCTGCGGTGCTTGCTTGAGGCCATACAAGTATTTTATAATCTTGCATACTTTTTTTCCTTGACCCTTCACAACAAATCCTTCTGGCTCGGACATAAAAACCTTCTCCTTTAGATCTTTGTTCAGAAAATAATTTTTTACATCCATCTATTGGAATTTTGAACCATTATGAGCTGCTAAGGCAAAGATTTTCCGGATGGTAGCCCATTTTTCTATGGGGGAACAATTTTCCTCATAATCGACCCCTTCTTTATGTGCAAAACCTTTTTCCACAAGCCTGGATTTGTGCTTGTCAAGTGAGCCATCAACTTTGTACTTGTTCATGTATACCCACTTACATCCAATTGGTTTGGTTCCCAATGGAGGATCAACCAGCTTCCAAGTGTCATTTTAATCAAGGCATCATACTCCTTTTTCATCACTTCATTCCATTCATCATGAGAAGCGACTTATTTGAAGGAATTTGGTTCAATATCTATAAACAAATTCAATTCATGATTATAAGAAACATCCATATAAATAAGTGAATTAGAATCATCTACATGACCTCCATTTTTCCTTGTTGAAATTCGTGTTCCTATCTTTACAACCTCATCGAGATGAACATTTTCCAGCATATTTGTCAGCCATTTTGGAGGATATTTCTGAGATGGCTCAGGCTGCATATTTGACTCCATTGGGATTGAATCAAGATTCAATCTCCCAATTTTTTCAATCAAATCATTCAAGGTGTCATTCGTGGTTGGTGCTTCATGTGGGGGAGAGAGTGCTTCAGCAGACGATTCCACATATTGATTCACTATAGGAATCCCCCTTTCAAGATGTGAAATCTGATTATCAAATTCTTGAAATGACTTTGCATGTGAAAATCTATCCAAGTGATCAAGTTATCACTCAACAACATTTTTAGTCTTTGAAGATTCAAGTAATATGACATCTATAGATACTAAAAACTTATTATTGACTTAATCATAGAGACGATATCCTTTAGAGGCATTGGAATACCCCAAGATGACACATTTTCTACTTCTAGCACCAAGTTTATTTATTTTATCCTTAGGTATAAAAGCATAACAAGTGGAACCAAAGACCTTGAAATGATTTACGGAAGGAATGTGGCCATGCCACATTTCATAAGAAGTTTTATTTCTAATTGCATTATAAGTACACCTATTTTTTATGTACACAACACATAGAACTGCATCAGCCCAAAACATGAATTTTACATTCTTGAAAACCATCATGGATCGAATAATATTTAAAGTTGTGATGTTCATTCTCTCAGCTATAACGTTCTGTTGGGGACTATAGGGCACAGTTGTTTGATCCCATGTTGGCGAGGATAGTTTTCAAATACATTTCAAGTGTATTCTTTTCCATTATGAGTGTGCAAAGAGCCAATATGATTTTGTGCATAATTTTCAATCCACGCCTGAAAGTTCTTCAATGTTTTAAAAACATCATATTTGTTCTTCAATAAGTAACCCCAACACATTTTGGTGTAGTCATCAATAAATGTCATCAAATATTTATTTACATTTGCATAAGGAACATGCGTGGGGCCACATAAAACTGAATGAATAAGCTCATGTTTTCTTTGTGCTCTGGAACGTAATTCATGAAAGTATTGTTTGCTATGCTTTCCTAGAATACACGCATCACATTGCTTAAGTTTCCTAGGAAATGGAGGCAATCCATTGACACCATTTTTCTTCAAAAATCAAAGGTTGTCATAGTTTATGTGTACAAATATAGCATTCCATAAAATACTTCATGTGAATGTACCTTCATCATAGTGAGAACTAAATGCAAAGTTTTTTTGCATGAGCGGAGATACCTTGCAGCTTTAGGAGTCTTCCTTTTTCTATTCCTCTCATGAAAAATGAGCAATCTCATGCTTTTATGACCTCTAATGTTCCATCAAACATGTGAATGGAGTGTCCTTGTTGGAGTATGTGGGCCAAGGACAAAAATTCTCTCCTCAACTGAGGGATGTATAAAACCTGATGTAGAAGAAGGCCTGGAAGGCCAGGCAACTTAAGCCTAATTGTGGGAAGCCCTCATTGTTTAAGTTTATATTTTTCTGCAAATTATAATTCTCCATGAACCTTGTCAGTAAATTCTTCAAAAAAATATTTTCTAAAATTCATGTGACATGTTACTCCCGAATCTAGGAACCAATCATTTCTCCAAGAAATAAGTGAAGCATTAAACAAGTCTTTAGGTGCTCCAATATTACAATGTGATACAACATAATGAGCTGATTCAAGCACTTTCCTTTGTATGTATCATGAGTTTTACCTTTTTCTTGATTTATGTCCCGCTCAATTCTATCCCAAGGCAACTTACATGTACATGCATCATGCCAATCTCTATTGTAGCGTATGCAATGAAGATAATATTTTTCACTTTGAGATTTTCTTTTCCCCCTTCCTCAGAAATTTCTTCTTCAACATCCTATCCAACCACCTCTCCCTCTAGAGGAATCTTAAGCATGATTCTTCTCTCTATGTGAAAAACATACAAATTCTTCAGAAGACTGATGGGTTATCTTCTTTCTAAAAACCTTCTCTATTTCTGTAAACATTTTCTCAAGGGATTCAAAGGTGATATCCTTGAGTTTTCCACTTGATTGCAATGAGTCAAGATAGTGTGAGTAAGTGGGATACAATGCCTTGACATTACCTATGAGAGATACATTAATTTTTACACTAGTGTTTTTAATGTCATGCATGACAGATATTACTTTTGATTCAAGGCCGAATAGCTTAATCATTAACTGAGCAACTTCAAGTGTTGAATGTGAGTCATAGAGTTATTTTCATTTCGTCAAGGCTTCATAGGCATTTGAAAATTCTTTAATATGGTGACTCACCTCTTCATTTACAAATGCTGCAATTAAGGAATAAGCCTTACAATTCTTGTTTTCTGAAATGGAAATTTCCTCTTCTAAGGTGGGAGGTTGTTGAAGCCCTGAAAATCGGGTCTACAACAAGGGGGATACCCACCCAGTTTGGACCTTGGTTAGAAACTCCTTTTCCGTTTGGTGTAGTGGGTCCGACTGGGGATAATGGGACCAGTTTCCCAATTTGTGTGTGTGTGTTGAGAATATATATTTCCTTTCTAAAAAGGTTCCTAAGTGAAATGCTTTTATTCTATTTCTAATCTAATCATATGAAAATTGTATTCTAATTAAAATATAAATATCTAATTCTAAACTAAACCCGGGATAAAATCTTATTTATGCGATCTAAAATGATTTTGAATAACAAATGGTAATAAAGATTATTCAATTGCTATAAGAAAAGAATTCAATAAAGATGAACCACTTCATATAAAAAGTTAGATGAAACAGTTGTGGAAAACATATCGCATAATAACTTATTCATACATTAAGCATAAACAAATAGTCACCACCGTACAAAAGTGCCAAATGATAACTTAAACATTCAAGCATCAATATATAAATAACTGAGCATAAATATCACTTTTAACACAGAAGCAGAAAAAGTTATGAGATAAAAGTACCATTTATAACTGGTTCTACTCATGAGCTAGAAGCAATAATGATCTATATCTTCTAAATCCAACATCTACTAAGAGTACAGAAATGCAACATCAGTAGCAGATATTAGAGACAGATATCAATAAATCTCGTTCCATTCATTCATCAAAACCTCTTCTGAGGGTGCAGAAGTGCATGTTTTGAAGATAAGTTTTTGACAAATTTCTTGACCCTTCTCTAAATGCATGAGAAGGGTTTAAATACTACTAACTAAATCTAATTATGGTTTATTACAAAAATTTAGGATTTGGTTTAAATGACCGTCCTTTTTCTAGGAAAAAATAAAGTAAAATTAAAAACTAAATCTAAAATTAAAACTATCGACTAACTACTTATGAACTTGGTCTTTGAATTCGCAAGCATCCAGCATTGAGTTGAGAAGAGGTGGCCGACCAACTTCAGATTTCAACTACCCCGAAAAGACAGAATCAACAAGTGTAGGCGCGATCTTCTCAGCAGAATTAATAATGAAATTAAGAGTGCTACATTGACTGTGTGGTTTTACTAGAGATGTCCAGTAAGAATCCCAATTTAATCTTGTCAATCCTTGAATTAATTTTTCTTTTTCTTCCGCCTTTTGTTTCTATTCTGTTTGTAATTTCCGTGGTTGTGGTAAATATCCTGGAACAGTTTCTGAAATGAAATTAGCCTTGTGCAAATTTTCATTTACACAATCAGTAATATAGCCTACTGCTGTAGCTGACTCCTCTGCCACTTTTTCTACTTCTCTGATCTGTGCATCCAAATTATTGAAAAGTATTTCTTTATGACTGTTATTGATAATTGGTGCTCCAGCTCTTTTTCCTTCCTCTGTCTTTTTCCATGCCAAATAATTAGTAACTCTTTCATTAGTTAAATCATAATCATGTCGCAATTATACGACATGATTAGTGATTTTATCACTTTCTTGACAAAAAGAGTTCCATTCTGAAATCTTCTGGCATAATGTATCATTTTGTTGCAGTAGTTGATTGTTCAAAGAAATAGATTCTGAGATAAATTCAGGAAGCTTGGGGTCACCTTTGTGCTTCTCTTGGATAGTCTGTATTTGTTTTTCTTTATCAGCCAAGATTTTCTGATATCCAATATTCATTTGAAGAAACTCTTGCTGTAACTTTTCAAGTTGGATCTGTGCTTCACTGTTAGCAATGGCTTGTTGTAATTGTTGTTGCAGAACTTGTATTTGATATTATTTTTCATTCAATAATAATCGTACCTCATATGCTTTGTCGATGGTTGCGGAGGCATAAGCTTCTGTAATATGAGATAGCTTAGTAAGATTATCAGTTGGGTCTATAGTAGGGTCTTTCCATAAGACATCTAATTGTTCTACATCAGTAGAGATTGCACTCTCTAATTTTCTCTTTTTCCTTTGCTTTCTTACTACTGCTTTATACTGTGGGCTGTAGAATACATCCAAAGGAGGAATTTCCTCTATATTAAGTACAATTTCAGAAGAGGGAGTGATGGGTATATGTTCAGTTTCTGCGACATTGCCACATATTCCCGTGCTTAAACCCTTTGTCTATACAAGGGTTTGTGTATTCTATCTTTCAATTTTAAGCAATTCATTAAACGTTTCCCATTCTTTATCTAACTGAGTGCTAGTGGATGGTTGTTGTATAATGAGAGGTGAAAGATTCAATTGTGGAGTAGTTAAAATCTGTAATGGTAAGATCTCTTTTGACTGAGTTGTATCCTTCACTGATCCTTCACTTTTATCCTGATCATATTTTTTAGAATGTTCAGAAATTTCTTTGTCAGACTTCGACTTAGACCTTTCTGAATCTGAGCTACCACTAAGACTGACACTAAGAGTTGGTTCCCTTGCGGTTTCCAAACGCAAATTATCCAAAGGGATAGTGGTCAATCTTCTTTCTCTGTATATTTTAAATTCTTGAAATTCTTCTGGGGAGAACCGTGCTTGAGATAAATTCAAAATATCTTTGAATGAACATTTTTCCTGAAACATATCATCAAAAAGATCTTCTTCACCAGAAAATACTCTTACCTTGACAACAGTGATGAAATCCTTGACAATACCATATGGATCAAATAGCCTTCTATAAAACTTGAACAATTGTAAGCATGTAATATTGCTTACTTCCTTAAACGCGTGACCAATATCAGATAATGAGAATGTTCTGCAAGAAACAGGAAATTGTGGCCAGATGGCCTTCTTCTTATCCTTTAATTCTTTTGTTAAACCTCCTTCGCCACAGGTTTGATATGCAATTTCCTGAGTGATAAGTTTATCTGGAACATACAGGGGTAAAACATGAGGGGAAGCAGAACTTCCAAAAACCCTAACATAGGTAAACATCTCTTCTCCAAACCATCTTGCGACAGGGAGAATGTCGACTTCTGCTTCCGGGGAAAACCTTGGAGCATCCTTATTATACAAATTTCTATGCAGAGGCAACACTATGCCATGGAAAATCTTATAAAAATGAGGAACGAATCTTGATTCCCACAGTTCTTTGTGATATATATGAATGGGCAAAGGATCCTAAATTGTCCATTGCCAGCCCATTAAAGGGAACTTAGAAACAAAGCAAATTGAATCCATAACATAGGCAGACAGGTGAAAATGAGGATAAATCCTCTGAGAGATAGTCTGTTTAGATCGGTAATTAAAAATAGCAGTGGCTAAATTATCAGACAATATTTTAGCCCAGTCCAAAATGGTGGCGTTAACAACATCTTTCAATAACGGAAGCCATTCAGGCAAGACCTTATTAATATGAGGCTTTCCAAAAAGCCTACATAACATAGCAGCAGCAAAACAATATAGAGAGGTGAGTGAACCAGTACTGTACATACCGTGTTTGTTTTTCTTCAATGGTTCATCTCTTTTAGTCCATTCCTTGGAGCATTCCGCCAAATTCACATTTTCCTTGACAAATTTCTCCATAAATTGTTTGTTGTAAGTTGCCTGGGGTTCTGGCAAATGATACATAAACCTCAAATTTTCTGAAGTAAATGACCCAATGAACTCTTAAGCTTGAGTTCTGAATTGTCTGTCCGAAATGTCAGTGGTATCCAACACCCATTTGATCATGTCTGTATATGGGAGAATTCTGGGCCTTGCTGCAATTCGATGCAAAAAAGAACAAGCTAGCTCTGTAAGAGATGCTTCGGAGGAATTACTTGAACCCGCGGTAGCCGCAACCTCCATTACTCTTGGGTTTTCTTCTTCAAGCAAATTGAACATACCCTCCCAGGTGGTGATACTAGCGTCCTTGTTGCAAGCAGTGTCTGCGTATAAGGAAGCCATCCCCTTGTTTTCAGAATTCGAAGCTTTCTCTTTCTTACCAGAACTAGGAGTTTTCTCTTTCTTTCCCATAATGCTCTGAATGTTTCTTTGTATAGTCTTCTACTTCTTCGCACCTGCGGTTTTACGAATTAAGTGAGAGTAATGATATGAGAAAGGTGATGGGATAGTTTTAAATGTTGAAGGCTTATGAAATCTATTATTTTAACGTGAAACAACCTTTCAATCAAAACAAAAATCCTTTTCATCAATAATTGACAATCCATTTATTAATTTGACATTAAAGCACATAACGTACATCGATTTATGAAAATATTTTCTTCGTACAACGAGCTTCAAGAATCTATGATAGTGCGATCTGCGATTTGATCTGCAATCTCGCAAAATCACAGTATTGCAAATCGCAGTTTTCATAAATTCAAATCATCGCAAAATCACAACTTTCGTATCATCGCAATATCACAAATCACAACATTCGCAAATCGCAACTTGTAACATCACAATTTGCGATATCGCAATATCAAAAATATCGCAAAATCACAATATCACAAAATATAATATATGAATAATATCCGCTAATATGTTTTATGCGATATGCGATTTGCGATAAACATTTTAGTGTGATGTCATTGGATCGCGGTAGCACAATTTTGAAGATTCTTCTTTGCTCAACATATATTCTACTTTTTTGCGATGAATACGATGTTTCCTTCAAAGAGAGATTTTATTCTAGTCTATCATAAACTTAATTTTACTTAAATATTTTCCAAAGAAATTTATTTAATTCCATGATAGTAAGTTTTATTAAAAATGAAAAAAAACATCAAATATTTTTTTGATTTTAAACTAAGGGTCCCCACTTATTTAGTATTATTACTAATATTAAATAAGCAGGGGGGTTGTTGCTATCCACAACAATTGGCTATTCACTTGGAAGAACCAATTATCTCTACTTTTCTTTTGAATTTTCTAAACTTTTCAAAACAAAAAAATTTCCAGAAAATCAAACTTTATTATAAAAAGACAAAGTACATTATGCTTCAATCTATGAATGATATTTCATTTCTTCTATGATCAACTTTGACTATTCACTTCCTCAAGCTAGTTCTTGTATCTACATCAGTCATTACCTGGTTTTAAAGATAAAAACAAAAGGCTTCTCTGTAAATGAGTTTTAAATATGCTCATTTGTTGTAGGTAGAGCCACTGCTGCCAGCAAGAATTTATAGCCTCGACAGGGTTACCTGTTACCTAGCAATGATCCTGTATCCTACTTAGAGAAATATACAATTTTCAGAGATAAATCCATATTCACACTTATTTATTTTATTTTTCTTTTTCTTCTTAAATAACAATGTCTTGGTTTGGTAGCCAATTTATGACAGTGCCATTCACTTGATTTATAACTTTGTTGAACAAGATGGCTCGTGATGAGATCCCTTGCCTTTTGATTGCAATAATCTTAATTCATTGCCCTGTTGTGATATGCAGTATTGGCAAAGTCAGCAAGTTATAATATCTATGATCATGATGAGTCGGCTCGTGATGAGACCTCTTACTCTTTAAGTTAAAAGTGTATCATTGGATTATTCCCTGAACTTTGAAATTTTCTAAGTGGGGAGGAAGTCATTGTTTCCTTAAGATAGCTTTAGACGAAAATAATAGAATTTTTGGAAAAGAAATTTTCTACAGAGAATCTTTATTTTGTTATTTATACCTTTCATTGAACTGATATAAAACAATCTTTCACCAAAAGTTGTTTTCATCAAAATTTTCAAAGTTGAAACTAATACATTTCTAGATTTAAAACTTTGTAACTGTATCTTTGAATAATAATGATCAATATTCTGAAAAGAATTCTATTTATATAAGTGAAGAAATAAAATCTAAAAAGAGAATTAGTATCTTTTTGATGAATTCCAAATGTAACCATTAACAACTGGTTTTATTATGACAAATAAAGAAAACTAATGTACAAAATAGAACAATGATCTCCTATGGAAAATATTTTTGAAGGATCTTCCCATTAACAGGTAAAGACTCTCTTTTCCCTGTTAAATCATGTAACATAAAAGTAGATGGACCTATGATTTCTGCACTTTGGAAAGGAGCAAGCCACATTCGTTGAAATTTCGTATGTTTTCCTTTTTCCTCATGAGCCTTATCCCATTTTAAAACAAGATCTCCTATCTGAAAGTCCTTTTTGGTTATCATGTTTGAATCAAAAGAAGCTTTAACTAATGCTTGATGATGAGCATGAGTTACTTTAGCCTTTTCTCGTTGTTCTTCTAACTTAATTATTTCCATTTGTCTTAGTTGTAAAGAAGAAGTTGGTTCTTCATCAATATATTGAACTAAGGACAAAGAAGGAATTGTTAGATGAGTTGGAAGAACTGCTTCTCTCCCATAAACTAAATTAAAGGGAGAAGTACCAATAGAAGCCTTCTGCATTATTCGATCTGCCCATAAAGCATATATTAAAGACTTATGCCAATTTTTATGATTTTGATCAATGGTTCGCTTAATGATTCTGATTAAATTTTTATTAGTAGATTCAGCTAACCCATTTCCCTGTGGATAATAATTGGCTGAATATTTAAGTTTGAAACCTCTCTTGAGTGCAAATTCAGTCATAGCATTGCCAGAAAAATATGATGCATTATCAAACATTAAAGAAGAAGGTAAACCAAACCTGGTGATTATGAACTGATCTATGAATTCAATGATATGCTCAACATTAGCAGTCTTGAGAGGGACTGCTTCTATCCATTTCATAAAATAATCAGTTGCTGTAATGATATACCTATGTTGTTTAGAATAATGAGGAATGATCTCACCTATTATGCCCAATCCCCATTGATCAAAAGGTTGCTCAATGTTGACTGGTTGTAATGGAAATGATGGTTTCTTTTGTCTTACAACTGCAGTTTGACAAATTTGACATTTCCTTGCATAGTTATGTGAATCCTTGAATAAAGTAGGCCAGTAATATCCTACACGGAGGATCTTATGTGGAGTAGCATATCCAGCATAATGTCCACCTGCTGGCCCATCATGAAGTTCCTGTAAGACTTTTTCAGCTTCATATTTTTCCAGACGTCTAAGAAGAACAGAATCATAATTCATTCTAAAACGAACATCATTTATAAGTTGATATTGTTTAGTCTTCAACCTTAGAGCTCTTTTCTTGGTGTGATCAAGATTTGGAGGAGCATATCCATTCTTCAGATAAAATATGATATCAACATATAATGATTCAACATCGTTTAGACTTACCTCATATGTTTGTATCTCTTCAGATGATTTTTTAGAAATCTGCAATGCTCCAGCTAATATTTCGCAAAATCCTTGACCTCTTACAATATTTGCTAGTTTGATCTCAACATCATATTCTTGTAAGGCAGTAACCCAATTGGCTCTTTTCTCACCCACATCTTTTTTGACTAAAAGATTTCTTACCGCTGGAAACGATACTATGATTTTTGTATGGGTTTTGAGTAGAAAGGGTCTGAAATATTTAATTGCTTTGAAAACAGCATAAGCTTGTTTCTCCACATCTGAATAATTCAATTCAGCTCCCTGTAAATTTGAACTAAAAAAGGTAATTGGAGCTTCTGCTTTGTCTTGATTTTCTTGGGTGAGTATTGTAACATAAGATTTATCAGAGGCAAATGTGTACAAAATAAAAGGATCGGAAAAATTTGGAGTTGCTAAAGATGGAGCATTGATAATTGCTTGTTTGATCAGATTGAATGCCTCATATTCATCTTCGCCCCATTTGAAGTTTGCATTCTTTTTAATCATTGTTTGCAAGGGCAATACAATTCTCGAAAAATCTGGTACAAATCATTTTACAAAATTAATCTGGCCAAGAAAAAATTGCATAGCTTTTTTGTTGTGAGGTAAAGATATTTCAGAAATTTCTTTGATTCTATCAGGATCAATATGAATTCCAGATTTTGATACTATGAATCCAAGAATTTTTCCTTCACTTAATGCAAAAAAGGACTTTTTTAGATTAAGTGAAATTCCATACCTTTGACAGCGTTGGAAGATCTACTTTAAATCTCTAAGATGATTGCCTCATTTTTTGGAATATACAGTTATGTCATCCAAGTAAATTACCACTGATTTGTTAACTAATCCCTTGAAAGAAATGTCCATAGCTCTCTGAAATGTGGCACCAGCGTTGATCAGACCAAAAGGCATCTTTTGATATGCATAAGTGCCCCATTTGGTTCTGAATGTAGTTTTCAATTGATCATCAGAATGGACTAACACTTGATTATATCCAAAGAAACCATCTAAGAAGGACATTAATTCTGATCCTGCAACTGCCTGTAATATTTTCTCCATAGGAGGTAAAAGAAAATTATCTTTTTGGCAGGCTTTATTAATATTTCGAAATTCAATGCAAATTCTAATGTCTCCATTCTTCTTTCTAACAAGAACCATATTGGAAACCCATTTAGAATGTCTAACAGGAAAAATAATTTTGGCTTTCAATAACTTATTGAGTTCAGATTTGATTTGATTTTCTAGATTAGGATGGATCTTTCTCAGATTTTGTTGGACAGGTTTTTCATCATTTATCATTGGGATAGTATGTTGAATGATAGAAGTGTCATAAGTTTTGAGTTAATCATAGTTCCAAGAAAAGACACTTTTAAATTGTTTCAAAAGACGAACATATGCTAATTTTTCTTCAGGAGCTAGAGCAAGGCCTAGGTTGATATTTTGTGGTTTGGCATGAGTTCCTAGATTTAATAATTCATAATTCAAAGTGGAACTTTGTAAATTTGAATTGGTAGATCTTTTAAATCGATCTTTCAAATCATAAAGGTCTTCTAACTTGACCACTGACTTTGGAATAGAATTATTAGTGCTATCATGTTGTAATTGTCTGTCATGTTGGTCTTCATCAATTATCTGAATGGTATAAGATCCTTCAGATGTGAGGAAGCTTATAATATCAGAATCATCGTTGAAAATTCTCCAATTGGTAATGTTATCAGGAGTCGAAGGTCTAAAGATTAGCTCAATTGAAAATCGTTCAGGACTAAAGTCTTCTACAAGAATAAGCTTAGAGGCTACATTGGCTAGGAGGTCCGAGCTAGCATTTTGGATTCTAGGAATTGGTGAAATATTGAATGCTATAAAATGTTCAGTCAGATCTTGAACTAAAGATTGATAATGCTTTAAATTACTTGATAAACAATGTATAGTATTGCGTACCTGTTTGATTACAATTTCTGAATCTCCGAAAACTTGTAGATATTTGATTTCTAATCCGATTGCTTTATATAATCCTTGGACTAAAGCCTCGTATTCTGCGGTGTTATTAGTGCAATAAAATTCAAGTCTGCAAGTTAGCATAATTTTGTTCCCTTCTGGACTAACCAACATGCATCCTGCTCCTACTCCTTCATTAGAGTTAGAACCATCAAAAACTAATTTCCAAAATAAATATTTATTCAGAGGAGTATCTACAAAATTAATACATTTAGAAGTATCTGTTTGAGAAAAAATTTCTATTTGAGATAAAACAGAATGTTCTAAATAAGGTGAAGTATGAGCATTAAAATTTCCTAAGAAAGAATCAACTGAGTAATTTCCAATGATATTACTGCTGTATGCAACTGGTTCATTCTCTCCTTCCAGTTCTGTTACTATGTATTTTTGATGCTTTTCTCATTCAACCTTTATCTGATTTGGTTTGCCATTGTAAGGAAGCCACATATGCGACCAATCGGTTGCAAAATATCCATGAAGTTTTTCTGACCAATCTCTGCTAAGAATTAAGCCATAAAATTCTGGAATATCTGCAACTAAAATATCAATGACTTGACATACCTTTGGATTAGATGACAGCCTTATGGTAACCTGATTTAATTCACCAATCACTTCCACTTGCGATCGATCAAGTTGGACTATACGCACAACAGATTTTTGTGGTTGAATGTTCAACTTTGCACATATTGATTTTGGTAGAATATTAGATGAAGCTCCAGAATCCACTAAACAATTATGCAATTTTTTATTGAAAAATTCATAAGTAAGAAGAAATGGAGGAGTATGAGATCTTGACCTTCCTCCAATTAAAGTGATATTTTCTAGATCAACTTTACTGATCGCATTAGCTAGAGGTCTTCCCATCTCGTTGGAAGCTTGAGAAATTATAGGATCGGGCAAAGGTTTTTCTGGTACAACATGTAATTCTTTCAAAAGTACCTTTTGCTGGTGCTTTAACTTGCTCAATTCATAAAAAGTGATGTTAGCCCTAGTCTTCTTCATGTCTTCTATGATATTGTACTCCATTTCATCAAGAACAATCAGTGTTCTCGATGGAGTTGATGAATATGTCTGGAGTAGGCTAGTTTGAATTTCTTTAGATGTCGATTTTTTGGGTGCAACTTTATCCTTAGTCAATGAGCTTGCGTTTTTTGACTTAGGAGTGGGTTGAGGAGGATCAAGTTGATTTCTACTTTGAGTGCTAACCGGGGATGCTTCTTGATCTTCCTCATCTGGGAGGATGAAATCCCACATACCTTGTACTTCTACAACTTCTTCATCGTCAGTAATTTCTTCAGTAGCAGTTTCCTCTTCTTCTTCTTCTGATTCAGCATTAGTGATAGCATTTGGTGGCTTTGAATCAGTTGAAGGGTTTCTTCTAAAAGGTTTGAAATATTTTTAGAAGATGTTTCTACTACTTGTTTCTTAATGTCAACCATTTCATTAGACATGGTTTTCAAAACTTTTTGCAGTCCTTCTAAATCAAATGGATCTTTTGGTTGTTTTTTCTTGGGGTCTTCCTTAAAAGTAACCTTCTTAGATTTTCTTTCTTCTATTGCATTTTTATTTTCTAAAGCAATGATATGTTTTTCTACTCCTATTGCCTCCTTCATGTTTTCTGCTAAATTTGTTTTGTTAGCCCTATCAACGAAGATTGCTATGTTTGATGGTAGAGCAGAAATGTACCATTCACTTCGCACTTCTTCACTAGGCTTGGAAGCAGTAGGAATTTTGTTTAACAATTTATTGAAACGTGAATTGAAATCCTCGACAAGTTCTTTTGAATCAGCTCTAAGATTAGATAGATCATTGATCAATGTCGCTGTAGACCTGTCATCACCAAGCTTAGTCAAAAATTGATCTTGAAAGATATCCCAAGTAGTGATGGATCCAGATGGTAATGAAAAATACCATGACCCAGCTGCTCCTTGTAAGGTATAGGGAAAAATTCAGACAACAACATCTTCATTAGTAACTCCATTGAGATTTATGGACATCATAAAATTGTTTATATGTTCTTTTGCTAGCATGCCTGCTTCAAGGTTAAACTTGGGCAGCCATTTTTCAGGATGGGCTGGTAATTGACTCAAGGGAGCAGGCATTAATACTACCCCTAGATTATTCCATGGCATTTGGGCCATCGCTGAACTAATAACGGAGGAAAGTGTAGAAGATGATATCTTTGATTGAGAAGATGAGGATATTATAATTGCAGATGATTGAGAAGCTGATGTGGAGGTTCTAGTGGAATGAGGGACAATAGTCTGAAGTGGAGGAGTGGACGACTGACTTTGTGGTGAAGAGGTTGAAATGGATGATGATGAGGAAAAAGTATTGATGTCAGACCCTTTAGGTGATTTCCTAGCTCTCTTCCTTGTAGGTAGAGGTAACTCGGTTGGCTGAATGCCAAGTTTTTCACTCTGTAATCTAGTAAGAGGATGAGCAAGATTATATTGTGAAGTTACATTGCCTTGAGATTTATCAGATATTTGTGGTGCTATTGAAAATCGTTGAAGTTAATGAATCAAAGATTCAACTTCAGGAGGTTCAATAGCAGATTCTTCTAAAAATTCAGAGTTTGTAGCAGTGTCTGTTGTTCTTGTGACTTCTGGCTCTAGATTTAAAATTTCTGAGTGTGATGGAGAAGTCGGGGGAGATGGTGAGGGTGATTTACTCTCATAATGGTATTTAGATATATATTTACTTTCCATTCATAGTTTGTGGCCCTCCTTCTAGCGCCAAATATGTTGAAGCCCCGAAAATCTGGTCTACAACAAGGGGGATACCTACCCGGTCCGGACCTTGGTTAGTTGCTCCTTTTCCATTTGGTGTAGTGGGTCCGACTGGGGATAATGGGACCAGTTTCCCAATTTGTGTGTGTGTGTTGAGAATAGATATTTCCTTTCTAAAAAGGATCCTAAGTGAAATGATTTTATTCTATTTCTAATCTAATCATATGCAAATTGTATTCTAATTAAACTAGAAATATCTAATTCTAAACTAAACCCGGCATAAAATCTTATTTATGCGATCTAAAATGATTTCGATTAACAAATGGCAACAAAGATTTTTCAATTGCTATAAAAAAATAATTCAATAAAGATGAACCACTACATATAAAAAGTTAGATGAAACAGTTGTGGAAAACATATCGCATAATAAGTTATTCATACATTAAGCAAAAAAAAATAGTCACCACCGTACAAAAGTGCCAAATTATAACTTAAACATTCAAGAATCAACATATAAATAACTGAGCATAAATATCATTTTTAACACAGAAGCAAAAAAAGTTATGAGATAAAAGTACCATTTATAACTGGTTCTACTCATGAGCTAGAAGCAATAACGATTTATATCTTCTAAATCCAACATCTACTAAGAGTACATAAATGCAACATCAGTAGCAGATATTAGAGACAAATATCAATAAATCTCGTTCCATTAATTCATCAAAACCTCTTCTGAGGGTGCAGAAGTGCATGTTCTGAAGATAAGTTTTTGACAAATTTCTGGACCCTTCTCTAAATGCATGAGAAGGGTTGAAATACTACTAACTAAATCTAATTATGGTTTATTACAAAAATTTAGGATTTGGTTTAAATGACCATCCTTTTTCTAGGCAAAAATAAAGTAAAATTAAAAACTAAATCTAAAATTAAAACTATCGACTAACTACTTATGAACTTGGTCTTTGAATTCATAAGCATCCAGCATTGAGTTGAGCAGAGGTGGCCGACCAACTTCAGATTTCAACTGCCCTGAAAAGACAGAATCGACAAGTCTAGGCGCGATATTCTCAGCAGAATTAATAATGCAATTAAGAGTGCTGCATTGACTGTGTGGTTTTACTAGATATGTCCAGTAAGAATCCCAATTTAATCTTGTCAATCCTTGAATTGATTTTGATTTTTCTTCCACCTTTTGTTTCCATTCTGCTTGTAATTGTTGTGCTTGTAGTAAATATCCTGGAACAGTTTCTGAAATCAAATTAAACTTGTGAAAATTTTCATTTACACAATCAGTAATATGGCCTACTGCTGTAGCTGACTCCTCTGCCACTTTTTCTGCTTCTCTGATCTGTGCATCCCAATTATTGAAAAGTATTTCTTTATGACTGTTATTAATAATTGGTGCTCCAGCTCTTTTTCCTTCCTCTTTCTTTTTTCATGCCAAATAATTAGTAACTCTTTCATTAGTTAAATAATAATCATGTCACAATTGTACGACATGATTAGTGATTTTATCACTTTCTTGACAAAAAGAGTTCCATTGTGAAATAATCTAGCATAATGTATCTTGTTGTTGCAGTAGCTGATTGTTCAAAGAAATAGATTCTGAGATAAATTCAGGAAGCTTGGGGTCACCTTTGTGCTTCTCTTGGATAGTCTGTATTTTTTTCTCTTTATCAGCTAATCGTTTCTGATATCCAATCTTCATTTGATGAAACTCTTGCTGTAACTTTTCAAGTTGGATCTGTGCTTCACTGTTAGCAATGTCTTGTTGTAATTGTTGTTGTAGAACTTGTATGTGATCTTCTTTTTCATTCAATAATAACCGTACCTCAGATGCTTTGGTGATGGTTGTGGAGGCATAAGCTCCTGTAATCTGAGATAGCTTAGTAAGATTATCAATTGGGTCTGTAGAAGGGTCTTTCCATAAGACATCTAATTGTTCTGCATCAGTAGAGATTGCGCTCTCTAATTTTCTCTTTTTCCTTTTCTTTCTTACTACTGCTTTATACTGTGGGCTGTAGAATACATCGAAAGGAGGAATTTCCTTTATATTAAGTACAATTTCAGAAGAGGGAGTGATGAGTATATGTTCAGTTTCTGCGACATTGGCACTTATTCCTGTGCTTAAACCCTTTGTCTGTACAGGGGTTTGTGTATTCTGTCCTTAAACATTAAGAAATTCATTAAACGTTTCCCATTATTTATCTAACTGAGTGCTAGTGGATGGTTGCTGTATAATGAGAGGTGAAAGATTCAATTGTGGAGTATTTGAAATCTTTAATTGTAAGAGCTCTTTTGACTGAGCTATATCCTTATCTAAGCCTTCACTTTTATCCTGAACAGATTTTTTAGAATCTTCAGAAATTTCATTGTCAGACTTCGACTTAGACCTTTCTGAATCTGAGCTGCCACTAAGACAGACACTAGGATTTGGTTCCCTTGCAGGTTCCAAACGCAAATTATCCAAAGGGATAGTGGTCAATCTTCTTTCTCTGTATATTTTAAATTCTTGAAATTATTCTGGGGAGAACCGTGCTTGAGCTAAATTCAAAATATCTTTGAATGAACATTTTTCCTGAAACATATCATCAAAAATATCTTCTTCTCCAGAAAATACTCTTACCTTGACAATAGTGGTGAAATATTTGACAATACCATATGGGTCAAATAGCCTTCTAGAAAACTTGAACAATTGTAAGCATGTAATATTGCTTACTTCCTTAAACGCATGACCAATATCAGATAATGAGAATGTTCTACAAGAAACAGGAAATTGTGGCCAGATGGCCTTCTTCTTATCCTTTAATTCTTTTGTTAAACCTCCTTCGCCACAGGTTTGATATGAAATTTCCCGAGCTATAAGTTTATCCAGAACATACAGGGGTAGAACATGAGGGGAAGCAGAACTTCCAAAAACCCTAACATAGGTAAACAGATCTTCTCCAAACCATCTTGCGACAGGGAGAATGTCGAATTCTGCTTCCAGGGAAAACCTTGGAGCATCCTTATTATACAACTTTCGATGCAGAGGCAACATTATGCCATGGAAAATCTTGTAAAAATGAGGAACGAATCTTGATTCCCATAGTTCTTTGTGATATACATGAATGGTCAAAGGATCCTGAATTTTCCATTGCCAGCCCATTAAAGGGAACTTAGAAACAAAGCAAATTGAATCCATAACATAGGCAGACAGGTGAAAAGGAGGATAAATCCTCTAAGAGACAGTTCGTTTAGACCGGTAATTAAAAATAGCAGTGGCTAAATGATCAGACAATATTTGAGCCCATTCCACAATGGTGGCGTTAACAGCAGCATTCAATAATGGAAGCCATTAAGGCAAGACCTTATTAATATCAGGCTTTCCAAAAAGCCTACATAACATAGCAGCAGCAAAACAATATGGAGAGGTGAGTGAACTAGTACTGTACATACCGTGTTTGTCTTTCTTCAATGGTTCATCTCTTTTAGTCCATTCCTTGGTGCATTCCGCCAAATTTGCATTTTCCTTGCAAATTTCTCCATAAATTGTTTGTTGTAAGTTGCCTGGGGTTCTGGCAAATGACACATAAACCTCAAATTTTGTGGAGTAAACGACCCAATGACCTCTTGACCTTGAGTTCTGAATTTTCTGTCTGAAATGTCAGTGGTATCCAGCACCCATTTGATCATGTTTGTATATCGGAGAATTCTGGGCCTTGCTGTAATTCAGTGCAAAAAAGAACAAGCTAGCTCTGTAAGAGATGCTTCGGAGGAATTACTTGAACCCGCGATAGCCGCAACCTCCATTACTCTTTGGTTTTATTCTTCAAGCAAATTGAACATACCCTCCCAGGTGGTGATACCAGCGTCCTTGTTGCAAGCAGTGTCTACGTATAAGGAAGCCATCTCTTTGTTTTCCGAATTCGAATCTTTCTCTTTCTTTCCAGAACTAGGATTTTTCTCTTTCTTTCCCATAATGCTCTGAATGTTGCTTTGTATAGTCTTCTGCTTCTTCGCGCCTGCGGTTTTACGAATTAATTGAGAGTAATGATATGAGAAAGGTGACGGGATAGTTTTAGATGCTGAAGGCGTATGAAATCTATTATTTTAATGTGAAACAACCTTTCAATCAAAACAAAAATCCTTTTCATCAATAATTGACAATCCATTTATTAATTTGACATTAAAGCGCATAACGGACATCGATTTATGAAAATATTTTCTTCATACAACAAGCTTCAATAATCTGTGATAGTGTGATCTGTGATTTGCTCTGCAATATCGTAAAATCGTAGTATCGCAAATCGCAGTTTTCATAAATTCAAATCATCGCAAAATCGCAACTTTCGTATCATCGCAATATCGCAAATCGCAACTTGTAACATCACAATTCGCGATATCGCAATATCTCAAATATCGCGAAATCGCAATATCACAAAATATAATATATGAATAATATCCGTTAATATGTTTTATGCGATATGCGATTTGCGATAAACATTTTAGTGCAATGTCATTGGATCGCAGTATCACAATTTTGAAGATTCTTCTTTGCTCAAGATATATTCTAATTTTTTGTGATGAATGCGATGTTTCCTTCAAAGAGATATTTTATTCTAGTCTATCATAAACTTAAGTTTACTTAAATATTTTCCAAAGAAATTTCTTTAAGTCCATGATAGTAAGTTTTATTAAAAATGAAAACAAACATCAAATTTTTTTTGGATTTTAAACTAAGGGTCCCCACTTATTTAGTATTATTACTAATATTAAATAAGAAGGGGGGTTTTTGCTAGCCACAACAGAGGTGCAGGTGCATTGTCTCCTTCTCCTTGACAAATTACTCTCGACAACCCATTTAAAATGAGTGTGTGTTTTATCTTCCAGGACCACTCATGATAGTTCTATTTTCCAGAGAGACCTAGTCCAACAATTGATATCAATGAATGCATTACAATATGTGTAATAAAAAATAATTTTTACTTGTGGAAAAAAATCTAGTTCGTGTGCTAGAGAAAAAAATTTCTATTTTGGTGTAAAAGTGAATGCTCAAAAAAAAAAAATACAAAAAATGGGATTTTTTATATTAGAGGTAGTATCTAGGGAAGTTTAAAACTAGGAGAGTTTTCAACTGGGGCATGTTTTATCTTGGGAGGGGTTGATTTGGGGGAGGTGGGAATGAGGGAGGGGTTGATTTGGGGGATGTAGGAACTGGGAAGGGGTCAGACTAGGGAGGCACCAGCGGAATGTGGAGGGCTGGCATGAGGGAGGGAGGTGAGATGAGAGACAAGCCTGCTAAGGAAGGTCGAGGCAGAGGGAGGGAATCCAAGTAGAACCGAGCCAATGGAGGGAGGTTGAGGTGATGGGAGAGAAGGTGAGTAGATTGAGCAGAGAGAGGTGGGAGGAGAGCTGATCCAGCGTAGGGAAGTTGAGTGGGTGGGAGGGAAGGCAAGGAAAACTCGCAGAGGGAGGTGGGATCAGATCTGAGCTAACAAAGTATCAATCAACCATCTAAGTAGAGATCTTCAAAGAGAAATGTATGCTCAGTCTAAAACATAATTCTTCATTGGCGAGAAAGTTAAATATGTAGCCACATCAAGTGGACGTGTGGTTTCAAAATCGGAGAGGAAGAACAAAGTGGAAAGGAAATGAGGTGGAGTGCGAGAATATGAAATGGTGTTGCAATATTCTGAGGGAGGATAACAAAATATTTGAGAGGGAGTGTCGACGAGCAGGTGCATGAAGACTGGAAGAGGGAGCACTGATGACTGTTTAAAAAAAACATTTACATCTCTTCTAAATTTGATGAGGAAGAATGGGTAGAGATTTGTATGACAGAGAAGGAGCAGCTCTGCCAGGTGCTGGTAGAGAGGTGGAGAGGGATTTAGACAGGTATTAATGTCAGAAATAGAACTGACTCTGATACCATCTCAAGCTAGGAGGTAACTCCACCAAAAAAATCATATGAATTTATTAACGGTGCCTATGAATATATACATGGAAGTGAGACTCTTGGGATTCATTTCCCAACATCTCTTAAACTTCCTTACTTCCTATTTTACATTAATCTACAATTTCGCCCATTCCCTTATGATTAGGTGTCAACAGAAACATATTTTTGAACTTAAGGATTGTTTTGGATAGATGCATTAGGGGAATTTTGAGGTCTAAAATGGGTCTCCTAAGGAAATTATAAAATAATAGTGTAAATAATAAAATAATATTTGATTACATCATTAAATTTTAGAGGAGAAAAAGAAAAAACTACCTTTTCAACTTGTATTTTGAACTTATCTCCCTAAGGTTTTACTCAAATTTTGAGCGGGAATACTCGTTGGATGCAAAATTTAATTCCTCATCTAAGGAGTACCTATGTTGCATAATTTTGATGGACTTTACTATAGGAAAAATGATACATACATAAAAACGTGAATGGAATTACATTGTTTATGTGTTTCTTATTTTTCATGGAGTGGGGTCCATAAGAAATATGCAACATGGCTACTCCTTGGATGAGGAATTAAATTTTTCATCCAACGAGTATTCCCTCTCAAATTTAAGTAAACCTTCTAGGGATATAAGTTGAAAATACGAGTTGAAAAATTAGTTTTATTTATTATTCTTTAATCTTTTAAGTTTTTTTACTCCAAAATGGTGAATCATCCCCCATGGTTGAAATCATCATCTCGAATCCTATTCGTTCTTATAATATTTATTATAGTTGTACATTTTTCTTAAGAGGCCCATTTTAGACCTCAAAATTCCCCTAATGGAGGGAGTAGCAGATATCACTGAACTTGAAGAAGTGCATATTTCATGTAACTTTCTTTATATTATTGGGGAATGTTGTTTGAAAAGAGGGATTGATGGTAGAAACCATGAAGATTGCCATTATTGTGAACTTGGAAGGACCTAAGTCAATAAAGAAATTGCACACAATGTTGGGACATACATGATATTATAGGAATTTTATAATGACATATGCATAGATAAATCTGCTAATGAAGAAATTACTAAAGAAGGATGTTACATATTGTTGGGGTGATGAATTCCAAAAGATCTTTGGCGTGCTAAATGAAAAGATGTTAATTGCATAGATTCTAATTTTTCCATATTGGAATAAGGAGTTCCATGTGCATGTTGATGCTTCTTGCATAGCTTTGGGTTTAGTATTAGGAAAAATATGTGAGGGGGATATTGATCAACCTATATGTTCTGAAAGTATGAAATTATCTAAGGGATAAAGGAATTACTCCACGACATAGCACGAACGATTGGCTATGGTCAATGCACTGCAACAGGCCACTTCAAAATGTTCGCTAATCATTCTGTGCTGAAATACTTTGTGAACAAGGTTGTGTTGGGTGGGGGGGGAGATATGAATATGGCTATTTTTTTCCAAGCATATGGTTTTGGAGTAATAGTTAAGCCAATACATTTGAATGTTGGACTAGATCTATCTCTTGAGGATTGAGACAAGGGATGAACCTACGAAAATTAAAGAGGGGTTGCGTGATGCACAATGTTTTGTGATAAAGGTTGCAGATGATCACTTCGCAAGTATTCTTTTCTTTTTGTCAACTGGAGTATCCCCTACGGAGTATACTACGTAGTAGAAGAAAGAGTTGGTATTTAAGGAAATATATTTGTCCTTGATTGTGAGACATTTATATAAGGTGGAGCCCAATAAGATACTACATAGGTATGTCCCTGAGTATGAAAGACATAGCATTTTGGTAGAAGTGCATGGCAGAGTTACTAGAGGACACTACGTAGGAAATTCCACTACACATAATATTTTTAGGGCTGGACTATGGAGGCCCATAGTGCATAAAGATTAAAGGGGATATTGCAGTACCTGTGATGTTTGCTAGAGAACATGAAGACCATTGTGAAAGGATGAAATGACACTGCATCCTCAAGTCACCTTGCAAGAATTTTACAAGTGGGCGATCAACTTTGTGGGACCAATTGATCCACCATGAAAGAATACAAGTGCACGATACATCATCAGTGTGACAAATTACCTCAAAAGATGGGATAAGCAATGACCAGTGGAGAATTGTAGCCCAGACATGACTGCAAAGTTTATTTTTTAACACATTTTGTCAAGGTTTATTTTCCCAAAGATTCAGACGAGCGATAAAGGATCACATTGCTTGAACAACATTATTGTATCATTGACGGAGGAGTTTCAAATGAATCACCATAAGAGTACGTTGTAGCACCCTTAGGAAAATGAAACAGTCGAATCTTTTAACAAAATTTTTGAGAATTCTCTAACTAAGGTATGCAACATCAACAGGGATGATTGGGATTTGATAATTCCTTCAGAATTATGGGCCTACAGGACTACCTGTAAGAATTTGATGAGTGAGACCCCATTTAATTTGGTGTATGGATGCAAAGTGATAATGCCAATGGAGTATATTGTACTTTGTCTCAGAATCACAACATTTATAGACATGGAGTGTTATCACTCCCCCCAACTTGCCATTGCTGAGAGTGGGATTGAAGGAAGGTAACCACATACCAACCTTTAGGTCAGGTAGATATCCCTACTAGGACCAAAAGGGGCTTTCTTAATGTCACTTTGCAGTCGATTAAATGACTGAATATTTAATGATCTTAGGCTAGATATGTAAGCTCAGTAAATAGGGTTTTTGTTTAGTATTTCTGTGCTGGATATGAATGATAGCAACGAGACTAAGTCTAGGGTTTTAGGTCAAAATTGAAGGTCAAGTTTCTGTGAATATGGATGAGGCCAGATAGGTAGCTTGAAAACATGCTTCAATTTTCATCGTGTATAGGATGAAATGATAGAAATTCTGAATGAGCACTTAGGTGAATTCATTCATTTAGAAGAAAATAAACACATAATGTAAATATTGTTAAAACAAAGCATAAGAAGGCATGTTTTCTACTTATAAGATAACAAGATAAACACATAGAAGCATGTATATGAAAGAGGAAGGCATATCATTCAACATGATAAGATAAACATACAGAGAAAGATAAAATTCTCCACAGCATACCAAATGATTCTCAACACAATTTTTGTAACAATGTATTTGATTCCATTCCAATAGGCTTGTACAATATCTCCACTGTAAAAGACAACTATCCAACACAAGAAAATACTAAATAGGGTCTACTTATAAAAAATATGCACAATGACACCTCATAGAGTCTAAATCCTATCCAGAATGCATCATAAATACATGAGATGAGTCACTTCCTAGATTTAGGGAGGTTAAACCATTCCCTCAAATTTATCTATAGACTAAGAGTGTATGTCCCCCACACTAAACTACATGCCTCCTCATGATAAGAGGTAAAAACCAACTCAATTAATCCAATGATAGATTAATGGACAACAAAACCTTGAAATTATCACTTTTTTGGGCTTGATAAGTGTACCATGGAATCCTATTAATACATGTAACACTTTTTACATATGTAAAATAGACTTTTAAATATACTTAAAACTTGTTTTCAACTTATTTTGAGAGAATTTAGTACCCCAAATCCAAATCTAAAAGAAAGTTCAACTAGCCTTTTATGTCTAGTTTCCAAAACATCTTGAATTTTTAAAGGTCACCCATGGGAAAGCCTCCAAAATTTTATTCTCCTAGGGTTACTTCAGATGAGTAATAGACTGTCAAAAATACTATCAGATGCATAGAAAACTAGTTTTTATTTGGCCTTTTATTCCAAGCTAGAGCCTGTCATGAAGCAAGGGTTGCTAATATGTTATGTAATAATAAAAATTCATCGAACCATGTAAGGAATTCATCATTTGAATTCCCTAGTAGCAAGTGTAATAACTTGTTGCTATGCATCTGCAAAGGCTGAATTTCTAGTTTAGAGAAAAAATCACTAAAAATACCAAAATTGCTGAAAACTTCTCCAAATGTGTCTTTTGGCACTTTTGGATGAAGTGCTAAACAACCAATGAAGCTTCAGCCAACAAATCTAAATTTTCCTTCACCTTTAGCTTCATTTGCGCCTCTTTGAGCTTCTTTTTCACTTGTTTAAGCTTGACTTGTGAATTTGTGTTCCTCGTACAATAATGATTGGTGATATGCCTTTGAAGGTTGGTGTCTATTTTGGCTCTTTTCAAAATCCTCTCTAATTTTTCGTTCACCCTTCGTAACCAGAGTTCTCTATCTTTATTGATATCCATAGCTATTAGCTCATCAAAGGTCAACTATTTAGGTGGATGAGCTGACTGTATTTCTAGCTCCAGTGCCCTCTTAATGCCTCTTGTCTTTGGCCTTCTTGGCCGTGTTTCAATATCCATGTCCTACATTAGATCAACATCTATTACTTTCTTTCGTTTACCTTTATCTTTCTCTATGTCTACCTTAGATATAATTTGTATCAGATTCTTCACCTTCAATTGCCAATGTTCTTATTGTAGGAAAGTAATTTGAGAATTTGCAATGTATATAATCTTCCTCAACTCTATTATTTCCTCATATTTTTCCCTAATGATCTCCTCAACGGATTTTACTTTAACCTACTCTTCCACCTCAACTTATAAGGGTTTTTTTTCATCATGTTGGTCCAATGGTGATTCAATCTGATGCATGAGTGTCTCCTCCTCGATTTCTCTTTTCTCAACTATAGTGTAAAGTGTAGGTACACTTTTGATTAATATGGAAGAAGAAACTTGTCTCTTTCCCTTCCCATAGGAGTGAGTGAACTAAAAAAGCCTAGGAGCCTTTGAAATCTAAGTTTGCATGCTGGAAGAGCCAATCTCCATTGTTTGTGCTGATACTGATGGTGATTGTGTGCTATGCATGGAAGGAGGACTAGTGGTGGACGATGCTGCTATTTTTTCCATGAAGGGTTTCCAAGTCATATTGATGACTGAGAGATGATTTAAAACAATGATTTTGACTAGACCATTTTGGAAAATACTTGGGTGATGATCTTTATTTCTACTCTGAACCTTTTCAGTCATTCTAATGAAAATTCCATACAAGTAATATGGAAATTCAAGTGGTTTAGTAGAGGTAAAGTGCACCAATAATTTGATACGGTACCTATAAAACCTATAGAATCTCCCTTCACATGTGAAATATTTCATAATTAACCTCATCAAAGGAGCATATCTATTAAGGAGGTGCCTAAAAAGGAATATGTACTCAGGGTTCTCTCTAGCATGAGGTTTGAGGAATAATTATAAACCCCAAGGTCTATATCCTTGCCCTTAAACCACTTTTTTCAATGACTAGGTATTCATGTTGATGAAGAAATAACATTTGTTGATAAGATGAACTCTACACTTGCAATGATGGTCTTTCCCATACTCAAACCTGTGGCAAAAAAGCTAGTCAATTGGAGATGACAACCTTATTCCATGATTTTTTCATAGAATCTGAAACATCCATTCCTCTCAAAGCATCCTTTGGAAAAAGGTCATGCATGATGTGGCACCCTTCTTTGTGGATTCACTTTTCACCTTCCATAATATATATTAGAAATATAAACCGTGGGTGTTTAGATGTAGTGGGTATGTTGACTGTGAATATGGAAAAGCACAGGAAAGGGATAGGGTAAGTTTGGAGGATGAAATGAAGGGTAGTGAAGCTAAGAAAATTTCCCAAAAAAATTTAGGAGGTAGGGTTGTGTATTGGATTCAAAACACAAGCGAAATTTAGTGCAATGGATGTAAAGTGATTAAATTAGGAAAACACAGGGATTTCCTAATTCTGTAATAGAAAATTAGTATGAAATTATGATTTGATGGGAATGAAGTGTTGGGAGGATATGAATGGTGAGGAATGATAGAATATGTTCTGGGAAATGTGTATTGGCATATTAGATTGTAAGGTTAGGATTTAGGCCACTGAAATCATCCATTGATAAACAAAAGTGAAAAGGTAGTGGAAAAGGAGGTAAGAAAACCAAAATTGTGGTTGATAATTTGACTTGAGGAGGATATGAGGTGTTTTCTTACAATTTTAGAAGCTGTTGAAACTGATGGAAATGACCCTGGAGCTTGGAATAATGTTTCGAGATAAAAATACTAAAAACATAGACCCTTTGAGATATGTAACACACACTTTGTCAGATGCGTAAAAAAAGTGCCAGATGTGTAGCAAATCCTCGAAACAAGTAATTGCATTCTCCAGATGAGAGTGGAAGGGAGCGTGCAGAAATGAGAATGGTAAAATGGTTTGATTTGGGGGGGTGGGTAGGAGTGGTAAGAGGTTTTGTGTGCGACAGGGGAGGGTGTGAAATGATGTTGTGTAGCCACGTTGACATGGGACTAGTGAGAGGAAACCACCTTTTCGGAACCCCACCTTGTTGGTAAAGGTAGGATGGCGAGGGGGGGAAAAAGAGTTGTATTGATCATTGATTTGATAGAAGAAATATCTAGCAGCTGGGAAGAGCTTGAGATTTAACCACAAATGAAAAAAAAATTGTGGTTTTAAAACCTTATGACTCAAGTGGAAAACTTTGGATAAAATGTGAAATGCCTCCGAAATTTGGATATAGACATAATAAACTAGAAAATTATTCTATTAGTGTAATTTTATAATGTTTCTCAAACTTTTGTTAAAATTCACTAATAAGCCTATACTTTAGGATAAAACGTTTGATATAAAATTGACCTCTTTTTATCCTTTTAACCCTTTTTGGAACAATTTGTCAATGAAACATGTCTTTAAATAAGACAAAGTGTCTTATTTTATTCTCCTAACAATGATAAATCCCTTTAAAAGAGTGATTTAATGAAAATGAAGCCTTTTTTGCCTTCTTTGGTGAAATGTTTGGAATTTTCAGTGACAAAACAAGGAGACCTAGATACAGACTTAGATGGAGATGGAATGACTGACCCAAGACTTTAAATGAAAATGAGTTGCATGACCTCTGAGAGGATGATGACAATCGATGGAATGAGGGGAGCATAATTTCAGACCTAGACCATATCAAGTGATGAAAATATATTTGAAAAATTGTTTGAAAAGAAAAAAAAATTGACCTACAACTACTAGCAAATAAAATGAAAGAGCATATTTGATCACTGGAAATATTGACACTAACATGGAGGAAAATAATAGTATGGAGGAAATATTGGAACAAATTCTCGCACTGGAAGATGATCGGTTTATTGCTAAATTTAACCAACAGTTGTAAAAGGAGAGGAAAAAGGCCTCACATGACAGACATATTAAGTAGAAGACTTTGAAGAATGGAGACTTGGTTATTTTGTATGATAGTAAGTTCACAAAGTTCCCGGTAAGCTGGAAATGAACTGGTTATGACCACACATCATCAAGAATATCTAGGATGGTGGCGTAATTCTGCTCATGAAGCTAAATGGTGAGTTGTTTCCTAGACGTGTCAATGGCAGTAGATTAAAGTTATACATGGAATAATCCATCCCTGGGGCTTTGCATTTACTATATGGCTGTAGAAGAATCTTAGTACTACATGCAGTAGAAAGAGAGCATGAGACTATAAACTAATCTGCCTAAGGAAGGCTTATTTGAAGAAGAAGTGTTGTGCGGTATGCGGGAATATGACGCAGTCGGAGGAAATCATGTCAAAGCAACAAACACTGCAACAGAAAGGAGAAACTAATGAATTTCAACTAGAATATGACTGTCGGAGAAGGAAAATTTGATTTGACAAAAAATATACTATTAAAAGGAGCAGGAGAAATGAATTTAAAGAACATATCTGGGAAAAATTGCCGAGAAATATACATCTATGAGGTTAATCTGAAGGGGATGATGAATTTTGAATTTCAAATTGGTTATAAATATGGCATCCTGCTCCACATTATGACAGTTTTCACTCTGAGAAATAGAGTTTTGATTATTTTCCTATGTAAGAGCCAAGCGATTCATTGGATGTTTGGAAAGATTTTTGAGGATTTTGACCATGAATTTCTCAAATAAGGTCTAGGATACATCATGACTTCTATGCTACCAGTGAATGTAACAGGGCTGAGCCCACCTAGGAAACAATATACTGTAGGAGAAGCGCAACCAAATAATTCGAAGAAGCCCGTAGTTTGATAGTGACCTAGGAAGAAAATCCCCAAAGAATAACAGACTAAGGTAGGGCAGGATAGACATAAGAAACCATTAGAGGTTGAAAAATATGAAGAAGAAGCCATGGATAGGGTATTCAAAGATATTGACACAGAGGATGTGGAAGCTATCTCCATCTTACCACCATATATGTCGCCGAGGAATTTGACCACTATGAAGCTTACTAAGGACCCAGACGCGGTAAAATTCAAGATATTTACACCATTACTGCTAGAGGAAGTACCTGTGGAGGGAGACCTATTGGAAAAAGTGCCACAACCATGCATGTAAGACTGGGATTTCAATGATCACAGTAAATATCCACAATTTGATCCAAGAAAGTAACCACAGTCAGTTTACTATGAAAATGTCGAGGTGACAAGGATAGAACCACTTAGGTGGGTTGCAGGACATCAAAAAATAGGGCTGGTGACTATGCTATATGTTTCTCATTTTAGGTGCATCAATATCAATATCATATATGTTCAACAATTACTGGCCCTTTTCCATGATGATTGTCTTTGGCTAGATGAAAAAGATGCTAATCCAATGGATCACTGTGCCAACATGCCAAGGATTGAACCTCATCGACGCATTTGTCGGAAAGGATCAGTAAAATAAGGTGGAAGAGAATATGAAGAAAGAGTGTGGCCTCACAAGTGGATCCTGAGGGTATGCCATTAGTTCCATTAAAAATGAGGTTGTATGATTCAACGCACATATTTTAGCTACGAAAATTATGTAGAAGAGCTAGGTCAAGGGGGTACCAATGCCCATAGTATCTTTTGCTATCCAGTGAAAAAAATGATTCTAGTTCAACTAGGGTGGGTATTTATGTAGATAATTTTTGGATTATTTCAAGGAAGTAGAGGAGGAGGGTAAGAAATTCCACTATGTGTGGCTATTTCTCATGATTGCACTAATGGTGTGGAAGGAGCCATATGAGTCACAGTTCCCCACGGTGGACCTAGACATCTGCGAGGCTGTGAGGCACACGTCACTATGGCATTCAAAGCAAACAACAAAATAAATGGAGAATAAGTTCTTTTGGGTTGGTTTTTAGATGATTATGTGCATAGTGATCAGTCAGAAGCCACAACTATCACCAACAATTTTTGAAGAATATCATTGGATTACCAATTTGAAGGAAAATTTTCACCATGTACACATATGCGCAAAGAATGATCTTGTAGAAGTATGGTATGATATTTCGTACATGGTGATTGAGGATGACATCATGCACACAAATATTCAGTCAATGGCCAAGTGATTGGTTAACTCCATCCACATAAGGGGTGGAGAAAGAGTAGGAAAGAACTAGTGGAGAAAAGAAAGATATTTTAGGTGCAAAAACTAGCAGGAAAGGCCCCAAGAAGCCGAAGAAGAAAGTCACATTTGAGGATGAGAAAGAAATTGAAAGATAATTTGACCCAGAGATTGAGAAGGACGATCAAGAGACTTGGCATGGTGATTTGGGTGGTGATGCCCAATTATTAATCCACATGACCCCGTCTGCTCCTTCATTCTAAAGAGGTGGCATAAACTATATGGAGGAGGTGCACGGAAGAAAATAAAGTTGAATAAGTCTGATGGAGGATACACAATGGTCCTCACCGAGGAGAAAATTTCTGAGATTTTTGATATGGCCCGACACATCACTGAGCATCTCTGGGGAAACATTGAGGATGAATACAAGGGCATATTGTCAGAGGTCCACAAGGGCCTCAAAGAATTGCAGGTTCAGGCAAGCACATTTCAAGTGAGCGTAGCCTGAGGAAGCATGTTTTAAGTGAGCTTGTCTCAAGCAAGTGCAATACCAGCAAGCATGAGTAAAAATAGTCTAGAGTTCACAATTACTTCTCAAATTTAAGATCTATCGATCCTAGCAGGAGCCATATATTTTTACACTGCTGAAAAACAAGCGCATGCATCAAATTGGCAGAATAGCAAATTGAACCTTGCGGAAATCCCAATAAAAGAATTACAAGACTACCACCAGGCAGTTACAAATGAATTGAACATCTACAAGAAGCATGCGTTGCTGGTTATCCAATATATGAAGCAGGATTGGAAGTGAATAGTTGAGGAAAAGCAACAAGTTGTGCAATATCTAAATGAGGTAGTAGCACAAAGGAAGTGGTTGGATGACACAAACACCAAGGTTTGCAACAAAATTCCCGACACGTAGATTCAAGTTGAGGAAGCTCTAGAATAAAATATTAAAAAGCTCACGTTGGTGACCAAGGAATCTAAGGAAGAAGTGGGTAAGGTAAGACTTGAGCTTCAAATGTAGATTGTTAAGCTGGAGATGAAACTACAACTAACTTCTCGACCAGAGGTCTGGAAGAAGCGTGAAGAAAATATTAAGGCTTCCATGAATATTATTAAAATGATAATCAAGGAATGTAGCTCGATATTTGAGGAAGTTATGGAAGTCTGAACCTCATTACAGGAGGACCGACATATGCATAAAATAGAAGAATTTGTTTGAGAAAATAAATAATTGTTATATTAGATAAAGATGATTTTGCATACCATAATGCTACTAAATTTGTTTTCCTATCTTTAGGAAGGCAAGTTATTGCAAGCACGGATCGATGATCTTTGACCAAAATAACAAATTATCACTGCTTGAACCCAACCTTAGGAAGAAAAATCTTGTGAGTTCTTGCAGATTGTGGATAGCTAGCTGAAAGCACTACAAAAAACACATAAAGAATTTGTTTATAAAACTGCAAGGCTAGCCACAACGAAGCTACCAAACAAATTTCGTGAGGCCCAGGAGAAGTGCGCCGAGAAAATCCAGCTATTGAAGCATGCATTTAGGAGCATAAAATCAGAGACTCATGGCACACGATCTGAGTGACTCGGGATGAGTCACATATTTGTGTTGAGGGCCTTTTTGACAGGGTACCCCTATATCTAAAGTTTTGGTAATGAATCCAAATTTGGAGAAGAGAAGCATGTTGCACGCAGATGTTTAAGAGTCAAAAGTATTTGGGGTGAGTCAAAGACCCTTATTTTATAAAGGGATGGGATAATTTTTTATAATTTGATCTCCACCAATGGTTTTCAGACCATGGTACTGTAAAAGAAAAACTATATAAGGAGTCTAGGCATAAAATCATCATGATAGAATGCATATGGATTTCATGCTAGATTTGAATTAAGTCTATATTTTTTTGTTTTGTATGAAAAATAAGGCTCATGCAACTGTGTGCACAGAAACCTTAGGAAGTCTGGAGCTGAGTGCATATACCCCTACAGTTATGTGCACAGGGAAAGAAGTGTTGTATTGGGAAGATCTGAGCTAATAAAATAAGACTTTTAAGAAAACTCTATCTATTTTACCTATAGGATTGCATTGTCTATGTTTTATGATTATTTTTGCTAGATCAGGGTTCTATCTATAATTGAATCACAAAGGCTTGAATATGTTTCAGTATGATGATTAATGCATGTTAAAGTAGAAAAGTGCAGTCTACAAAGTAGTTAAGCAGATTTATTGAACAATGTCAGTATATTTTTCACACTAGTTCTAAAAAGATATGAATAAGCATTTAGAGAGTATTAGCTCTAAATCCACACTCCACATTCCCGCTAGATGTAGAAACCTAATTCTAGCATCCCCTAGTATTTCCTCGGGTGAGACTTTGGTCTGCACAAAATATTGTTTCCAAAAGGGCAAGTAATATAGGGTTTTTTTGGTTCGCACAACCATCTCTCGACTTGGGTCTATCCCCCCTCAAGCCAAAACATCCTTAAAATATTCATCTAAATAATATTGTTCAACATATATCACATGCATGATATAATTACGCTTAAGAATAACATCTGCACTAAAATTTGTGTAGATAACATATCAACAAATTTGTTATAGATACCTTTCTTATACCTTATTAATAAGTGTAATTGTTGTTAGAAAAACATCCATAATAATTTCATCACTTTTTGTAGCTTGGTTTGTGATTGAAAATATTACAAACGTTGTTCGTCAGTGTGAATGATAGTTTCCTTACCCATAAAAATAATATTTCCATTTCTTCACAATTTGCACCAAAGAATAGAATTATTTTTCATATGTTGTATAATTAATCACCACACTGGTAAATATTTCAGAATGACAACAAATAGGCTTACCATGTTGCATCAGTATCGATCCAATGGAATATTCACTTCAATCAGCTTGAATCTCAAATAACTTCTTAAGATGTGGAAGTGAAAGAATTATTATTGTACTGATTATGTATTTCAATGCATTGAAGGATTTCTACTTCTTACCTCATACTAAAAAACTTGTTTCTCAGTTATGAAAGCATGCAATGAAGCTGCAATGGATGAGAATTTAGAAATGAACTTTATCCAATATTAGGTTTCTCCCAAGAAGCTTATAACCTTTATTACATTATTGGGTTTAGGCTGATTCAAAATGACTTTGACCTTTGAGGGATCAAGCTTCAATTCACCCCGTCCAACAATATGAGCCAAATATACTAGATATGTTTTCCCAGATTCACATTTATACATCTTCAAAAAAAAAAATATTTATTTAAGACATCTAGAACGTCCTAACATGCTTGACATGCTCTTCATGAGTCTTGCTGAAACTCTGTATATAATCTAAGTAGATAATCTAAAATAATGAAGATATTATCTTAAAACATCATTCATAACGCTCATGAATGTTGGAGGAGAATTACAAAGCCCAAATGGCATAACCAGCCATTCAAACAAACCTTGATTTGTTTTGAAATATTTCTTTTAAATATTTCCTTCAAAAATCCTAATATGATGATAACCACTTCTCAAGTCCAACTTAGTGAAATAAACAACATATTTCAATTTATCAAGCAAATCATCAAATTGAGGAAGATGATAGCAGTTCTTTACCATGATTATGTTCAAGGCTCTAAATTCCAAACACATGTGGCACGTACCATCCTTCTTTTCTAACAAAAATAATAGGATACCTACCAGAGATTTTCTTGGTCTAATGACCCCTTTATCAAGCAACTCTTTAATTTGCTTCTTGATTTTTTCATTCCCCATTCTACTGCAATTGGATCTCATGTTGGATTCCTCTTTTAGGAGGAAATCCTTCAGGTTCCTAAAACATCTTATCATATTTGTTAACAACCTCAATGAAATGAGATTTATTTTTTGCATCACATCCTTGTAAGGCTTTATTTTCAACGTGATATTTGGGTTTGACAATCAAGAGTACAAAATTATTACTAGCATTAAAAAGCCTCTTCATTTTTCCTGCGTTCATAAGAGACACATTTAATTTCTTGCGATGTGCTCTAAAAATATACTCAATCCCATTAAAAAAATGATACTTTTTCTCATGGATATGAAACATGGTTTTCCTATCATATATATATGGGCTTCCCAAAACAATAACACATATGTTAAGTGGAATAACATTAATATCTACGTCATCAATAAAGTTTTCATTCATGGAAAAATTTAGGTTGCATTTTCTTGTCACTTGTAAATTTGTATCATCACATATCCAACCTAAAGGATAAGTTTTAGGATGAGGAATGGTTTCCAAATTTGATTTCTTAACAATGGATTCTTAGATAAGGTTGGATTGGGATCCACTATCAACCAATGTATCTAATTTCTTATATTTTGAGATTACTCTAATAAGGAAAATCTTTATTCTTTCTTGATCATGTTGAGTTTCATTAAGGTTACAAAAAGAACTAGTACTTGCAATAGAATCCTTACCTTTTAATCCCATGGTTGTGGTCTTTGTTTCATCTCTGGAATCAGATCCTAAATCATATTTTGTAGTTGCAACAATATTTAGTTTCAACTTTTTGTTAAAATTTTTGGGTCTCATCACACGATGAAGTTTCCAACAATGGTCTTCATCATGACATTCTTCTGAACAATGTTTACATGTGAGTTTCTCTCCCTCTTTATTGATTGAACAATTATTTTTCCCCCCGCCTTTGAATTTTCCCTTTCCTTTTTTTCCACTCTTAAATGGATTCTCTCTATTGTCCCAGGGAAAATTATTCGCTCTTGCTTCTAAATTAGCTTCCTATATACATACTTCAACTAGATTTGTAGGGTTAATCATGAGAATTGTGTGTCTCAAATAACTATTTAAACCTCCAATGAATTTAAGAAGAGTGTCTTGAGAGGATAAATATATACCCAAAATAAAATCTCTTCTTCTAAATTATTGAGTATATTTTTTCACACTCAGACCCTTAGCTTGTCTAACATTTTTCCAATCCATTTCATCATTTTCCATGTATGCTAATGGTAAAATTGTCTTCTTATTGCAACTACAAAATCATTCCAAGAATAAATAATATTACCAATTATCTTGAGATATTATTGATTTTTGGCCTCCCACCAAATGAGTGTTTCACTTTCCAACCTTAGAGAATAAAGCTCAATTTTGGTCGAATCATCCTTGATTATTCGTATCCTACAATACACTTCAATATCACCAACCCAATTATCCAATTTCTCAGCATTTACTTGTACATTGTACACAGGAAATTCAAGTTTTATGTCAAGCTTTAACAAAGGAGTTTTTCCATGTCCCTTTGGATATCTTGGAGGAGTTTATGAAGGGGTTCAGGTAGAATAATATGAGGGTTAAGATGGAGGTGTAGGAAAAGGTGGAGGTAGAGGTAGTGGTTTGTCACAATTTCCTCAATTCCCTTTTGGAGGATTTAAACTCTCTTCTTTCAACCTTGTGTTCCTCTCTTCAAATATAACCTTTCACCATTGAGGACATTTCAAAGAAATTTTTTTTTAAAGTCCTCTCATTCTCAGACATAGTTTTATGGCCCTCTTCATCTGCCATGACTACTGAAGCTTGAGGTCAATGTGTCCTCCTTGAACCAACTTGAGAACTTGGCCCCACAATCACTCCTTCTCATATTTTGAGATTCAACCTTGTAATCATAAGAAAACACTTGCAAAAAAATCAAAACTTAAAAATAACCACAACTTTGATATCAAACAAATGTGTATTGCAAACTTCCATGTTACTTGGAAATGTGAAAGTTAAAGTTGATGTATTTTAGGAAATGAATCAATTTGAAAAAATACATAAATTAATTCTTTTTAAACTCAGTTTTCAACATTAAAAAAAATACAAATATACCATATACAACAACATAAGAAAAACAATTGTTAAAGGAGTTCACCCTTCCTAGGTTACATCTCTTGGTACAACTTCCAATGTTTGTCCTCTTTCATAAAGTGCCCATATATTTGATTTGATGGATTTTAAATGCTTAAAATGTAAAAATAATGTCTGCAATGGCTTTAAACCAACCAAAAGCTAAAATATGGGCTTTTATTGGGCTCAAATATTTGGCCAAAAAACCATAAAATTAGGCCTTAGAGAAGTTTTACTACTAACTACTCTACAAAATGGTCATTATGTCTAAGCATCCTACGTTTTACACCATTCTGGAGACCACCGAGCACAAATTCCCCTGGAACTGACGCGATTCAAGTGAATTTGGGTGTAATGTCTCATATAGTTAAATCTTCCAACAACGCCTAAGTGCTGAATTCTCTATCCTCGCACCTGGTCATGTGTGTGCATGTGGCTAGGGGTTGGCATAATCATGTACATGCCAGTCTGCACATTCTGCCACTAGTCATAGTCATATAAATTCCAATAAGGTCGGGGGATGGGATAACCACCTTCCCTTGTCGAGCTAGCGCCTATCCATTACGCCAATGATTTCTCACCTCCCATGAAACCTTGGGTCTGTCCCTATATTTAAGCATTCATTCCTTAACACCTTATGAGTTTTCTCTTGGACCCTTGTCTCCAATAAAACATGGGCCTAGGCTTCCACCCATCCCCTCTCCAATGTAGTGCCGTAACCCTCTGCCACAGTTCTTTCCAATGTTTTGTGACGATGGGTCGGCGATAAGCATTGGGCCCTTAGGTCTAGACTCCCACCAGTGGTGTGGGGTGCTAGATTAATAGGGCTAAGGGCTTAGCCCCAACCCTTTCCACCAAAAATGATTCAGATCAAGGTTAAATAGGAGTGTTTCCCCATGTTTTATAAGGAATGCCACAGGCACAACAGTAGAGTGTCTAATTTTCAACCTTGACGTCAAGGGTTCAATCTTCCTGAGCCTCTTTCAAACCTTACCAAAATTTTAAACTACCACAGGGGTGCCACATGGCAGCCCATGATTGGGCCACTTGTCACCCTACCATTGGACCACTTCATAAACCAATTGACCAATACAAATTAAATTATATGCCTAAATCATGGGAGGTCATTTGTATTGCTGTGATTGGTTTGTGGGTACCCAATCAACCTTTTGACTCTCTGTATAGACTCCCCAGTTAGTAGACATTCCCTTCAATGTGCATTTTTTCCTTATTTTTTTATGAATATGACCACAACACACAATTTGGATCAAATGATCTCAGTTTTGAGCGATTCAATTTCAGATGGATTCATTAGTATAAGCTCCAATTTGTGGTACTAATTTTCATCACCTTTGAACAATTTAATTTTTGAGCAATTTATTGGTCCCCTAGATCAGTACAGGTTTGAGATTGTAGGCTCTGAAGCTCACACATGTGTTCATGATTTTGGTTTCCACCCATAGGTATGGTTGAGGAGAGTTTTAATTGCAACCAAAATAATGTAGGCTCATGTCTGCAGTTTAAGGGTTTTAGTCACACGTACATCACTCTCGACATGTGGTTGGGACCTAGGGTTGAATTTTTATAGTTGAGAGCATATTATTTTAGTTGGTCGAAGACTTCAGTAGTTGACCATAGACAGTGAAAGTTGATCATAGGCTTCTGAGTTAGGGTTTTTATTATTAACATTCTTTGGTTCACCTCGTGTATATTTTTTAGTTGATTTTGCTAGATAGGATTATTATTGAAGATATGGATCATTGTACTCTCTTTTGATGAATCATTCTATGCCAATTTAATAAGAAGAACAATTTGAAAGGGTTTTCCCCATAGTGGGTTTTTCCCTTGTCTTCTACCAATCGTCGTGACTCTATGTGTCAATTATTTTCTTCTATTGTTCCTTTATGTTCTGCAACATTGATGATGATATTTTTACTTCTACATAGTTGTATATGTTGTTGAATAATTTTGTAAATATAGATAACGTTATGATAATGTGGAGTGAATTTATTATGCAAATGAATAAATTCAATTATCTAAAGCAAATTAAATATATCCCTAAGAAAATTTAACATGCTATCATAGATATGTTGAATAAAATTCATTGAATATCAGTCCTATGAAGACATATTTATTGGAAAATAGAGAAGATCGTGGAGACCTAAAAGAATGTCAGGGTTTGAAGGAAACCATAGGAAACTTGAATATTAGGGTTTTGTGGATATTATGAGGTTAGGGTTTGGAAGAAAACTTGGCTTATGACAAATATTTCAGATATGCATGATCAATGTGATGATTTTCTAGAACTTATCACATGTTTGATGTAGTGCTAGATGGGCTAGTCTCAATTAAGCCTAGTTGCTAATGAAATTGGTTGAAATATAATAAAGGAAACATTGTTGTATGGAAAATGTACAGTCATGTGACTTGAAGGTGAGTCTGAGAGGGGGATGATCACCTCTCATTAAAGATAAGTATTTTTTTCATTTATGTTACTTCTTTATGTCTTTAATCTCTGTTAGATTTATTTTTTTGATATTTTATTATACTTCCTACATATATATTTCATTATTTGGATTTTTATAACCTATTGATGATATGTGATAAGTGGAACCTTATTTAGGATCATATGAGGTGAATAAAAATATGGCTAGTGTAGGAAGATAATAGCTAGTGAAAGAAAAGAAAAGATACATTTGATGAAAAGTTGACAAAGTACTCCACCTAAAAATTTCAAATAAGTAGGTGGAAAGGTATTTAAATGTTATAATGTATGTATAGTATATTATTTCAGGTGCAATATTTAATGGGAAGGTGAGCAGTGAGGTATGATGAGAATATCACCTTTACAAATGGCGCATAAAAGCATATGAAATTATGTTTGATTTCTGGTACATGTGATATATTGGTTCACTTGATATTTGGAAAGTATCTTACATTTTAGACATGAGGGATTTCTTGATTTTGTGATATGTGATGACTTAATACTATTTTTTATTCTTGTGATAAGAACGATAACCATGATGATAAAAGTGTAAAAATAATATTGATATCTAAGATCTTCTTGTTTACCTTATTTAGTTTTTGATAAAGTTTAGTAAATTGGACAATGTAATAAAATTGAATTCCCTGACTTGATAATTAAGTAATATGATAAAGAAGTGATGTAGTGATTATGATATTTGAAGTATGATGACACACCTCTCACCTTCTCTAATCATATGAATCAACCCTTGATGAAATTTTGATGTCAAGTTCACATGTGATGATGAAGTAGTTGATGCTAACATGCTATGACCATGACAAATATATGTTTTAGAACCTGAAATAGTTGGATTTCATGATATAACCATTTTTTGATGTATGATACTATTAAGATAGAAAAGTTGTTTTTTTGAATGATGATGAATAATGTGGTATCCCATTCAGAGGGGGAAATACTCCATAATATACCTACATCTATTATCCATTTGGATTAAATTTATAGAATATTTTTTTGAAATAAGGTTTCAGGACAAAATAGCCAAATATTTGGCGTTGATAAACTCCAAAAAGTTTTGGTTTGAGATGAAAAGTTTTCTCCTAATTTGAGCCACAATCGTTGGGAGAAATTCTTAAGAGAGTGCACTTATGGCTTCCCAATACCACGAGAAAAGGCTTATGGGTAAAATTATATCTTTAGGTGATTTAAAGTGTTGAAGCCTTATGCACCAAACCATGAGCATACCTAAGAGATATGATAGTATTACATATATGAAGGAAATAATGAAAGTTCTATGGTAGGGATCTTTGAATGTTTGACTTACTATATAGAATGATGATGTGTTGACTAAACTTGTGTTTGCAAGGGACCAAAATATGAATGTGGATCATGTTGTTTATTTGATCATTGAAGGCTAAATTTGCAAAGGGTTTGAAAAAGATTGTAACCATTGGTTTAATATAGATTTGAAGTATTGGAATTTTAACATGATGATTGATAGTTTATAGATATGATTTGGATTATCGATTCATTGAATTAAGTTGCTAAGAAAGTCAGGGTTTTGATTTGGTAGCGACGATTTTCCTTGATGATAGTCTTAAGTGGCGGAAGTAACTGAGTGACTATTTGATGCATTTAATGGTGATTCTGTTGCTTGCATCATTGGTATTTTTTTGTAAGATTCATGAGGTTCCTATTATAATGTTTTGAATCATCGATATTCACTGAGTCCAGTGTGCGTCACAGAGTTGTGTAGCATTTTCTTGGCATAGCATTCAAGGAATGTGCTGGCTGTAGATGCATGGCGCTGACCATTAGAATTTCTCGTGGAAACCATGAGGTGATCTGGCATGCAGAGATTGTTAAGTCAACACCGAGGAGGGCGTTTTGCGCTACCTAAAGTGTATGAGTGAACAATTTTTTGGTGCGGCTTGAGTATGCAGAGACAGGTGTGCAGGGATGTGGCGCAGACATAGATTGCTCGAGCCTGTTGGCATAGTTCGTCCCTTGTCGTGTCCTTCTTGTGTGCGCTCTTGCAGTGGCTGAGTTTGACATACCCTCCTATGGATGAAACCATCGTGTGCCTTGTTTCCGAGGCCTATGTTTGCAGATCCAACTGTTGGATCTTTTTGCAGTTTTCTTTGAGCTCTCCCTCCGCTAGATCGTGCCAAAGGCTGTGGTATTCTGCCATCTTGGAATCGATCCCTACATTTGCTAAGGCATCGGCCATCTTATTTGCCTTTCTGCGAACTGCTTGGAATGTGATCCCTTGCATGTTGCAGAGTTGACCTTGGAGATCCTGTAGTATTGCCGACAGTCTCCAGCTTGGGGTCACTTTGTGTACCTGCGCTCCCATCTGGAGTTTCTTTATCATCCTTATTATGATCTTCGAGTCGCCTTCCACTACCAGTGGTAGAAGTCTGTAGTGGCCAGCCAGAGTGAGGCCCTGGATGAGAGCGATTAGTTCTGTAGCGTTGTTGGTGTTCACTCCGAGATTGCCATGATAGATGAGATGAATTGTGCCTGTGTGATCCCTTACTACTCCCCCATAGCCAACTATTCCCAGGTTCTTTTTTGAAGCCCCATCAAAATTGAGTTTAGATGTGTTAAAAGGGGGCAAAGTCCATTTGTCTTGCGTTGTTCCTGTGGAGGCCCAGTTCTTTCTAGCAGGGTTGGTCTTGGTTTGAAGATTCAGGATTTGAATAATTCTGGCATCATTCGATGATGTGTTTCCCTCTATCTGCAATGTGCCCATGGCATTGACCGTTTCTGTGATAAGCTGTCACACTTTCCCTATCAACATGTTTACTGCCATTGCTGAGTTTTTGAATACTCGTGCGTTTCATTCTTTCCAGAGGATCCAAGCTATTGCTCCCGGTATTAAGTTCCAGGCGCTGTTGACCAAGGGATTGGAGGATAGGGAAGATATCCACTTGCTGAGTGAGAGTTGGATGGAGTCTCTGTTTCTATCAGATTGTCTGAAGACCATAGCCATGTCATCCCACAGAGAGCAGGCCATGGGACATGTATTGAGTATGTGATTGAGTGTTTCCGGACCATCCTCGCAGAGTATACATCATGAAGGGCCTATGAAGCCTCGTTTTTGAAGATTGTCCCATGCGAGTGCCTTGTTGTGCATGACCAACCAGGAGAAAAGTGTGATTTTTGGCCATGTTCCTATGTTCCAAAGGGTTTGCCAATTTTGGTCTGGTTGCGGATCCAAGGAGGTAGCCAAGATCTGATATGCTTCTTTGAGGTTGAACGTTCCTTTGGGGTTTCTTCCTCATCTCAGGATGTCCTCTTTGTTGGATTTTAGGATTATTATTTTGTCCAGGTCTTGTAGAAGCTGGTATACATTCATCGGGCCTGCTTGAGTTTGCCATTGTTCTCTGGATAACCATTTTTTCCATGTGGTTGCCTCGCTCGCAGGTTGCCAGTAGTCTGCTACCGTAACCTTGCCTGCCTCCTGCATAGCTCTTTTAAGAGTGTTCCAGTCTGGGTGTTCCAAGGGTGGAAGCTGCTGCCAGGCATCTTCCCAGAATAGGGCAGTGTTGCCTTGGTGCACTTCCCAGAAGCTGTGCTGCTGAACAATATGTCTATTTTCCCAGGCTTTGTTCCAGATGGGGGATCCTTGCGTGGTGCCTGTAAGCCAAATGAGGTCTTTGTCCCTGAATTGGGTTGTATACTTCACTTTCCACAAGGTTCCCCAGAGGGAGTTAGGATTTTCTACCTATCTCCACCAGATTTTTGCTACTACGGCCTTGCTTAATATCTCTAGGTCTTTGAGGCCCAAACCTCCCTCCATTTTTGGTTTGTAGATGTCTGTCCATTTGATGAGGGCCCATTTGGATTGCTTAGAGGCTCCATTCCAAAGGAAGGATCGCTGAATGCTTCAGATGGATTTGTACACCGCCTTAGGGGCTGCAAGTGCTGAAAACATGTATGCTGGCATGGTTTGCAGGACAGACTTGACCAAGATCAGGCTGCTGGCCATGTTTAAGGCCCGGTAGGTCCAGCTGCTTAACCTGGCTCTCATTTTGTTGAGGAGGGCTTCCCATTTGGCAGATTTGTAGGCATATTCCGAGAGTGGCATGCCAAGGTATTTGGTTGGAAGGGAGTTCTTTTGAATCTTCAGAATTCTGCTAAGATTTATCTGCACAGGAATGGATGTGTTGAAGAAAAAAAGTTTGGATTTGGTAAGATTAATTTCCATACCTGAGGCCTTTGAGAAAGTCTTTAACACTTTGTTGATGGTTCGAGCTTCCTGCACTGTGGGGGCGCCCATTAGCATTGTATCATCTACAAATTGCTGATGCGTTACTGTGGGTCCTTGGTGTGCTGGTTTGATGCCTTTGAGTTGATTCTGCTGTTTTTCCTTGGCTAAAGATCTGCCCAGCCCTTCTGCCAATATGACGAAGAGAAAAGGAGACAAGGGATCTCCTTGCCTTATACCTCTGGACGGAGTGAAGGGCTAAAGGGGTCCTCCATTCAACAGGATTGAAAAGAAAGCAGCTGAGACCAATTCCATTATCTAATTTGTCCATTGCTGACTAAATCCAAAAGCCTGGAGGATTGCTCTCATATATTGCCAGTTGATTATGTCAAAGGCCTTTGACAGGTCAAGCTGGATAAGCATGCCTGGAGTTTTGTTTGTTTTGAGAGAGTGCAACACTTCCTGGGTGAGGATTATGCTGTCAGTGATTTGCCTACCTTCTATGTAGCCGATTTTCTCCTGAGAAATAATTGATGGGAGGACGGATTTAAGTTTGCTAGCCATCAGTTTGGAAAGGATTTTATAAAGGACATTACACAGGGCTATGGGGCGAAACTTGTCCGGGGAGTCAGCCTGGTCTGATTTGGGAATTAAGGTAAGGAATGTGGCATTGATGGCAGGTAACACTTTCTTTGTTCTGTGAAAGTTTCTTACTAGGATGAGAAGGTCATCTTTAATAATAGACCAGCAGGCTTTAAAAAATTCTATTGCAAATCCGTCCAGTCCGGGAGCCTTGTTCATGGCCATGGTGAAGATTGTGTCTTCAATCTCTTGCTCGGTAAATTCCCCTAGAAGGAGGGAGTTTTTCTCCTCAGTAACTAAGCTGGGAATGGCAACAATAATTTCATTGATTGCTTGGGTTCTGTCTAGGCTAGGGTCGCTGAGAAGAGAGGTGAAATAAGAGTTGAGTTCATACCCAATATGCTCCCTTGAAAAGACTTGATCGCCATCAGCTTTTTTGAGGGAGAGGATGCGATTACAGGCTCTGTGCTGGATGGTGGACTTGTGAAAGAAACTAGTGTTGCGTTCTCCCTGCTTTAACCATTGCACCCTCGATTTCTGTCTCCACAACAGCTCTTCCTGCTTTAATCGTTCTTCCCATTTTCTTTGCAGATTTGTTTCCTGAGCTTTCCTTTCCTCATTGTGCCCTTCTTTGATCATTTTTTGCTGGAGAAGCACCATTTTTTCCTCGAGTTCCTTTTTGGCTTGAAAAATGTCACCAAAGGTGTTTTTGTTCCATCTTTTGAGGTTAGATTTTATGGTTTTGAGCTTCTGCTGGAAAATGTACATGATGTTGTCGCTTCTTATGGTGGCTTGAGTCCACCAGCTTTGTATGTTTTGCATGAACGTTGGGTGCTCTATCCAAAAGGCTTCGAATCTGAAAGGTTTGTTGTGTGGCTTTTCCAAATTGGTGAAGTGGATCTGCACTGGCCAGTGATCAGAGCCTCCTATAGGCAGAATGCTGGCCTCCATGTCGATATTTTGCAGCAGAATGGATTCCGAAATGAGGAACCGATCGAGCCTTGATGCTATCTGCCTGTTTCCTCCTTGCTTATTATTCCAGGTATGCAGACCATTGACTGTGGGGATGTCAGTGAGTTTGGATTCAACAATAAAGGTGTTAAATGCTTCCGAGTCCTTATCCAATCTTCGTAAGCCTCCCTTTTTCTCCGCTAGATTGGTGATCATATTGTAGTCTCCGCCTACAATCCAATGAGTTGCCCCATGGTGTTGTCTGACTTCGTCCAGGTCCAGCAACATCTTCAGCTTTTCCTGGATTCGTTGGGGTCCATACACGTTGGTGATGCAGATTGATTGGCTTGATTCTGGCATGTTTAAAATGACCGATAACGAGTTCTTGGTGGACAGAGCATTCTGCAAGAAGACTTTGCTTTTGTTCCAGAATGTTAGAAACCCTCCTGCTTGCCTGATGGCATCTATGCTTATGCATTGATGACTGTTGGAAATGAGTTTTTTGAGCGTTTCTGTGCCCTTGGGAGAGCATTTGGATTCTTGCAGAAGGACGATGTCTGGGTGCTGCGAGAATAAGTGGTTTTTCAGGATGCTTCTTTTGGTGGTGCCGTTAAGCCCCCTGATGTTCCAAGTTGTGATATTCATTGAGCTATCTTTGGAGCAGATAGGACCAAGGCCCTGATTTTTCCTTCATTGATTAGACGTCTTCCTAGCTCTTGTATTTGCTGTCTTGTGGATTTGCGTCCTCTTTTCCTGCCTGGTCCTTGTGGCTTGTATTGATCCAGATCCAGGTTGGCTTGAATGCTTGTTTGATTTCTATTTCCCCATTGCCTTTTGGCTGTATTCTGGTTGATGTATTCCAACTGCAAGTATGCCATTTCTATCTTCTCCAAGTGTTCTTGGGGAATGGCATCGACCCCCAGTTTGGACCATTTCTCATTGACCTTTTGGAGATCCAGATCTCCCAGGATCTCCTCTAGAGGATTGCTTGAAGTGGTTGTGGAGGGTTGATCTGGTTGTATTTCTGTGCATTGAGGGATTTGCAATGAGGTGTGGCTGGTATTATTTTGGATGGGAGCGGATTTCGATTTTTGTTGCGGTGCCTGGGCTTGGAATGAATCGAAGGTTGTGCTTGGAGCATTGATTGTAATCAAGGGTTGACTTGATAAAATTGGATCATGATCAGTGGGGGCCTGTGAGACTTTAGGGTGCTCCGATGAGTCAAGATTGCTCAGAACTTCAAATTTGTTTTGCTGGGTGGAGGCATTATTAGTGGGGTTAATATTGGTGGGGGGTTTTGGAGGCTTTTTTCCTTTCTTTCCTCTGTTCTTTCTTGAGACTGTGGTGAAGCCAGGCGTTGGAGTAACCGCTTGTTCCTATTGGGCCTGAGGTTGTGGTTGATTCGCAGAGCAGCTGTGACTTAGATGTCCATGCTGTCGGCATGTGCGGCATCTGAAAGGGATATTTTCGTAGTCAATGGTTTGCTTCCATTGCACTCCTTTATGGATCAGCTCCATATGGTCTGGGAGGGGTCCTGAGATGTCCATGTAAACACAGAGTCGAGCGTAGGCTGTGTACTTACCTTGTGATGTGAGATTTGAGGCTTTGATGAAGACTCCCAACTGGTTTCCTATGGCCTCCAAGATGCGTTTGTTCCAGTAATCCACAGGTAGAGAGTGCAGGCGAATCCATACTGGAACTTTCTTGAAATCTTCCTGCTCTGGAGCGAAGTTTGGCCTCCAGTACGTTATGTATAATCCTGCAGAGTTGTAGAAGTACGGGCCGCCTTCGAAGATGCGATCTCTGTCGTCCTTGTGAGCGAAGATTACTGTGAAAAAGCCTCTTGATCCCAACTGAAGATCGTAGTCCCCTTTGGGCTTCCATTTTTTGGTTATCCATTAGCATAGAGCCTTTTCATTGAGTCGAACCCCCATGAATCTGCAGATCAGGGCCTGCTTGCTCATATGGTCTATGTATTCATCGATCCAAGGATCGTCAATGATTAGTCTGGGTATGTTCTTCGATATGGGCTTGCATGGGGACGGAACTTGCTCGCTGTGTTGACCTGGAGTTTGCCCTGCAGTCGCAGATCCTTTGGGCACCGAATCATTGCTGTGTTCCTCAGATCTGGAGCTGGATGGAATGTTGGAGGTGTCTAAGGGGATGCTGTCGAATATGAAAGGTCTGAAGGTAGGGGGGGTTGAACCCCCCCCCTGAGGTATACATTGGATGAATCAGGTGATATTTCATTTCATGTATCTGTCTTGCGCGACCCGGAATGGCTGGCAGGCCCGCAGAGCCGAGATTAGGATCTACAGAGTTTTGGCCCTATCGCCTCTTCTTAGAAGCTCGCGCGCTGTCCAGTTTCTCCAATCCACTTATCAGGAAGTGTTATTTTGATGTTAGACTATTGAAACAATATCTACTTTAGAATTAAATACTGTTATTATTAATGAATTATAAAAAAAAATAGTTTTAAGAATAGCAAACTTCATGTTATGTTACCTTGCTCAATTATATCATCACAACCAGAACTACTTGTGTGGTCGGCAACTTCTGTGTTTTCATTCTGGTTGTTTTTTTTGTTTTTTAACGTATTGCACCTTCGTTTCGAAGCTACGAGAGGACGGCTGCGAAGGAATGTTGGCTCAGAAAATGATTGCAGATGCTATTCCTGCAGTTTTGTTAATTGTTGTGTTGTCCCTCAAGAAATGATTGCAGAAGTTGTTCGTGTGGTTGTGTTGTTCTTTCCGTTTTTGTATAAATATAAATTATCTTTTAGAATTGTGCAAATGTAGATGTTGCTCTTCCTTTTTTAACAATTATTGAAGAAATGACAATTGCTAATATCTGGAAACTCTCAAATGGCAATGCCTTTTTTTTACCACTCGTAAAGCTAGATTGTTCATGTATTTAATCTACCAAAAAAACAAGCACAACATTCAGCATGAAGCACACACATCATTCACCACTGAAAAAAGCAAGTACATCATTCAATATTGAGCAAACCCATCATCCACCTCTGAAGCAGCCAAGGGGCTTCACCCATTAGCAAGTTAGCTTGGGTGCCACGATTTAGAAATGTACTTTTTTTTCTTTACTCTATCTAAATTATTTTAGATTATGTTTCAGAATGTTTTAATCTGTCTATATTATTTTGCATTCTGTTTAAGAATGTTAGAAATTGAATTTCACTGAAAACCCCGAGCCTTGCAGTTGTCCTATGCAAAACGTATTTGCCTGCTAGTAATCATTTAGAATAAGCTGCAATTTTGGTTTGATTTCATTTATTTTAATCTTATTATAAATTTCAATAAACTGATGTCAGATTCTATTGTTTGATTTTGATTTTGTATAAGTAAATTTTCAAAATTCCAGAAATCACATAAGGTAATTATTATTTAGAAAAGTTTTGTATTTAATTTTTACTTGAAGATCATATATATATATATATATATATATATATATATATAAAATGAACTACTAAAATTTAAAATTTTTTACAAAATATAAAATACATCATGTCACATGGAAAAATAAATAATTATTAAGATTCAAATTATAACCTTATTGTGTGGATAAATAAATAATTATTACGGTTCAAATTATAACCATATCTTACATGATAGAGGCAAAGGAGAAGCCAAGCTAGAGCATGCACAAGCCATGGAAAACCCATGTGGAGGTTTTTTTCAAGTAAAGGTAATACGTGGTAGCTGAGTAAGTATGAATAAAAGCAAGAAAGAGGGAAGTGTAATAGTAAATTTCAATAAATAGTCAAAGTTCAATCAAAACTGTGAGACTGGAAGTGTAATAGTAAATTCCAATAAATGGTCAAAGTTCAATCAAAATGTTGGGGCTTAAAATTTTTCTTTAGACTATTAAAATTTAAGTATTTTTGCAATATATAAAAAATTGTATGTATAATATAATTTCAGAAAATATAATATGTAGAGTAAAAGGATGATATTAGGTTTCTGTTATTATGTATAGAAAAAATGAAATAAGAAGATTAATGCGATGTAATGTAAATATTTTAATTTTATGAAAAATAAAACATAGAAATAAACATAACAAAATCAAAACACTTTATAAACTTAAAATAAAAATAAAAATAAAAATGACATATGGTATTAACACATGGCTTTCATGTAGAATGTAGGCTATTTAAAGGAGGATATTAAACCAGTCTATATCCATATTAACTCTTGATCCCATGGTATTGAAGGATGGTATTCATGTGGAATGTAGCCTATTCATGTATTTTTTTTGTCAATTTAATTAGAAATTAAATTTTAATTGAACTTATTTAAAAATGAATTGGAAATAACTTATCTGACAATGAAATGGCTATATTTCTATGTAACAATGAAATCGCTAGATTTCTTTGTCAATTTACTTAGAAATCAAATTTTAATTGAACTTATGTAACAATCAAATCATGAAATCGAAAGAAATCTTAAGAAATCGTTCAGTCTAACCACTCATTAAACTTTTTCTATTTTATATTGATTAAGTTCTACTATGAATTCAATAGTGAAGTGTTCTAGAATTTATGTAAGAATGAAAATGGCTAGATTTTTTTGTCAATCCAATTAGAAATAAAATTCTAACTATTATATTATTCTTTTGAAACTAGGTTTCAAATATTATCTATCTAGACACCCTTATTCATACTTTGAATAAGTTATTCATTATGACATTGGAGATTTGCAGACAACTTTATATACACAATTTTTTCTTTTCAAATTCTTCATCTTTTCCTTGAAAATCAACTGTACTATTGTTTCCACATTCACTGGAAATATGTTTGGTAATTATGTAGACACGATTTCCTTTTTTGTCAATGCAAATATATTTCTTGGTTCTTCCATGAAAAGAAAACTCATTTTGTTTATGTTCAAGTAGTAGTTTCAATAAAATCAAAAGTTCATTTAAAATCCTTTTGGTGAATCATATGCAGGAATTTACGTTCCAACTCTGGCTTCTAAAGTGAAATTCATTTCAAACCCTATATTAAGTAACAATCTTGGAATCTATGTTCCAACTTGGAAGTGGTTAATGGTACGGTAATATGGTTTTTATCTAACCAGAAATTCCATATAAGTCTTTATTTCAAATCATGGGTAATATGGTTTTTACTTAACCAGACATTCCATATAAGTCTTCATTTCAAATCTTGGCCGGAAGTGGAATTCATTTCAAATACTATATTATGTAACAATCTTGGAAGCTATGTTCGAAAGGCGACTGAACAGTAAGAAGAGAAACACAAGAAGGTTTCTCAAGAAGAGGTGTAGTTGAAGATATTCTTGGGTTCAAATTCATTGTCGATATGTGCAGTTTTAGTAAGGTTTCATTTTAGCATGTCCTTAAAACATTTTTTTCGCAACATATCATGCAATTGCACCTACAATTTTGCAAATCGGTTCCATTTTATATATCTGCCATGTGGTCCATAGTAAGGAAAAACATGTGTAAGTTATAAAAAAACCAATTTTTTTATCCAAACAATTCTCCAAACTTATAATTTCTTTGAAATAAAAGAATTCAAATTTGTAAGTTAAATATTCAATTAAATCACATAACATATCACATATTTTTTCTCTATACTACTCTTTCCTATATTATTGCTTTACAGTGTTTCCTTTGCTAGATACGGTGCAATTTCTAGTATTAAGAATTTGTAACATCAATATAAGAGTGTATCATAAGCACAAGGGTGGTGGTCAACTCCACCAAAAATATGGAAGTCACCTATCTGTTTAGAAACCCTTAATTTCAACTATTAAATTATTTACAACACAAAATTTAATAGCTTACATATTTCCAAACACTTTTTTCAGATTTCTATTAATGACTTCCTCCTCTTTAGTGGAGTTATATTATAATAAAATTATAATATAAAGACATTTCACCACCAACTACTTTTATTACCAAATCTAGTGCTTAGTCCGTCTTTAATTTAAAAAATCAAAGACTAGTTAGACATTGATTTTCTATAAGACATTTCTGCATCATTTGAAAATTCCTTCCTCTGCAAATAGGCTTCTCATACAAAGGAAAGTTTGGAATCTTATAAAAGATAAGGAGAACAATTTGAGAATAATGACTTTTATATACTATAATTTAAATTCAATCTTACATTGAGAAAAAATAGATTAATTAAAAGCTGTACTGTTGGTACTGGATGGAACAGTATTGGAGTTGTGCTGTACCGTATTGAATCAGACCACCGAAGGCATTGTCGCAAACGGCCCAGCTGGAGTTGCAGAGGTTAATAACGCAGCCGGCGCAATAGTCACTAGACAGTATGGTATTGCAGTGTGCATGGCCGTAGGCAGTGGGTGAGCCGCCGATTCCTGCACTCGACGTCCAGTAGTCGTAACCGTTCGACTCCCGAGAGTATCGAAGTACGGACTTCCGCTTGGGATTGTCTCGTTGGTACATGAGCTACCCGTGATGCTTGGACTCTGCGCCGCGCCCATCTCCACCACCACGTGAAGTAACATGAGAGCAGTAACAGCAGAGCCAAATGAAGTGATCATCGTCATGGCTGCTTCAATTGAAAGAAATAATATCACCTCTAATAATTGCAAATGGCTAATAATATCACCACGTTATTGTTGTGATTCTTATCTATCTGACCCCGTTTTATAGCCCTCGCTGGCCATGGATGATGACGGTAAGATGATGGTAGTTCCGAGTCACACAAACAAACAAAAGCTTGAGACTGGATACAGGTTTATACTCATTTTTCCCACGCACTAACCAGGTTCGTATTCTAAGGTTTTATTTTAAAAAATAAAGTGATTCATTAAAATATATTTTGATGGGATTCATAGGATTAACTAGTAACCTTCACATGCATGAACCACCCCAATAAGATTAACCAATTTTAAATTTTAAAAATATTATAGGGTTTTATATAAAAAATAAGTAAATTATTAAAATATATTTCAATGGTATTCATTTTATTATTATAGTATATTATGGTATTAATAACCATATAAAATAAATGGTTGATAGATATAGATAACTATTAAATTGTTTATGAGCAATTTATAATTTTGAGAATTCTTCACTTTAAAATAAAAAATGGAAGTTGTTAAAAAAAATAGTTGTTACAATAAATATGTATAACATATTTTCTTTTACTCTACCTCAATTCATGCAAAGGATTATGGTGGGCACTAATTCCTCTTAAATAGGTTTAATTACCAAAATATTAAAAATATATTAAATCTTTACATTTTACTTCTACTTAAATTTATGCAAAAAATAGTGAAGAGTTTAACAAAATCAAACACTATGTGGGTGAATTATAACCCAATTAATGTTGATCTTTAGGTAGTTTCCCCCACAACTATTTAGAAAAACAAAATTAAAAGCAATAAAATTTAATTTAATTTTAAATTTAAATTGTAGAAAGAAGTGCCACTCTAATATCACTATAAAAAGACACTTGAACTTTTTCAGTTGTTCACTCACATTTTTTTAGTATCTCTTAGGTTGGTAGTAATCTCATAAACAACCCCAACTTCCTAAGGAGGTTGAAACACTCAATGTTTGTGGAGTTTAATTTTTGGAGCATAATTACTCAATGATGTTCTCTAGAGTGTCAAAATAATAGCATATATCATTGGAAGTCATTATGAGTTGCAGAAAATTAGCACTAGAAAATTAAAGTGGTATAAGAGATTTGGTGAAGAAAGCCAATTAAGATTATCCCTTGAAGAAAGTTATTGTACAATTTTATTTGTAACCACATCCTTGGACACATTGCTCTCTCTATCAAGCCTAAAGATAGACTAGAATGTGCAACAATTTTTAAGGATTGTAGGAGTTGAATGAATCTCATTATTGAAGAAAATGATGTCATAGAATATGTGGAAGGAAAAAATACTCACCATGAGGATGATGAGGGAAAGGCCAAGCACAACAACATGTAGCATAAGACCACTCAGATTCTTATTGAATCTATCAAAGGCCATTTGATCACATGTGTTGCTCAACATGTAAAATAAGTCCAAGCGGATTTTAATTGAATCCATCAAAGACTATTTGATCACATGTGTTTCTCGGTTGAAGACCTCAATGCAATTATATGATGCCCTAGTAGGGGTATATAACATCAACAAAATTTTTTAGAAGAAGACCTTGATGAATCAACTTCGTGATATTTAGATGTCTAGATGAGGTACTGTAGCTTCCTAATTCATTGGGATCTCTTACTTGAGAGATTAAATCAAGGCCATTGGAGAAAATATTTATGAATAGGAATTTGTGATGCTGACTCTTAATGGGTTTCTTGATTCATGGGATTTAGTTGTATCAAGAATTTGTGATAAAACAAAATTCCAAAGTTTGATGAGTTATAGGCTTCCTCTACCCACCAGGAGTATAGAATATTATCAAAGGTGACGATTCAGAGACCTGAAGATGCCAACTTCCAACCATTAGGAACTCATAATAAGAATGGAAAACTGGGACAAAAATTTGAAAATTTTCATAAAAGGAACACATGTAGAAGACCTTCTCCCATTTAGAGATTGAAGAAGACGGTATGTCAAAGATTCAGTGTTTCAGTTATGACAAGATTAGTTCACTATAAAATAAAATTTCTTCAAGGGAATAATGATAGGAAGAGAAATGGAGAGCAACATGCTTCATTAAAAAACAATGATGACGATAAGCACCCACATCACAAAAGATTACAAATTATATACATTACTTCTTATCTTCTTCCCTTATAGGAACCACTGTAGATCACAGTGATATTTGGTTAGTGGATAGTGGTGCCTCAACACATATGAGAGGTGATCATGACAATCTCACATAATTGGTAGAGAGGAAGTCACGTTTCTAGTTAAATTCAAGAGAAAATATTCATATAAATGATGTGTTGTATGTACCATGATTGAAAAGGAACATTATTTCTACTTTATCCTTGGAATACAAAGGGTATATAGTTGCATTTATTAATGGGCAAGTCCTTGTATGGAATAAGGGCTCAAGAATAAATTCTTCCAAGCTTATTGGTACATAATAACACCAATCTATGTGAGATATGGCATCAAATATTTTCTCATGTACACTACAAAGCTTTGCTAACATTGAGGAAGATGGTTACACGTCTTCAAGAGTTATAAGTAAAGTGTGAAGGAGTCTCCAAAGGTTTTGCATTGGGAAAGAATGTCACTAGATATTTTCTAAGAATTGACAATAGGTCCAAGGGGTTCCTATACCTAACAATTTCATATGTATGTGGACCCATAACAATATCATCTTTGGGTCGTTTCTTCCACTATGTGACATTAATTAACAATTTCTCTTGGAAAACATGGATGTAAATCATGAAGACCAAGGGTGAGGCATTTATCAGGTTTCAAGAGTTCAAGGCTTAAGTAGAGAACTTGATAGGGAAGAAGATCAAGGTTATTAGTAAGATAATGGAGGAGAGTATGGTTCAAAGCACCTCATTTCCTTCTGAAAACAAGTAGGGATTAAGAGGGAGTTTATAGTCCCTTACAATCCTCAGTAGAATGAGGTTTCCGAAAGAAAGAACAAGTTCATTGTGGACGATAATAAGGAAATGATTCATGATCAATACACAAGTTGTTATGGGGATAGGCATCGAAAATGAGAGTTTATGTTCACAACAGAAGTCCTCACTGAATCTTAGGTAATAAGTCTCTCGAAGAGGATTTTATAGGTAGGTGAGAAACAAAAAGTTTTCCAATCTACATTCATGTGCCCAAGGAGAATATGACTGCATTTTAGGAAGAAGGGAACATTTTTTTGATACAATGGGACGTTAAAGAATTATAGGATTTATGCTCCAAGGCAACAATAGGTTAAGGTTGGTTATGATGTTACCTTTGATGAAGATGTATCCTATTGGAGATATAAGGGATATCACATGGATACCTGTAAGTCCCTGGAGAAGGAGGCTCCCAAGTATGTGGGTTTTGGTCTTTCTATACTTAATTTAAGATAAGGTCATCATGGTTTCAAAGTACATTGAAGGTTGAAAATTTCCATGCAGATCCCCATGGAACCTTTAGGGAAAGAAAACACCATAAAAATTACTCAGGGTACGTATCACTAGTGAGTCATATCATTGAATCCAATCCATCCAACTATAAGGAGGCCATAGGCCAACAAGTTTGGAAGGATAAATATCAAGCCATCATGAAGAATGATGTGTAGGAAATTATGACGAAGACCACATTGGAAGTGAGTGGTAACTTCGAAGTAGATATACAAGATGAGGCATGCGGTAAATGGAAAGATTGAGAAGTACGAATAAAGATTCATGGTAAGATGTTTTTCTGAGAAAGAAGGAAAGGATTGTGAAGAGACATTTACTCTAGTCACGAGATACAATTCTATTAGAACTATCATTTATGTTGTTTCTATTATGTATTGGAAATCACATCTGATATATGTGAAAATTACTTTTCTGAATAGAGTGATTGAGGAAAAACTACACATAGAGAAACCTAGGGGTTTTGAGGTACACTAGAAGGAGTCTCATGTCTACAGGCTAAAGAAGACTTTGTAAGGACTCAAGCAAGAACCTTGGGCTTGGTATTATTGGGTTGATGGATACTTAATGAGCCTTGGTTTCACAAAGAGTGATGTTGATCCCAATATTTACTAAAAGGTTTTTAAAGGTGAGTCTGAGATATCGATGTTATATGTTTATGGCGTGATTTCAAGAGAAGAAAAAAATCTCACTCATGAGAGTAAGAGGGAGTTGAACTTTGAGTTCAAGATGAAGGATTTGTGTTTCATACATTACTTCTTGGGATTAAAAGTGTGGTGGAAGTTGAGTTATATATCCCTTGGTCAAGGGAAGTATATTATTAGGATCCTTGATATATTTGGGATGATGGAAAACAAGTTCATGGATATTCTCATCGGGACCAATCTAAGGAAGTTGGGAGGCTTTGTCTCATATTTTCTGGATAACTCTATCTATGTATAGTTGGTCTGATCGTTGATATATTGTGTTAATAACATACCTAATACTTTCTTTGTAGTTTGAGCTAGGTCATGGTGCAACCTAGACATGTACATTAGATTGCAACAAAGCATGTTTTGAGATATGTTCCTGATAGAGGTATCTTTAGAGTTTAATTATTGGAAATTGATTTTAGGAAACTACAAACAACCTCACAAATCCAATAATTCCACTAACATAAACGATTGGGAAATTTTATCTTTTTTGATATACATTCAAATAGTGAGAGTAACATAAACAATTGGGAAAGTTTGTCTTTTTTTATATAGAGTTAAATTGCAATTACTCGAAGGGGTTAGTTTAATTGGTCTAGAACTAAATTCTAATTTCTTTGATATTGTTGTTAGTTGTCCATGATCACCTGTTTGAATATCTTTGAGTCTCTCGGGACAAGGCCCCATAATCATGGTCAACGATTTAATGAGTTTACAGTCCATGAAATATGGGGAAGTAGACTGATATTTCTCATGCTTTTATTGAAAGTAAGAAAAATGGTTAAATTGTAATTGAGTTTTAATATGTAAATGGTTATTTAAATTGTAACTGGGCTTTAATATATAAGTGGTTATTTAAATTGTATGTGCATTTTAATATGGAAATTTTAAAGGGTTAGATGAATATGAAATTTTAAATTTTATATGTAATCATTTAAAAAAAAAATTTGAGAATATAAATATTGATGAATATTTTTTTCAGTATTTTAGGAAATACATGAATATTTGATGGTTTGATGTTAGCATGTGCAATAACCTTAAAACAATGTTGGAAGTTGAGGGATCTAATTTTGGTTTGATTCGAAATCAATGGCTTTTGTGGGAGAATGAGGGGATCAGCCCCATCCTACCTTTATCTTGTTGGTCTTACTTGTATGTTGTTGTTAGGGATAAACACTATGGTTTTTATTTGAAGTTCATTTCACTTGACATGAAATTTTTTTCCAAAGTTAAAAGAGATTTGATGCCTATGGCACTTGGTACATACAATATTAAGATAAGATATATTTAAGATGGTAAAATAGAGTAAAAAATTCCATTTGATACTTTCTGTAAATACATCAACTACTACTGATTTGCTGGGAAACGTAAATAATAACGAAAAATTCAACTGAAGTCATCAGAATGTTGGTCTCAATTGAAATAAATAATGTGGAACATGAAAAGCCACAAGATGAATACTAGACACTTGCTAAGATCTAACAAATATGTTTTTTTGAGGTATTTTATCTAGGATTTTTATATTTCATGAGAGGTACTTTTTCCACCCTTCTTGGAGATTCATGAAAATAGTTGTTAGATGGACAAAGATTCAGATTTGGCATCATTTGCAAGAATATGACAAATTGATATGTAATAGCTACTTAGAAGAAAGTAAATTTAATTCAAATTTTTATTTAATTTGCAAAGGCACCTCCCTTTTAGGTAATCTAATATGACTATAAAAAGACACTTGAACTTATCATTTACTAAGGCACTCGTCACTCACATTTTTCTCTCACTCACATGTATAACGTAATGTGAGGAAGAGGCTAAAGTTTACAAGGAGTTAAGTTTTCGAGACAATCAATATTTCACCAATTGAATTTTGTTAGTGTAATAACTTAATCATGTTACAGAGTGTGTTCAAGTAATATCATATATAATTGGATGTAATCAATAGTTGCAGAAAATTGTGAGTGTAAAATTAGTACTAAGAATCAACATGGTATCCAAGTTTTGGTGAAGAAAGGCCATTATGTGTATCTGTTGAAGAAACCTATTATACAATTTAATTTGTAAACAAATGCTTGAGAAAATTACTGCCTCTATCAAGATTGAATATAGGTTGGAAGGTGAAACTGATTTTAGGGTTTAGAGGACCAGAATGGATCTCATTCTTAAACATAATGATGTTTGGAATATGTGGAAGGAATAATTACCGAACCTTAAGATGATGAAAGAAAGGCCAACCACAAGAAAATGCAAACTAAGGCGATGAGGATTCTTTTTGAGTCCATTATATACCATTTGATTCCATTTGTTTCTTAGTTGAGCAATTCACAGAAAATATATGACAGTTAAGAAAATTCGTTAGAAGATGAACTCGAGGAATCCAATTTGTGATATTTCGATGTCTAGATGAAATAATGTCGCTTCCTAATTAATTAGGGTCTCTTAGCTCAGATATTAGATCAAGGAAATTAGATAAAATATTGATAAATCAAAACTTGTGACTCTAACCGTGAATGGGTTTTTGGATTCATGGGGTTCATCTTTATAAAATATTTTTTACTTAACATAAATTCCAAAGTTTGATAAGCCATGTCCATCTTCTACACAAGAGTGGTATGGGCTAGTATCAAAGGGGGAGATTCAAAGACCTCAAGATGATGAGTAATAATCATTTGTAGCTCATACGAAGAATGGTAAAGGAAGAAGAATTTTTTGAAAATTTCCTTAAAGGAATAGGTGTAGAAGATATTCACTGGTTTACAATAAGAAGAAGAAGAAAATGTCAAGATTTATTGTTTTGGTTGTCACAATTTTGGTCACTTATTGTCCTGGAGGGAATAATGATAGGAAGAGAAATGGAAATAATATCCTTCAATAGTAAACATTGATAATGATAAGCATCCATATCAGAAGAGATCTAGGGATGATAGTATAGATGATATAGATTACTTCTTGTTTTCTTACCTTACATGAATTCTTTTAGATCATAGTGATTTGGTTAGTGGAAAGTGGTGCCTCCAAAAATATGGTAGGTGATCATGATAGTCTCATTGAATTGGTAGAGAGGAACTCAACAAATAAAATTGAACTTAGTGAAAACACCAAGTATGTAGTAAAAGTTGTTGGGCTATATTATTTCTAGTTGGTTTCAAGATAGAATATTCATATAAATGATGTGTTGTATGTACTAGTTATGTAAAATAACCTAATATATACTTCATACATTGAATAAAAAGGGTATATAGCTTCATTTATTGATGGACAAGTCCATGTATAGAATAAGGATTCACGCATAGATTACCCAAAGGTGATTGGTGTTTGAGAGGGAGGATTGTACAGACTCTTGGTATGATCAACCCAATCATCGATACATGATACCACCAATATATGTGAGTTATGTCATCAAATATTTTCTCACACACACTGCGAAGCTTCACCAAAATTGAGGATGATTGTTACAAGTATTCCAGAGCTCCATGTATAGCATGAAGGGGTTTGTGATGATTGTGCACTTGGAAATAATGTAATGGGATCTTTTTCGACCACTGACAATAGGTCCAAGGGGATATTTATTTAATACATTAAAATTTATGAAGGCATATGATAGTATCATATTGTGGTGGTATCATGTACTCTTTGACATTCATTGATGGTTTCTCATAGAAAAAATGGATATACTTCATGAAAAAAATGGATGAGGTCTTAAGTAGGTTTCGAGAGTTCAAGGCTTAGGTTGGGAACTTGATAGGGAATAAGCTCAAGGTTATGAAGTGAAATAATGGAAGAGGTTTTACTTCCAAAGACCTCATTTCCGTATGCATGGAAAAATGTATTACGAGGAAGTTGATAGTTCGTTACAACTGCTAGTAGAATGCAGTTGTCAAAAGAAAGAATAGGTTTAGTATGGATGGTACTAAGGATATTATTTGTGATCAAGATTTACCCAAGTTCTTATGGGGAGAGGCATCCAAAAATAAATAAAAAATTCTAAGAACAAAAGTCTTCAATAGATCTTGGGAAACAAGACTTCATAAGAGGATTTCACATGATAGAAATCATAAATCAAGAATTTGAGGATCATTGGTTGTCAAATCTACATTAATGTACTCAATTAGAAGAGTACGAAGATTGAGCCTTATAGGAAGAATGGAACATTTGCTAGATATAGTGAGACACAAAAAGCTTATAAAATTTATGTTCCAAGATATCGTAAGCTTGATTTCATGTTACAATTGATGAGGATGTAACCTACAAGAGATCCAAAATATCTCACATGGAAATTGATAATGATGAGAAAAAAATCTCCCAAGGATGTGGGTTTAGGTCCTTTTGTACCTACAAAACATCCTTTAGGTCATGGAGGAGACCGAGAAGGGCCCATTTATCGAGTCAACCAACATAGGGTCATTGTTCCAAAATCCAAGAAGAGGTCGGCATGCCTTTCAAGTACATTGAAGTATGTATAGGGGCATGCAACTCTCCGTGACACATTTAGGGAAATAAAAAATCTTAAGAGGTACTTAGGATATGCAACATGGATGAGTCACATCTTTGATTCTAAGCCATCCAACTATATGGAGGGAATAGGCCAAGACAATTGGAAGAATGACATGATGGTCACTCAATCATGAGTAATGATGTGTGGGAAATTATTTCAATGCCTAAGGGGAACTCAGTGGTGAATTCCAAGTGGATATACAGATCAAACATGCAGTAGATGACAACATAGAGTAGCTGCAAAGTGATAATCATGGAAAGAGTATTCTCCCAAATTGAGGGAGAGGAATATAAAGAAACATTTTCTTCAGTCGTCATATACACTTATGTTTGAGCTATTATTTCTATTTCTTCTATTATACGTTGCAAATTGCATTAGATCAATTTTAAAATAGATTACCTCGAACCTCAATGGAGTTCTTGAGGAAGAAGTATGCATAGAGAAACCTGAGGGCTTTGTGGTACATGAGAAGGAGCCTCATGTATAGAGATTGAAGAAAGCTTTGTATAAATGCAAGAAGGCACCTCAAACATGGTATTTTTTGGATTGATGGGTACTTTCTGAGTCTTGGTTTCACCAAGAGTGATTTTGATCACAATATTTACTACAAGGTTGGTAAAGAAGATACTATGACGTTTTTTTTATATGTTGATGACATGTTTTTGACAGGATCTAGGAGTAGGTTTTCGAGAGTATCGAAGAAAGTAATTTTTCTTGGGATTCGTTGGTCACTACACTTACTCATGGTGGTTGGAATTGGCTCACCCCAAATTCCTATGAGTAGTAACATTACAGCTAAAGCAAATCCAAATGAAGTTATCATCATGGATACCTCAAATCAAATGCTATCACCTCTAATAATGAAAGACACTATTGTGATTATTTTCAATATGTTAACAATGCACTTGTTTTATAGCCCTCGATGGACATGGTTGTGTGGTTAAGATAACCTCCCTAATTTAAATTTTTATGGTGGTTTTGTTCCATGCTTATATAGCCACAAAAATAAACAAAAGCTTCATTTTGGATTCATCTATCTTCTTTGGTATATTGCTAGCCTAGATCCATCTTAACTTGGACCTAGCAAGTGTCGAGAGGGATCAAATATATGAAGGTACAAACATCCTTTTTTTTTGTAAAACCTAAAGAAAGGTTTTCACCTCAAGAGATTTGATCTCTCTTGCTGCTTGAAATATAAGGGGTTAAGATGGATCTAGGATAGTTTCAGTCGTGGAAAGTCACATTTTTTTTTTGAACATCTAATTATTCTAATCATTTAAATATGTTAAATATTTCTAAGATTAATATAGTAATTTTAATTTTAAATTTTCTCAATTACCTCAATTTATTGAGATGAGAGATACTCTTAATAACTTGAATGTTGAAAAATTAGTAAATATTTATTGTAGAATGATATAAAATGTGAATATTGAGAATGTATTCAATTACAAATAGTATTCATTATGATCACACTCATCTCTAATTTTTTTATTGTTCTTATTGTCACACATATTAATTTTTTCCATTTTTTCATATTGATTATATGAAATTGAAAGTTTAAATCCTAAAACATTCAAATATTTAAATCGAGTTATTGTATTGAATGCCATACCTTTTCTCTCTTTCTATTAAATATTAATAGTAGATTTCTCCAAAGTGAATAATTGTGACTTATGGAGTCAATAATTTTTTTTTTCTTATACTAAAATCAACGTACATTATCGATCTTATTACTTTAAAATTAATGTACATCATACATATGGTTACATCAAATGAGAAATCAATATCTTCATTCAAATCAATCTGTCTAATGGAAGGAATCAAATAGCACTAACAATCAATATCTACACTGAAATCAATGCGTCTAGTGCAAACAATCAAATAGGATTAGAAATCAACATCTACACTTAAATCAACGCATCTATTCAAATAAATCAAATAAGAGTAGAAATAAACATCTACACTAGAATAAAATAGGATTATAAATGAAAAACTACACTAAAATCGATGCATTGAGTGCAATCAATCAAATATAATTAAGAATCAACATCTATATTTAAATCAATGCATCTATTTTAGAGAAAAACTAAAATATTCAAAAGTTTCTAAATCCAACTCCTTTTACCTTATGGAAAAACCTTTCTTCCTCCTCATGTATTTTTATTAATCTTTAATATTATATAATACTATATAATATTCATATTTGTCTTTATGTTTCTCTTTCTTCTTCCCTCTCTCCTCCCCCTCGATATTTGTTTCTATGTATATCTTTCTTCTTCCCTGTCATACACGCCATCATCTCCATGTCATCCACCCTCATCATTTTGTACACTTGTCACTTCTTCATTTAATTCCATTTTCCCCGTTTTTTGTCGTTTACCCATAAAACCCCATTTTTTATGCTAAAAAATCACTTATTTGTTCAAGTTTTCGAGAATCCACAAAGCACGTCTATGTCCTCCAACTCATCGGTTTGGAATCCAGCATCAGCCAAAGGTATCCAGGTATTTATCCACTGTGTCTACCCCACTAAGCTATTCAAAATGTGAAATAAATCTTCTATGGAAAGTTCTGAAACCCACATTCCCCTGATAGATGCAAAGAGATTCATTTTCGACCCCGCGTAATTGTTACACTTGATTGAACTTCGCAAAAAAAAAAATCTGGACAAATAGACTCCCCTGTATACTTTGTAGTTTTAAAATCAACATTATTTTCTACCATTATCCCTCAGACATATGTCTATCCATAATTTATTACTTGGTTGGTCTCTTCCATGTATCCTTAGAAATATTTTTTGATGAGTTCACTAGGGGAAAATAATTTTCAAGTCTCTAGCTTATTAATCCAACATGCTCTTGAATTTCCACATTTAAAATGATATACTTCATTTTATGAGGAAACCATGTTAGCAAGCTTTCAAAATATGCCTCAAAAAGATTATGCCCAATTGTAATTCCATATTATGACGGAAGGAAAAACATTATCTCTAGAGCCAACTCAACTTCCTCTAAAATGCTTTGCTGAAGATGTTAAGCCAATCTTCCAAGTAATTTCTAGGGTTCTGGGAAGAGAAAATACTTCACTTATTGACCATCCCATTCTATGGATTTTTAATTTATTCATGTAGCCTAAAATTTTTCTTGATATACGAACCTTCTAGAAAAGTTTAGTGAAATCTAGATTTTCAAATCTAAATATTACTCGTTATTTCATATTTCCATATTTTTGGACCTACCTGCTCCTTTATGTCCATGTAGAAAAATTCATGCGTTTATGTTTGAACATAATGGATTCACAAAAAAATAAATAATCAATAATAAATTGGATGGAAACTATAATAAGTAACCCTAATCATGAAGTTTTTTCATATTTCATTGCTTCTTTCATGTCAGTTGTCTATTCCATTATAAACATCTATGTTCCACCATGCCTCTTGCCAAAATCCCAATCATTTTTACATCTCAGCAAGGATGTCAAAGTGGGGGATTGGTTCCAATTGAAGATTATGTTGGATCATATTATATGGAACAGAATTTTAACCTTACAAGCTCCCTTCTTTTGTACCAATGAGATTGTTTACTTTTGATTTCATTAAACAAAGTTTTAACATATATCAAGTTCATTTTCTGCCAACAAAGAATGGAAATTTATTCTAGCTGCTCAAGCTTTTTGGGCCTTTTTATGTTAATAATAGACATGCCATTGAGGGATTTGAGAAAAAGCTTTATGACATGCAACTTCAACAAGAGGACAAATGGCCCTATGACCCTCATCATATTATTTAAAAAATAAGGGTAGAAAATTATTATGCTCCCTATATACATTAATCAAGACCAAAAATTTAAAATGTGACTAATGGTGGTCAATCAAAAGTACAAAAGGGAATGGAGGTTAAAACTCCTCATCCTACAAAAAAAAATATTGAAGAGGGAAAATGAAGAGATCATTGATTTGGATGGTGAAACTAATTAGAGTTCCAAAAAATCAAAACTACACGGGAAAGAAAATGGATATAAGCCTATGGTATAAAGTTCATCTACAGTATTTGGTTTCTAATTACAATTGGGAGAAATGATATGCACTCCTTCTTCTCCTATTCCAGGAGATATTAAACAAATATTTGTTTCTGTTTGGAGTTATATGGTCAAAATGAAGAGAAGAACAAGAATATTAGGGAGAATATAGTGTCTTAGCTCAAATCCCAATCTGTATTAGATTACCAAACCAGATTATTATGAGCAATGGATTTAGAAAGGAATCAAATTAAGTTTTCCTTTTCTCATCCATCTTCTTTGAATGTTTGTTGAGAAGAAGGTTTCAAAATTGCGAATCTAACTGTGGATGCAAGGGATATTCCATTTAATAACAAAATAAATCTAAACAGGAAAACTGGAGAAATAATCTATAGTGATTTCAGAAAAACATCGCTTGCAGCAAGAAAATCAGAGACCATCATTGGGAGGGTAATAAATCGATTGAAACTAGAAAAAGAAAACTCCAGAGCCTTGTATACCTAAAATTAAGAACTGAAGAAATTAATTTTCAAGCCTAAGGTTAACCCCAAGGATAGATCTATTGTTCAAAATATTTTACACAAGGCATAGTAAAAGATTCAAGTGTTGAGGAAGAAATTAAAATTTCCTGTAGTTGAACATGTTATGGTACCAAAAGTAGCCTGGGTTGAAAAAGGAAAAGAGCTTCTAATCAAAGAATTATTGGAGATAAAAAGTGAAGTGGATACATTTTGGAAATACTGAGAGGGTGGTGAATCACTATTTATTGTCAATTGTTATTTTTACCATTTAAGATCACTTATATTTAGAACACAAAATGAGAAATAAAGAATAAAGTATTTTATTAATCAGATATATTGAGGACTTAAATACTCTTCTTTACAATGAATAAACTACAATAATAGTTTACCTCTCCAAACCTAGATGAAGACACAGATCTTCAATATCCCATGCTCTAACCTATACTTTTCCAAGCACCGAATTGGACTTCACGAGGCTCTGACCTCTAGGGCTCCAACCCTACCTTCCCTAAGCTTCAACCTTGTATTTATGAGGCACCAAAATCTAGGGTTTCAACCCTATTCCAAGGCTCCAAGATTTTCACTTTGAGGTGCCAACCTCTATGGATAGAACCCTATCTCTGGTACAAGCACCAACCTTATTTTTTTTATGACTCCTATCCTCGAAGGTTCCAACCCATAACTTAAACTCGTCAAGATTATTTTATTGTTCCTTCAAGGGTGCCAATATTTTCTTCAATGAGAACTATCAATATCTTCACCTTTAGCACTTCCTTCAAATGATCTCCAAGGAATTCAGTTCATCAATGACAATTTTTTCTTCACATGAAAGTGTCTCCACATATCTTCATGGCACCCAAAAAAATCTCCAAGGTCACCTCATGACGGCTTCAATGCATCATGGTATCCAATACTATCTCCAAGACCAGCTTATACAAGTCTTCCAAAAATATTCAAGTATCCTTCAAGGTGTCTTCAATAGGAGACCCAAAATGAAGGTAAAATCAATACACCTCAAGGTGTGCTCTAAAATTGATGTTCAAAATGGTGCCTATAAAACAATGCTTCCAACACCAATTTTGTTTCAAGGTGTTGCATTAGAAATTGCAAGGAGTTGTTTCTTCATGATCTAGTATCTAATTAGATCACTAGACAAAGAGATACATGTCTAAGAAGACAAAATATATCTAAATCCCTTATGTTTATCAAGCAACATGCAATCAATTTTATACTATGAGGAGGATAAATAGTATCTTGCCTCCTGGTAGAATGGGGACGGATCTGGAGTTCATAGCAAAATTTTAATTCTCCACTCAAGTAATTTGCTTCATGTACAACAAATATCAATACCTACACACAATCACAAATTCTCAAGGATTCCAAGTGATCTTCCTCAGAATATCGTTAGATTAACAACAATACAAAGTAATCAAAAGATCTGCTGAAAACATAATTATGTATGGGAGAGAACATAGATCTTCATTAATCATTTAAAATGAATAGTTATTATGCCTTTTCTTCCATGTTTCCTCTCTGTGACCCAACAGAGTTTCCACACTACATATAAGAAATGAACATGAATAGCACACACATATAACCATGACCTCACAAGCTTTCTATCTAGCATCAAAATGGAAGCATAAGATCAAGCTATCATCTCTCTAGTAGTAGTATAGATCTCAAAACTAACATGGACCTCCAAAAATAGTCTGACCCTCTCAAATGATCCAGTATAAATAGGTAGAAGAGAGGTCATGGGAGGATGAATTAAGAAAAATCAGGATGACGAGAAGTTACAAAAGCTTCTAATTGATGAGATGACTCATAGATAGCTCAAATAGATGAGGAATCAAACTGATCTCCTAGGGACTAGGTCACTTTAGAAAATTCCCTTGGTCCCAGGCATATAAAGGGATAAAAAGGGCCCTAGCCACATGCATAAGAGGCCGTGGTAGCGACTATAGGGTCATGGCCATAGGCACAAGCCTATCTACCTACGACTAAGGGTCAAACTGGATAAAAAAGGCTCCTATTGTTTGGAAAAAGTCATCTAACCATGAGGGCTAAGGGTCAACGATCCAAGGGTATCAAAAGAGGCTTATAAAATGAGGTGGATTCAAGGCTTCTCAACAAGAATGATCCAATATTTCTCAACAATGCTCAAGAAAACTCCCAAAAATTCTTCAAATTATCTTCAATATTTCCTTTAGAAATGAAAATGAAGGTACTTCACAAGATATGAAAGCTTCACATTCAAAACTAAGGATATGCCTGCAATTTGTATGCTCAGAAGTATTCACATCGTAAGTCTTCTCAAGGTTGAAGATGCCCACAAATAAGTTATTGAAAAGGGATATTTAATAGGTCTGCACACCACCCTGAAGAATTATGAGTTGTGTAACACAAGAAGAACAAATTTTAATTCTGTATAATTAGTAAAAAATCTACAATAATTTCCAAACAAAACACTTCTCCTCAAACACTTTAGACTTCTCCAAAACACTCAAGCCTGAACTGCGCTTCAACAAGGGCCCCAAGGTATCCAAAATTGTCTCCAAGATTTCATCACAAGAATGCCTTTAGAACACTGTTGTCAGATTTCTTGTATAAATTCTTCTATATTTGATGTTGAAACTCTATCCTCCAAATGGCGCTTCTAGTTAGCTTTAATGGATTCCCAAGAATACTCTTCAAATCTTCCTTTAGATACTACTTCAAAGTATTCTTCGAGATTTGTTTTCTTTTCTTTTTAATTAAATTGGCTTTAAGTTTTTTTAATAATACAACAATATTTTCTTCAAAAAAACATAAATTTTTTCTCCTCAAGAGTTCTCCACACACAAGTTAAAGTTATTTTATTTATTCGTTCATAGAATCAAGCCTGCAATTTAGTGCTTCAAAGGATCATTTGCTACAAAATTTGAGTGACAATAAGGGACTGGAATTATCATAGGTTGTTGTATGAACCATAATTTCTTCTCAATAGATTTGATCCTTTATATATCACTAATCTGAACTATTTAATAAACTGAGGTGAGATAATAAATGAGTTTTTACAATAGTAAACAATCAGCATTTTACTATTCACATTTTTGAGATGAGCAACTATGTGTGGTTGTTTTGAATTTTTTAGCCGAACACAAAACAAAATATGCCCACACAATGAACCTCAGCCTTCTATAATTTTTGATCCTTTGTCTCTGAAATTTTCACCGAAATTTCTTGCTTGAAATGAAGCATATTGACTTGTATTTATACATATTTGACCGTGAACAAAGGGACACATGTTTTGGTGGTGGAGCCTCAGCCTATAGAAGTCGACTTAGGTTTGCTAGGACAAATAATATAATATTTCATCTTAAAAAATAATTTTCTCTCAAACTAGGAGCAGTTAGAGGGTGAGTGATAGCTCCTTAGAAAGGGAAATTTCCCCTCTAGAAGCCTATGTAAATTTTGTCATTTAGTAAGGTCATTTTTTATTAATAATTTTTTTTTTGTGAACTATAATCATTAATTTATCTATGGTAGCCTTAGGATTTTATGTTTTGAATAGTGCTAGGGCTCATATAGTTTAGGCCTTCAATATTTTAGGATTAAGACATGTTTAAAGGAATCAAGGGAATCCATGACTTCATTCTTTCTTGCTTGCATCATTCTAGAGAAGACCATATAAGGTTTAGTGTAGCTAATAAATGTGCCTAGGAGGTTTTCATGGAAAAGGCTCATTCATTCATCATCACATCATGCACCATTATATTAGGGAATTTTCATCATATATGCAGGGATATATATCTAGGTAATTTACATCATCTCATTCTTAAAGGTTTATCATAGGGTTTGCATGAGGTTAGGGAAACATATCAAAGGTTAATTCGTGCATTATAATAGTATTTTTCATATCCAACAATTCCATATTGACATCAATGAAAACTTTGATCAATAGTCTCCCCATTTGTCATTTATGGAAATATTCTTGCCCTTTCAGAAATTTCTCCTCTTTGACATCAATGGAAAATGGGGTTCCCAAGTAATCCCCTATTCAAGCAACTTCTTCAGATTATTTTTTAGGTCCCTATATTACTAGTATAGTCCCTTATTTTTGTTAGTGTAACCCCCTTATTGTTATTATTGTACCCCTGTAACCCCAATATTGTTATTATTGTACCCCTGTAACCCCCAATTTTGTAAGGAGTCTGCAGCACTCAATAATTGACGAGTTGAATTTTTGGAGCATAATTACTTAATGGTGCTATCTAGAGTGTCAAGATAATGTCATATATCATTGGAAGTAATTTTAAGTTGCATAAAATTAGCACTAGAAAATTTGAAGTCTAGATGAGGTATTTTGGCTTCCTAACTCATGAGGATCTCTTAGTTTAGAGACTAACTCAAAGCCATTGGAGAAAATATTCATGAATTAGAACTTATGACCATGAAACTTATTGGGTTTCTTGATTCATGGGATTCATTCGTATCAAGCATTTGTGATAAAACAAAAATTCCAAAGTTTTATTAGTTATAGGCTTCATGTACATAGGAGGAGTATACGTTTTTATTAAAGGAGAATATTCAAAGACCTAAAAATTTGAATTTCCAACCATTAGCATCTCCTAAGATGAATGGAAAAGGAGGACAACAAAATTAAAATTTTCATAAAAGGAACACATGTAGAAGACCTTCTCCCATTTAGAGTTATAAGAAGAGGGATATGTCAAAGATTTAGTGTTTGAGTTGTTACAAGATTAGCTCACCATAAAAAACAAGTGTCCTCAATGGAGTAATTATAGGAAGAGAAAGGGAAAGAAACATGCTTCATTAGCACACAGTGATGATGATAAGCATCCACATAAGAAAATATTAAAAATGATATACATTACTTCTTCTCTTATTCCCTTATAGGAACCATTGCAGATTAGAATGATATTTGGTTAGTGTATAGTGGTGCCTCGAGGCATATGACACGTGACCATGACACTCTCACATAATTTGTAGAGAAGAAGTCACCTTTCTAGTTAGATTCAATAGAACACATTCATTTAAATGATGTGTTGTATGTACCATGATTTAAAAGGATCATTATCTCTACTTCATCCTTGGATGAAAAAAGGTATACAGTTTCATTTATTAATGGGCAAGTCCTTGTATGGAATAAGGGCACATGAATAGATTCTTCCAAGCTAATTGTTCTTCGAGAGGGAGGAATGTACAAACCCTTGGGACAATCATACTAAGAATTGGCACATAATAACACCAATCTATGTCAGTTATGGCATCAAATATTTTCTCACATACACTAAAAATATTTTCTAACATCAAGGAAGATGGTTACAAGTCTTCGAGAGCTCTAAGTAAAGAATGAATGAGTTTGCAAGGGTTGTGCACTTGGAAATAACGTCAGTAGATATTTTCTAAGAATTGACAATAGGTCCAGGGGGTTCCTTTATGTAATAATTTAAGATGTATTTGGACCCATAACAATATCATATGTTGGTGGTTTCTTGTAGTATGTGATAATAACTAATGATTTTTCCTAGAAAACATGGATCTACATCATGAAGACCAAGGGTGACACCTTTATCAGGTTTCAATACTTCAAGTCTTAAGTAGATAACTTGATAGGGAAGAAGATAAAGGTTATAAGCTAATATAATGGAGGAGAGTATACTTCCAAGAACCTCATTACCATCTCAAAGGAAGTAGGGATTAAGAGCCTGGATCTTATAGTTCCTTACAATCCCTCAGTAGAATGAGGTTTCCAAAAGGAAGAAAATGTTCGTTGTGGAGTCTACTAAGGGAATGATTCATGATCAATATTTACACAAGTTGATATGGGTATAAGCATCGAAAATGAAAATTTATTTTTAGAGTAGAAGTCCTCACTGAATCTTGGGTAATAAGACTCTCGAAGAGGATTTTATAGGTATGTGAGAAAGAAAAGGTTATCCAATCTACATTCACATACGTAAGGAGAATAGGATGACACTATAGCGTTCTAGGAAGAAGGGAAATTTTTTTGGATATAGTGAGACATTAAAGGCTTATAGGAGTTATGCTCCAATGCAACGACATTTTGAGGCCAATTGAGATGTTAGCATTGATGAGGATGTAGTCTATTGGAGATCTAAGGAATCTCATATAGAGATTGATGAGGAGGAGAAAGAGACTCCCATACATGTAGGTTTAGGTCCTTATGTTCCTATGGAACATTCTTCAAGTCGCCAGGAAGACCCATAACATACCATTGAGCCAATGGACCCAGTTTAGATCATTATTCCAAAATCCAAGAAACGGTCCTCATGGCCTCAAAGTACATTGAAGGATGTAGATGGCCATACGGCTCCCCATGGCATCTACAGGGAAATAAAATGTCCTAAAAGGTATCGAGGATATGTGGCACTAGTGAGTCACATAATTTACATCAAGCCATCCAACTATAAGCAGGAAGTATGGAAACAAGTTTGGTTTGATCCCATGATGAAGGAAATTCAAGCCATCATGAAGAGCAATGTATAGGAAATTATGACAAGACCCGAGGGGAATGCAGTGGTCAATTCCAAGTGGATATACAAGATCAAGAATCAAGTAGATGGAAAGATAGATAAGTACAAAACAATATTTGTGGTAAGAGGTTTTTCCCAAAAAGAATGAAAGGAATGTGAAGATACATTTACTCTAGTTGCTGAATAGACTTCTATTAGAAGTATTTTATTTTCTTTTATTACGTATTGGAAATCACGTCCAATCAATGTGAAAATTTCTTTCGTGAATGGAGTGATTGAGTTAAAACCATGCATAGAGAAAGCTCAGGATTTGAGGTACATGAGAAGGATTCTCATATCTACAAACTAAAGAAGGATTTATAAGGACTCAAGCAATGATCCGAATGGAAAATGGCATCCACCCATGGTATTCATCTACCTATGTTATCCATCCACCCATGGAATTTACCCATTGTATTGTAAATGTCATTGACCCATGGTATTCATCAACCCATTGTATTTATTCACCCATGGTATTGTAAGTGACATCTATCCATGATATTCATCCACCCATGGTATGTATCCACACATGGTATTCATCCACACATGGAATTAACCCATGGTATTGCAAGTGGTATCTACCCATGGTATTGACCCATGGTTTTGACCCATGGTATCCACTTATGGTATCTACGCATGGTATTGTAACTCAAAAAAGGCTATAAATAACAAGACTCAGTTTGTAAAAGGACAATTTTTTCCACCACAATGTAGCTTCTACAATTATTCTCTGTTTTAATAAAACAAGTTTCTTTGTGGTTTTATTTGCAGTGTGTTCTCTCTTTTTTCTGGCATTATAATTTTGTAGATCTTGTCAGATCCATTTCTATTTTTGAGATCTTAGATGCCTACCCCCAAGATATAGATCAGTGGTATCAGATTCAGGTTACGAATCCTTGGGAATGACGGTTTGAAGCATATTTCAATTTCAATGTTTTGCAGCAATTTTCAGTAAACTCAATGAATTTTTGGGCGGCGAGTTTGCAGATCATATCTGAAAATTTTGGTGAAAATTTTACAAAATATAAGACCAGATATAGATTCCTTGCAAAAAAATACCCAAATTAAAAAAAAAAATCGGCTGAATTGGAGTTCGGATGAGGGAGATCTTGCTGATTCTAAATCATCAATGTTGCAGAAAATGTTCTGATGACAATTCGTGGACGATGGCTCTCCTGACATTATTCAAAATTTTCAATGCAAAATTTTAGATAAATGGCTATGGATCTGCGTCTCCCTAAAAAAAAAAACCCAATTTAAAAAAAAAAAATCGATCGAATCAGAGTCTAGATGTGGGAGTTATCATTGATTTAAAATCAGCTATTTTTTCAGAAATTTTGTGACAGTGAGACAGTTTCAGTGTGAATTTGAAAGTCTAGATTCTCCAAATAGCAGTTTAAAGCACATGAGAAGATGTGGAATGATCATTCCATTTCCAAAAATAGGATACATATTCTGAGTTATATTGACCAAGTTATGCTCATTTTAAATTTGGAGCAGCATTCGGACCAGGTTCCCTTCGGAGACGTGCACCCCCACCCCGCTTTAGTAGGCACCTACTTCACATTTATTAGTTTCAGTACAGAAGAATTTGGCTTGGATTATTTGGAGACGTGCATTCCCACCCCAAGCTATGTAGGCACCTGCTACTTCATCAACAATCAAAATCACGATTATGGATCAACTGCACAAAATCCTTCTCATCGAAGTCCATTTGCTAGGCCGCACACTATTAGTAACACAGTTGGTCATAAGAATTACAGGGTATCTCTATCCTCGGATCTTCACTTGTCATGGTTTTGGTTCATCCACCAACCCACACTTCATTTAAGTCCATTTGTTAGCCCGCACACTGTTAATATCACAGTTTTTCACAAGCATTAGAGGGTATCTCTATCCTTGAATCTTCATTCATCACGATTATGGGTTAACTACATAAAACCCTTCTCTTCAGTGGCTCTTCATATTCAACAAAGGATTCTCAAGAGGGAACTTCATGCAATGGGGACCATTGCTTCTTAAGGAGGGAGGAATGATCCGAATGGAAAATGACATCCACCCATGGTATTCATCTACCTATGGTATCCATCCACCCATGGAATTTACCCATGGTATTGTAAATTTCATTGACCCATGGTATTCATCCACCCATTGTATTTGTTCACCCATGTTATTGTAAGTAACATCTATCCATGATATTCATCCACCCATGGTATGTATCCACACATGGTATTCATCCACACATGGAATTGACCCATCATATTGTAAGTAGTATCTACCCATGGTAGTGACCCATGGTTTTGACCCATGGTATCCACCTATGGTATCTACGCATGGTATTATAACTCAAAAAAGGCCATAAATAACAAGCCTCAGTTTGTAAAAGGACATTTTTTTCCACCAGAATGTAGCTTCTATGGTTATTCTCTATTTTAATAAAACAAGTTTCTTTTTGGTTTTATTTTCTTTGTGTTCTCCTTTTTTTTCTGGCATTCTAATTTTGCAGATCTTGTCAGATCCATTTCAATTTTCTTAGACCTTGGGGGCCTACCCCAATGATCTGTATTAGTACCATGGATGAATACCATGTGTGGATACATACCATGGGTGGAGGAATATCATGGATAGATGTCACTTATAATACCATGGGTGAGTAAATACAATGGGTGGATGAATACCATTGGTCAATGACATTTACAATACCATGGGTGGGTAGATAACATAGGTAGATGAATACCATGGGTGGATGTCATTTTCCATTCAGATCAAGCAAGCACCTCAGGCTGGTATTATTGGATTGATGGGTACCTACTAAGTTTTGGTTTCACTAAGAGTGATGCCAATCCCAATGTTTACTAAAACGTTGTTAAAGGTGAGTCTATAATCTTGTTGTTATATGTTGATGACATGTTTTTTACAGAAGCATAAAATCTCACTCATGAGTGTAAGATGGAGTTGAACTTTGACTTAAATATGAAGTATCTAGGTTTGATGCATTATTTCTTGGGATTAGAAGTGTGGTAGAAGTTGGGTGCTATATTACCTGTTTAAGGGAAGTATATTATTACAATACTTTAGATATTTGGTGTTACACCATTTTTTGGTCATCTAACCTATTATCATTAGATGGACCCAAGTACACCATGTAAGACCAATTTTACCCTAAGTAAAATTGCTTTCACTATGTTAAAACAGGAAACCCCAAAAGAAAATATTAAACAAACCTATATTTGTTTGATTTTCCTCATGGAATAATTAATTAAACCATAATTTAATTATTATTCCCAGTCATGTTTAACCCAAAATCAAAGAAATTAATTAGATAAACCTTTGTTTATCTTGTTATTTTCTAGGAATAATTATTTAAACATTATTTAGATAATATTCCTTGTTAAATATGACCAAATCATCCACAAATAATTAAATAAATCACTATTTATTTAATTATCTTTCAACCACTTCCTTAAATAATTAAATAAATCATTATTTATTTGATTATCTTCTAACCGCTTCCTTAAAAGATAAATAAATCATTTATTTATTTATTTTTGACAAATTAAGGGATTTGACCCAAGTCAAATACCTTTTCCCTCCAACAAATATAATAAAATATTCCCTAAAAAGTGGATCTAGATCTGGTTAACCCATGCACCAAGATCTAGAATGACCCAATATTTTGTTATAAATAGGAGGGTTTTTCCTACCATTCTTCCCCTTTTGTTGCCTATTAGATCACTCTGGATCTATACACTTGGTCACCATTTTCTGCCATTTGCTGTGTGAGCTCCCTTTGAGTTCCATTCTTTGTGTGGGTTTTCTACACCAACAAGAGAGAGAAATCTTAGATTTGAAGCGCTGAGGACTTCCAAGAACCCATCCCACTAAGGAGAATTGGATACGCCTTCTTGTTTTCCTCCCAGGTGCCCGATTAATACAAAAATTCTTTCAAAAAATTGTTCTTGTCTTGTCTATTGGTATATGGAGCAAACCATTATTTTTTCTGCTTAATGTCTTTCCATGCATAGATCTGGTTTTTGCAGCTCTTTTATGTTCAAATAACCGCAGATCTGAAGATATTGGCAACCACTTTTGTTGTTAGGGCTATTAGTTATGCGTAGCTAAAGTAGTCCTTTTTCGTACACTTCGACAAAGGATTCATACTAACAAATGGCGACTCCACACGGGTTTTAAATTACGACCGCTATCGTTTTTCATATTCCTGCATATCCAGCTACTTCAGACCCTAGGGTTTCTTTTCAGCTGTTTATTTTCCCTATTTTTATGTTGTTTTTCTCACATAAAACCCTAAAACATTAAAATTTCTCACTTCCGTGTGTTTCTGGCCCTATTGCGCAGGTAAGCGACACCAGCCGCAACTGAGACGGCAACTTTTATGAAAATCTGCCGCCGAGACAACCGGAACAGGGGGTCGCACTTTTTGGCCCAAAAACTGCGACCTGGACCTCCAGGTCGCACTTTTCTGCCCCTTTTCTGCGACCTGCACTGAAAACAGGTCAGAAACTGCGACCTGCCAGTTTTTCAGTGATTTTTCTGCAATTTTTCTAGGTTTTGCTGCAGCTTCTGTTAGGGTCTTCCAGCCTTTGTCTCAGCCCGCCTTGACCAAGTTCTGATCTGTTTTTACTCATATAAGTGGGAACGTAGCCCCCTAGGGCTTTAGTACCCTCCACTTTTTGTGGAAGAGTTTTAGCCGTTTCAGCCGTCTGTTTTTCAGAGCTTCAGCCTCCCTTTTTCCAGATCTGTTACCTCCCTTTCAGATCCATTGAAATCAGCTCTTCTACCTCTCAAATCACCTCCTGAAGTTTTGTTTGGATCTACTTTTAGGGCCTCCACCTTGCCCCCTCCGTTTTTTGCTGATTTCCTTCCTTTTTCCAGCCACCTTGCCTCTGTCTTTTGGCTGTGATCTGCACCTCTTTTCAGCAGCTTTATCCTTTAGATCCCTGTCCCTTTTGACCTTAGATCTATTGGCCTCTTTTCCGTGTGTTTTGCCTAGATTTTTCCCTTTATTTTTAGATTAGTTTTGAGAGACCCACCTTCTTGGGTTAGATAGATGCACAAGTAGCTATTATTTTTCTGTTATTTCGGCATTATATACTATTCTCTGCAGATTTATTTTCAGCCTACGCATCACACTTTCTTGCTCTCAAAAACGGAAAGGGTTTAATACTGAAAATTAACATACGCTTGCTGGTTAAACCCTAGCGAAGAAAGCGCACGGTGCTTACCGCACAGCGAAAGACTCACAAATCAATTGTCAACTATGTCATTTGCACCTTGTCTTCCTTGACTTCTCTTGATTACGTCGCTACCTTTGTCGGTTTCCTTCTTCCTGTCATCATTGCGCCCCCAAGGCGCCTTTCCCGAAGACTTCTTGGCCTTCATCCTCAGTTTCCGGTCGATCGACCTGCTCTGCCCCGCCGTCGTCGAGCCAGTCCACCTTCGAGTCCGCACTCCGACTCCTCTCTTGATTCATCGGGTCCTCCTTCGCCTCCTGGTTCTCCCCCTGTCACCTTCACTATGTCTGGTCGAGGGCCTAACGCTAGCAGTTCTCCGGGCCTAATGCCGCTTTGTGCCATGGCTTGCCATGAGAACTACCCGACCACCCCCCTTGCCTCGCCGTACATTGCGAGGCCTCGGCCTCCCCGATTTCAATCGAGTTGATCGGCTGACCCTATCCGCCACGATGTTGGTTGGCCTCCCATGCCAACCAATCTGCTAACATCCCTAAGTTTGAGGGCCTTAATGGAGAAGATCCGACCAATCATGTCCGATCTTTCCACATGTGGTGTTCCTCCAATTCCATTACCGATGACTCCATCCGTCTTCGTTTGTTCCAACGCACGCTTACCGGTGAAGCTTATAAATGGTATGTTGAACAAGCCACCTCTACCCATACCACCTTTGAGACC
>JAXQQM020090429.1:0-37936 GCA_034641835.2 Pinus albicaulis | reverse complement strand
AACTTGATGGAAACCTACTTGATGAGTTAAGGGGGAGATTGTTGACAATGTGATACAATGTATTGACTTTGATGGAACCTGCTTGATGAAGTTGTCCTTGATGGAAATGATGTAAATCTGATGTATCTACAGATCCGTTCAGAAGTAGCAGAAGAAAGAAATTCAGAAAGTGCCAGAATAATGTTGAACAAGGTATGTCACAAGGCATACGCGGTTTTATTAAGGAGAAGTCGCGTATGTACGCGGAAATGAACGTGCCAAGTCGTGTATGCCAATTTGCACTCTATTTTTATAAAACCAGGGGGCATTACCATGGTATTGGCCCAAAGTATTGAGTGCTTGATTATCTATTTGATCCCATCCAGGAATACCATCAGTGTTTGAGTGGTTTTGACTCATGGTATTGATAAAGGCCAAATCTATTTAAGGAGAAGAAAATCATAGTGCAATGTGGTGTGCAAGTGTCTGGGCATTAATGAATACTTCACTCTGAAGTATATCTGCATGGTTGAACTCTGTTCTTAATTGATAGATCTGAATCTATGATGCACCTATGAATATGATGAAGGTTCAAGATCTCTAGATCTAGAAATGATGAATCTCTAGGATGATCTGAAAAGAAGTAATGAAGACCTGGCACAAATCTGATGAAGAAATTGAAGAAATCTGGGTAAGTTCATAGATCTGATCTGTTCTGCAAAGTTTATCTTTTATAGATCTATACGCAGGTTCGTTTCATGAAAAGCGCGTGTATACGCGGATCTGATTCAATAAAGGCGCGTATGGGCAGTTAGGGTTTTCTGAAGAAAAAAAATGCACAGATGTATACGCGGGTTCGTTTCATGAAAATCACGTGTATATGCGGGTCTGATTAAATAAAAGCGCGTATGGTATCTGAACTAATGATTGCTCAAGGTTGAATGTGTTTCTTCATATCTATTCTGAAGTCTGGGTTATCTTTGATATTCTGGTTACAGTGGTTTCACTATTCTGTTTGAAGCATTGGGCGAAGTATATTTGTTGATAAGTGAAGGGTTGTGTTGAAGCTGTTTGATCCAGTTTAAAAATTGATGAAACGTGGTCGGTAGTAGTGCTGAGGGTTCAAGCCTTTAGTAAGGGGGTAGTAGCTCCCTTCCAGTGGTAGCTGGTAAACAAGAGTAGGGGGTAGTAGCTCCCTTCCAGGAGAGGCTGGTAAACAAGAGTAGGGGGTTGTAGCTCCCTTTCAGGAGAGGCTGGTAAACGAGAGAAGGTTGTAGCCTTCTGCAGGTGGGTGCCTGCATGCTAGTATGAGTCTGCGCCAGTACATGATTGTAAGAAGTTTTCTTTATATAATAAATATTGAAGACTGAGACGATGGCAGTGGTGGTTTTCTCCCGAATTGGGTTTCCACCTTAAATCCTGGTGTTCATGTGTGTTTCTTATGTGTGGTGATTTATTCTGTTCTTACTGCACCTGTTTACTGCTTACTAAACATCTGATGAATGAATGATGCAATGATCTAAGTTAAGAATTAAATGCATATTTAGATCTCTAAGCATACGCGAGTTTACTTAAGGAGATTCGTGTGTATACGCGAGTTGTGTTCATTAAAGTAGCGTATGGGTTTAAAAGCTAGAAAAAAGTTAAAAAGTTTTTCAGTCAGCACAAAATACTGATTCACCCCCCCTCTCAGTATTTTTCCCAACAATTGGTATCAGAGCAGGTCCTTCTGAAAAAGCTTAGCCGCTAGAAGGAAGATCAAGCAAGATGAGAAATCAAGATGGAACAACATCTATCAAGCCTCCGCTCTTTAATGGAAGCAATTTAATCTTCTGGAAAATAAGGATGAGATCCTATCTTCAGTCTATGGGAGCAGATGTATGGGCCATTGTTGAACGAGGATATCAATATCCAACTGCAGTACCAACAGATCCGACTGAAAAGAAGAATTATGAAACAAATGCAAAGGCAGTCAATGCTCTAACAGGAAGTCTAACTGATTCTGAATTTGTCAAAGTTATGCAGCTGAATACAGCAAAGGAGATATGGGACAAAATCATTCTAAGTTATGAAGGTGATGCAAAGGTAAAAAGTGCAAAACTTCAAACTCTCAGAATTGAATATGAAAATTTAAGAATGCATAATGATGAGAATATTGCCAGTTTCTTTTTACGTGTTGATGGTGTTTTAAATTGTATGAGAAATCTGGGAGAAACAATAACCAAATCCACTTTGGTTGAGAAAATTTTAAGATCGCTAACAAAAAAATTTGAGTCAAAAGTTTCTGCTCTTGAAGAAATACAGGATCTTCAAAATCTTACTGTGGTACAACTTCATGGCATACTAACCGCATATGAAATGAGAAGAGGAGGATCATCTGAAGTCAAAGAGGCTGTCTTCAAAGCTTCTACAAAAGGGAAAGAAGTCCAAGAAGCAGAAGGATCAGGATATATCTCAGAAGAAGACGAGGCAAATTTTGTAAAGAAACTCCAACTTGGCATAGGACGGTTCAGAGGTAAGCTTCCTTTCAAATGTTTTGAGTGTGGAAGAGTTGGTCATTATGCTGCTAAGTGTCCTAAAAAAGAAACACCTACAAAAGGGAAGGAAGTAGCAAGAAGGAATAAGAATCGGTTTAACACTAGAAAAAGTTACTATACTCATGAAGACAGTGATGGGTTATCTGATAGTGAGGAAGAATGTGAACAATATCTTAGACTTCTCATGGAATTTGAATCTAGAGAAGAAAAGGATATTTTTGTGGATGCTCTAGAGTACAATGATTTTCTTGAAGAAAACAATCAACTCAAAATACACTTAGAAGAAAGTAAAATACTCCTAGAAGAAAGGAAAATAACCATAGAGACTCTGGAAAAGCAGGTTGAAGAAGCAAAGAAACACATTGAGAAATTAGAATGTGAAGTGGTAAGTCTAAGAAAAGATTTTGAGAAAGTAAAGACTGAATCGTAGATTTGCTAAAGATCCATCTCCTTAGATGAAATTACTGAAAGTACCAATGCTCTCTTATAAAGACAGGCTTGGTGTTGGCAATATGATGCAGAGTGTTGTCCTTGATGGCAACCCACTTGATAGAGTGTTGTCCTTGAATGGAAACCCACTTGATGAAGATGATGGCAACCCACTATGAAGTTGTGCTTGATAGAATACGTCTTGATGAACTTGTTAAATGATGTAAATCTGATGTATCTACAGTGAGTACAGAAGGTAATGAAGAAAGGAATTCAGTATGTGCTAGATCTATGATGAAAAGAGTATGTCTCAAGGCATATGCGGATTTGTCTAGGAGAAGTCGCGTATGCATGCGGGAAATAACGTGACAAGTCGCGTATGGAAAAAAGCGCTCATAAAGTACAAAACCAGGGGTAACCAACATGGTATTGACCCATTGTATTGAGTAATGATTCGTCCATGTGACCCCCTCCAGGAATACCATCGGAAGTAATGTGGTTTTGGCTCATGGTATTGAAAAAGGGTAAACCTATATAAGGAGAAGAAATTCATTGTGCAAATGATGAGAGCGGGTGCAAGGTGTCTGGGCTTTAATGAATACTTCACTCTGAAGTATATCTGCATGGTTTAAACTCTGCTTTTAATTGATAGATCTGGATCTATGAAGCATCTATGGACATCATGAAGGTGTAAGATCTCTAGATCTTGAAATGGTGAATCTCTTGGATGATCTGAAAAGAAGTGATGAAGACCTGGCGCAAATCAGTTGAAGAAGTTGAAGAAATCTGGGTAAGTTCAGAGATCTGATCTGTTGTGCAAAATTTATCTTTTATAGATCCATACGCAGGTTGGTTTCGTGAAAAGCGCGTGTATACGCGGATCTGTTCAGATAAAAGAGCGTATGCGCAGTTAGGATTTATTTGAAGAATTTATCGAAGCATACGCGGGTTGGTCTTATGAAATGCGTGTACATACGCGGGTCTGATATACTAAAAGCGCGTATGGAATTTGAATTAATGGGGTCTCAAAGTTGAATGTGTTTCTGAATGTCTGATCTAAAGTTTGGGTTAACTCTAATATTCTGGTTACAGTGAGTTCACTGTTCTGTTTGTAGCATTGGGCTAAGTATGTTTATTGAAGAGTGAAGGGTTGTGTTGGAGCTGTTGGATCCAGTTTGAAAATTGATGAAATGTGGTCAGCAGTGGATTTGAGGGTTGAAGCCTTCAGTCTGATAATATCAGTAGAGGCTGGTGCTAATATTAGGGGGTAGTAGCTCCCTTCCAGGTGAGACTGGTAAACGAGAGCAGGGGGTTGAAGCTCCCTCCCAGGAGAGGCTGGTAAACGAGAGAAGGTTGTATCCTTCTGCAGGTGGGTGCCTGCGTGCTAGTATAAGTCTGCACCAGTACATGATTGTAAGAAGTTTTTCTCTATAATAAAATATTGAAGGCTGAGACAACGGCAGCGGTGGTTTTCTCCCGACTTGGGTTTCCACCTAAAAATCATGGTGTTCATATGTGATGCTTTTGTGTGATGTTTCATTCTGTTATTACTGCACTTGTCTACTGCTATATAAACATCTGATGAATGAATACATGTAAGGATCTTAGTAAAGAATTGATTGTTTATTAATATCTCTGTGCATACGCGAGTTTCATAAAGGGTATCCGTGTATATACGCGATTCTGTATCAGGAAAGTAGCGTATGGGTTTTAGAAGCAAGAAAAAGTAAAAGTTTTGAATATGCAGTAAATACTGATTCACCCCCGCCCCCCCCTCTCAGTATTTTTCCCAACAATTGGTATCAGAGCTGGTCCTTCTGAAAAGGCTTAACCGCTAGAAGGAAGATAAAGCAGGATGAGCAATCACAAGGGAACATCATCTATCAAACCTCCGCTCTTCAACGGAAGCAATTTAATCTTCTGGAAAATAAGGATGAGATCCTATCTTCAGTCCATGGGAGCAGATATATGGGCCATTGTTGAACAAGGATATCAATATCCAGCTGCTACACCAACAGATCCAACTCAAAAAAAGTGTTAGGGTCCCGTGATTTGGCCGATTGGCTAGCCAAATGACGATGTAACATCAAACCAAGCTTTGGAGCCCAAGGACCTAGCCTTCCTGGACTCAGAGAGGGCTCTCTCTATAAGTGCAAAAGATGTCGGTGTGTTTATTTGCGATGTTCTGATATTAAGCTAGTTATGAAGTGTGTTTTTGGTTTTTTAGTTTTTAAGTTTGTGAGGGATGAAAATGATCAAATACATAAACTGGATAACAAGATGTAGATAAATTGGGCTATGGGGTCAAACAGGTCAAGGAAGCTATGAAGTGATGATGTAAAGCTGTTGTAGGGCCGATTTGATTCACAGTAGAAGGGATCTCTGGGCAAAATGGATTAAATGGACAATAAGTTGGTGAAAGACAAGGGATTTCAAATGCAAACTAGTTAATAGCAGACATAAACATGTAATAGCAAGCCATTGATCATGCTAGGAATAACTATAAGCTAATCAATACATAGAAATCAAACATTCCAGCCATACATAGAGGTATAAGACCCTCTAACTTCGGGAAATAGCTATCAGACTTTGGGGAAAACACATGAGACAAACTAACAACTCATAAACTATGCCGGAACGCCTAAACACAGTCTCTAAGTCATTGGGCACTTGGACAAATAAGTTTTCATAGTTTTAGGCAAAGGGCTAGATCGGGACTAGGCCTCCTTGGTTCAACAAAATGATCAACAAATCAGTCAAAGAGAAAGTTTTATGGACTGAACTATGGGCAGCTGATAGGTATGTAGGGCAAACCATACATCCTACTCAACATACATAGAACTGATGAATAAAACTTGGCAACAAAACCTTAGGTTACTAAAGAGCAGCTAAGAATTCTTTAGCATAACTAAGGGAGAAAGAAAACATCAAGCTATGAAGATTCAGGGATTTTGAGGTGCCTCCATGGGCATGTCTCAAAATCAATCTTTACTGATCTATAGCAGCAAGAAAAATGAAATATGAGTGAAAACTAGAAGACAAAACAATATTAAGAAGCACTATACCATTCTACCATGTCAAGGAATCCATCAACAAGCCTTCAACATTCCTCAAAAGCATCCAAGAGGCAATCCAAACATCATAACTCAAGTGTATTCTTCAAAGCTCATATGACCAATGCATTAATTCTTCTCTCAAGTTCAGCCTCTTGATTTACAATGAGAATCATGGGATAAATAGGCTAGAAGGAGGAAACCTCATGGAGCAACTAGCTATCCCATTGGCCAAGTCAAAATATCTAAACTTGTCCTTGAGGCTTTGCAAAGCCCAAGGCACAAAATATCTAATAAAATGTCTAAAAAACTGCTAAAAACGGAAATTATATTGACTTTACATGATTTTCCCATGATAAAAATAGCCTAACGCACATTTGGGAAAAGCAGATTTTTGGAGTTCAAAAATTGCAAAAATACTTCATATTTATGCCTGAAAAAGGTCCTCTGACTTGCTCGATGCAAATGGAAGGCTTCCTGATGTCGAAATGAGGCTCATGATGGCTCGTTGGAAAGCTCTCTGTGTCTTCTTTCCAATGCAAGTGGAATCATCTCAATCTGATCTCTGAAAGTCCCTCAAAACTGTACCTGTGTGCAAAAACCCAGAAAATAGCAGGCTGCTGATAGGGCGGGCAGAATGTGCAAAATGAGGCTGTTTTTCGCCAATTTGGAGGGGTGAATGATCTTCAAATGCCCTGAAAATCGCTGGAGAGCTGCTCATGAAATTATGGAATCCATTGGTATCACCCTCCTCCCTTGACGACTCATCAAACTGAAATGGCGCATTTATGAGTTTTTGGCCAAAAACCCAAAAAATGCCAAAAAAAAAAAGTTTTCGAAACAGGCCCAAAATTGGCATGCATGACCTTCAAAGGTCCATAGAGACATGCTCCGAAGCTGAAGCCAAAATATCGAGGGCTGATGTGCTTTTTGCTTCTTTCCGTGCTCGGCGCCTCTCCTTCAATTTCTTCAATTTTTCTTGTGCCACCTTCAATTTGCGCCTGGCAAATTGATTTAGCTTCTGAAAGTGAAGAGTTCTCTTTCTCTGTAGCTCAAGATCCCTGTTTTCCTTCTCAAGCTTTGTTTCCAAATGCTGGTTGGCTCTCTCAAGCCATACTTCCTTGTTTTCCTCAATTTCCCGCTCAAGGAGGGTAGTGAGAGGAAAAGCTTCGAATTGAGCTTGTTCTTCAGCTTTCTGTTTCTCCAAGGCTCTCCTAAGCCCGATGGTTCTAGGCCTCTTTTGCCTAGGCTGATCCTCCTCCTCTTCATCATCAAATTCGCCAATAAGCTCTTCAATTCTTACTTGTGCCTTTTCTGCCTCTTTCTTGTACTTGATCGCCCTTGTTTCATGGATAGCTACATGAAACTTCATTTGTTTGTTTTCAACCTCCAAGAAATGATTGAAATTTCTTGCCCTTTGAAGATCTTCTTGTAATACTTCAATTTGCCCTTCTTTGTGAATGAGGAGATTTTCAAGGAGGCGGGCCTCATTGTCACTGTCATCGCTTGGTATAGGGATGACAGCTGATTTCCCTCTATGCTTGGCACTTTCTCCAACTGCACTTTTGCCTTTGAAGGCCAATCTAGCGCTCTTTCTTCTTGGCAAGCTAGAAGTTGTCTTTTTGGGCAATTTCTTCTTCTTAGGAATAGTTTTGGTCACTGTCAAGGAGGCAGCTTCAGCTTGCTGTCCTTCCTCAACATCCTGTCCAGCTTGTGGCTCAAAAGATGCTTCAATTGTTTGCTCAACCTGCTGCTCTTCAATCTCTGTCTGCTGTTGTTCCTCTTCCTGTACTTGCTGCTGTTCATCAACCTCTAGGTGCTGTCCACTGATTTCCAACTGCTGCTGTCCCTCAAAATCTGGCTGCTGCTGCTCATCATCCTCCTTTTCTCCCTGTGGCTCACTGCCCTCTCCTTCTCCCTGTTTACTTGGCTGCCCAGTGGTCATCTTGAGTTTTTTAGGGGTAGGCCTACTAGATAAAGGCACTGGGCGATGGACAGGCTGAGTAGGAGGCACATGAACAGGAGGGACAGTGGCGAAATCGGCATGGCTAATGAATGAATCCCATGAAACCCCTTTCTTCTCCAGCTGGTGTAAGAAGATGATTTTGATCAAGGAATGGTGAAAGAGAGAAGGGATTTGCCGAGGTGGAGCTTTCTTTTGGACAGTAGCTGCCATTTTCTCTATGCTTTTGGACAAAAAGTATGGAAGGTTTAATTGCCTGCTTCTAGTAAAATGCATCAACAAGCGAACATGATAGGCAAAAATTTGGCTAAACCTTCCTTCACAAGTGAAATATCTCATTATGGCCTTCATCAGTGGAGCATAACTATCAAGAAGATAGGAGAAAGGGAAAATAGCAGTGATGGTTTCCCTATGTTCAGGTTTGATGAAAGGTTTATAATCCTCCAGATCAAGATGCGCTTGTTTAAACCACTTTTCACCATGATATGGGATCTTGGTAGCTTTGGATACATACCTTGGAGAGATTTTGAAGTCAAGACCTGCTAACTGGAAATGTTTGTCCTTGAATCTCAAAGCGCACAAATGTGTAAGTGGCGAGAAACTCTTGACTTCTTCTATCCTCTGACAGAAATCAAGACAGCCTACTTCATGGAAATTGAAAAGCACTGATGGGTGAGCATTTATTTCTTCTATGGAGATAGGCTCATATCTCTTATGTTGTCCGCCTTTGTGATCTCGTTTTGGAGGCATTCTGACTTTGAAACAAGCTTTGGAAGATGCAGACTGCCTTCACTATATGAGAAATGCTTTGCTGGATTGAAACAGGCTACCAGACTGTTTGGACAGATATGGACACTGTGGTTTGGATGAAATGCAACAATGCTGCCTTGAATAAGCCCCCTCTACACTTCCTAAGAACAGTCCTTCAATTCTGGATACACTTCAGCTATGTAACCCTTTTAACAATGGGACCATGTGTAAGAAACTGCTTTGTAGATTCTCTGTGCACAGTCTTGAATAATTACCCCTCTTGTGACTTTGTTAGAGGCCAGCTTACACTTGTATTTGTGTCTTCAAAACCAAGCTTCGAAAATAATAACCCTGCTCTTTTGGTCATTTACCTTGAAAAATACCTCTGTTAGCAGATTTCTGTGAAGACCACACAGTGGAAAGAAGGAGACCTTTTGGTTAGGTGAAGTGTTAAGGAAAACACCTTTCACTTGTGACTTTTGAGAAGTCAATCACCACCTTTACACATCTGGCTTCAATGTACACTTGATCATCAACAAATGCCCAATCACTAACCACCCTACCTTCTAGAAGATGGCCTTGTTTCACCTTTAGAAAACTCTGTTCAACAATCTTCAGAATGATACAATGTAGTGCAATGAAAAAAAAAAAGGCAGACTTAGTTTAGGTGTGAAATCAGTGCAACAGTGGTTTTAGGAAACAAACTCTCTGCTTTGTGAGTTTAAAAAGTCCATCAACACATCTATACCCCTGCCTTTGATGTCAAAATCCACCATCAACCACCTCTGTCCTTTACTATGTTGTCATCTTTGGAAGTTCTCTGTCAACAAACCTTCAGTAGTGAAAAACAGTGAAATAGGGGCAGATCTCTAGAAAAGGCTTGTTGTGATAAGTGTTTTGGTACCCTGTTCTTTAGAAATGACCTTCCCTCGAAACATATCACAACCACAGTTCTTCAAAATGACACCATTCAGTGGAAGAAAAGCAGGACTATGCTAGGTGATATATCAATGCACTATGGTTTTTAGAAAACACCCTCTTTTGCTTGTGAGTTTAAGAGAGCCACCCAAATACCTGTACCCCTGCTTTAATATCAAATTTCAAACACTAACAAACTGTTCTTCAGAAAAAGGCCCCTTTCTTTGTGAAGTTTTAAGAGAACAAAAACTGCTTTTATACTTCTGCCTCCAGAGTTAGAAAAACATCAATTAAATCTGCCCTATCCACCCTTAGAAAAACTCTCTGTCAATCAATTCTCCACAATGATATAATAAAGTGCAAGGGAGGAGCAGACTTAGCTTTGGTGAAAGAAACAGTGTAACAGTAATTCAGACCATATACTCTTGGCTTGTGAGTTGTGAGATATGCACCAATACATTCTATAACCCTGCCTTCAAGGTTTAAACTCTCATTAACAACCTCGGACCTCTTAAATTACCTCATCTCACTGTGTAGGAAACTGCGTTTGTTTTTTTAGCAAAATAGCAAGGTACGGGATTTTCAAACAGTTTTATCACTTATCAACACCTTGCACACGATGGGAGCTCATAAAAATACCTTGAAATTAGTGGATGCTCGCTTGAGAGGGTGAAAGAAACCCTGGACAGCTTGAAAAATGGGCGCGGCAACCTCTGGAGAAAACCCGTCGCGCCGGAGGAAGGTGTCGGGTGGACTTGTCGTGCGGTCGGGCGGCCACCTACAGGCACGTCGCGCCCGCCTACAGGCACGTCGCGCCGACGTTGAAAACCTTCACAAAACGATGCCCAGGCACGTCGCGCCACATTCCAGGCCCGTCGCGCCGCTGTTGAATGCAAATTTCTGAATTTTCGCCCAACTTTCTCGCTTGTTTGATGCTGGATGCAAATGGGATTTTGAATCTAGCCTTTTTGAAAGTGAATTTCCCACTCTTATATTTCAAACTTATATCGTTTTTCAAAACAAAACAATATCAACGGTCATTCTATTTTTAAAAGGTGAAATAGAACCGTGGTTTGGCTTCTTCTGCGGAGTTTTTGTGTTTGAAAAACCTTCGGATTTTTTAACTTTGGTACGTTCAAACTTGCTTTGGAGATTTTCCAATCATTTGATCAAATGTAGATTGCGGATATTAGCACAGGTGTGGGGTGGAGAACCTCCGGCTTTTTCTTTGGTGGACTTTTCAAACACTAACTTTTAGACCCTGAAACAAAACTCCATAATCTTGGGACTATTTTTTGCCACTGTGTCTAATGGTACAGGTATCAGTGGCTGCATTCTTTATGACCTGCAATGTTCTCCAGAGAGGGGAATTTGTTACTATAATCCCCTGCTTGACAACTCATCATGCCACAACTCTGCCACTGTTTATTTAATACTGTGTCTTTGTGCTAAGTCTGCCTTTTGGAATGATGACAACCGTGTTTGTTTTAAGACTTATAAACAGTGGCAATTTCATCAAAACCAAACTCTTCTGCCTATTCATAAGACTGTATACCCATTTGCGTCTTTCATCTGAAATAACAAACCTGTAGAATATGAAAACAGGGCTTTTTGATACATGGTTCTTACTTTGTTTTGATCAGTGTGTCGAACCCCTTTTTGTCCACAGAACCATTTCATAACTGAAATATGTTCACTGCTTCTCCTCTTGGTGACTGTTAGCAAGGAAGGACTATTTCATAATGCACCAAAACATTTGAAAGCTGTGATTTGGTATTTGACATTGTCTTGTTGCTTGATCTTTCTTCAAGGAGACAGTTTTCTTTTTTGGTATCAGTGGCACACATATGTTCAATATTCCCCCTTTCCTACTGTAAGTATAGTCAGACAGAGAGTTATTTGAAACAGGAGTACCAACATCTTTGCATCACCAGCACTAGCATTCATCTGTGAAATGACCTTTCTTCCTTTTTGGCATCCTTCCACTGCTTTCTTGTATCAATCAGTTTCAGCACCCTGCAGTAGTTTTGGCCCTCTACTCATGTATGGAGGAGGCTCTTCATCGGGCAGATGTGGTGATAAGTAAACCATTTGAACAACACCAATTTTAGCATCTTCATTTGCAAGCCTCACTGTGTTTTTAGAAGAAAACCTAGCCAGAGTAATACTGTCTCCCTGCATTTTCCTAAGGGTGAATTAGACATTTGGCTTGTTCTTCTCATGATTGATTATTTTAAAAAACAACCTTTGTGACTAGGAAGGTCAGTGCTTATTTGAAAAAAATCCAAGCACTTTCTCCTGCCTGTGTAATGGCATTGTTTGACAGCCTCTATTCCATTTGATCTAGAAAAAAATAGGCCTCTTATGATTTGGATGTTTACTGATGACAGGTCCTTCTAGAGTTCAACAATCCATATGGTTTGCAAGTTTGAAATGGGCTCTTTTATCAGGCCAAACTCCCCTTTCCTTTGAGCTTATCACATTTCCACTATATTCCTGTTATGGTCAGCAATTACATTCATGAAACCTGAAGATACTGTTTCATTGTTTCAGTAGAGGCAAACCTGGACTTTTGCAACCTTCTGAGTCAATCACTGGCCTGCGCCTTCTGCTTATGGATGAAGGAGGCGCCCTAACCCTCTGCTTGTAAATGAAGGAGGTTCTGGGCCTTGACAATTTACCATTTTGCTGAGACAGTGGCGACCCTTTCTTACTGTGATTTTCATGCTGGAAAGAGCTGTAAGGTCCTGATGAGTGACCTTTGTTTTGCAGCTTCATCTCATGGCTCATAATACACTTAGAAGCAGTTGTTCCTCTAACTGTAAACTCAAACATTTACTCCATGAGATGAAATATATTTCCTGTCTTTGTAGAACCATAGAACACAGTGAAAAACCTACTAGTCAGCTTGAGAATGGGCTTCATGCAGTGCTGAGACCTAGGGAATATGAGTGGCGCGACTTAAAGCTGTTTGTCAACTTCATTTGCAAAGTAAAGGATCAGTCATGGTAGACCTGTAGCAGATGGAGGCTTTTCTGGCTTTTTGATGATTGCCAAAGGTGAAATGTCCTAAACGCCACTTCCTAACATAGGGTAGACTTCTAAAACAGATGTGGATTTGCCTTTTAAATCTGATGGGCAGACCAATAAGGCTGAGGTTAGATAGGATTGTGACAAGGAGGTTTTGGTTTTGCCAGGGGTGGACTGAATAGGTAGAAAGGCGAAAAAAGTTTTGGGAGGGTTTTCTGGATGACATATTGACATAAGGAAATCAGTTTCTAGAAAACTCAGCTGAAGATATAGTCATCACTAACATGTAAAAAATACCGATGGCTAACAGTGGCTCCATTTGGGGAGGGCAGCTCCTCGTCAGGAGGTGTCCAGAATTCAGATTTTTGGATTATGAAGACCAGTGCCTTATCCATTGGCACAAAATTTACCCTTCTCTTGATGTTATTTCTGAAAAGTGTCAGCATGTTTAACATCAATGATACTTCTACCTACCCCACTATCTTTCCTAACATTTTTTCTTCTGTTTGGCGCATTTGAACTAGCAACCTTTTGACAATGCATATTTTTCTTTTTGCAAAATGAAACTATCTACTTCTACTCTTATATCTGCCGGGAGTTCAGATTAAGCTGATGAACTCCTTCATTTCTCTACCTAAAACTAGATCGACTGTCAAGATTAAGCAGTTTGACAAGATTTCATTCTCTAATCTACAACATGAAATTTAAAAATCTATATTCCTGTTATGGTCAGCAATTACATTCATGAAACCTGAAGATATTGTTTCATTGTTTCAGTAAAGGCAAACCTGGACTTCTGCAACCTTCTGAGTCAATACTGGCCTGCGCCCTCTGCTTATGGATGAAGGAGGCGCCCTAACCCTCTGCTTGTAATGAAGGAGGCTCTGGGCCTTGACAATTTAGCATTTGCTGAGACAGTGGCGACCCTTTCTTACTGTGATTTTCATGCTGGAAAGAGCTGTAAGGTCCTGATGAGTGACTTTTGTTTTGCAGCTTCATCTCAGGCTCATAATACACTTAGAAGCAGCTGTTCCTCTAACTGTAAACTCAAACTTTTACTCCATGAGATGAAATATATTTCCTGTCATTTGTAGAATAATAGAACACAGTGAACAACCTACTAGTCAGCTTGAGATTGGATTTTATGCAGTGCTGAGATCTAGGGGGTGTGAGTGGCGCGACTTAAGGCTGTTTGTCAATTTCATTTGCAAAGTAAGGGATCAGTCATGGTAGGTCTGCTGCAGATGGGGGATTTTTTGGCTTTTTTGATGATTGCCAAAGGTGAAATGTCCTAAACGCCACTTCCTAACATAGGGTAGACTTCTGAAACAGATGTGGATTTGCTTTTTAAGGCTGATGGGCAAGTCAATAAGGCTGAAGCTAGATAGGATTGTGATATGGGGCTTTTTTGATGTTGCCAGGGGTGGACTGAATAGGTAGAAAGGCGAAAAAGTTTTGGGAGGGTTTTCTGGATGACATATTGACATAAGGAAATCAGTTTCTAGAAAACTCAGCTGAAGATATAGTCATCACTAACATGTAAAAAATACTGATGGCTAACAGTGGCTCCATTTGGGGAGGGCGGCTCCTCGTCAGGAGGTGTCCAGAATTCAGATTTTTGGCTTATGAAGACCAGTGCCTTATCCATTGGCGCAAAATTTACCCTTCTCTTGATGTTATTTCTGAAAAGTGACAGCATGGTTAACATCAATGATACTTCTACCTACCCACTATCTTTCCTAACATTTTTTTCTTCTCTTTGGCGCATTTGAACTAGCAGCCTTTTGACAATGCATATTTTTCCTTTTGCAAAATGAAACTATCTATTTCTACTCTTATATTTTCCGGGAGTTCAGATTAAGCTGATGAACTCCTTCATTTCTCTACCTAAAACTAGATCGACTGTCAAGATTAAGCAGTTTGACAGGATTTCATTCTCTAATCTACAACATGAAATTTAAAAATGATCAAATCAGGATTAGGCAGTCTGATTTGTCATGCATTTGCGGCATAAAAGACAAGCCGCACACAAATGTTATTCTGCAATAAAAGGAAACTAGAGAAGCGGGGCTAAGATGTACAATGTGTTTTTCATCCCTCGCTTCTCTCTTTGGTTTTGTTTTAAGCATGTGGAACCAGAATCTCTCCCTAATCTAAGCTCTGTGATAAGTCAATCTTACACAATGTTGACTATCTTGACACTCACTAACTTATCAGCAAATAAATTTAAACATGCTCAACTATGATTAGGCTAGATAGTTGAACAAGACATTGAAACACTAGTAGCGGCATTTAGACTTGCTCGCTTTCCGAAAGACTATTTTTTGGAACATGGGGCCTTGGTTCTATCTTCACTTGCCCTCTTTTCTGCTTTTTACTGTTTTTGATTTTTCTATTTTTTCAATATTTTAAACAATGGTATGTACAATGACTGAAAGTGTCTCAAACTCAAAAATCTTGGAAATGACGGAATTTCAGCATCTTATCCTCGTAAGGATCTCCTCTCACCCTAGGCCCACTTAACTCTTGAAAAGAAAAATTTGGGAAATTTTCTCTCTCTAACATGACATAGGGATTCATGCAAGAATCTCTAAACAGCCCGGTATCCTCCCTCTGTACCTCTCTGAATATCTGATTTCCACTCCTTTCTTTGCTGTATGCTTTCTTCAGGTAATGTATGTACTCTTGATAATTCTTGAAATAGATAGTGACATCATCAAGGTATGTAATAACACAGAAATTTAACACTGGGAACATGGCTTTCATGAACAGATTTCTGATATTGGGTGGTTTAGCAATTTTGAACTTGAAATCAGATTTACCTCCCGCAAATTGGAAAAAATCTTTAAGTTGTCTACTTTGTAAAGGAATTTGATGATTATGATCTGAAAGATGATCTTGCAAGAATACATCATTAGAAACATTTTCAATTGGTGAATCACGATCTTGAGTAGAACAAACATGATTTTTGTTATATGGAGATGCAGTATTATTTCTAAAATCAAAGCAGATTCTATGGCCATTATTTTTCTCCTTGATCATTTCGGTTTGTTTCAGTTTGCTGTGTTTGTTTCTGTTAAAGTTGTTCTTTGGGGAAAAGGTAGTGATACAATGTTTTCCCTTGTTTTTCCTGTAGAAACTAGTATTTTTCATGAGATTCCTGATTTTAGCCTTTCTAAGTTCTTCATGAAAAGACAAAATATGAGCCAATTTCAGTAGTTCAGGTATGCCGGGATTATAACTGTCATCCTTGCTCATAAAAAGTTTATTTGGCATTTTCTCAAGATGTTGAGCTACTGAGGTTATAGTCAAAGTTTTATTTGCAGTATGAGGGTCACATGATGGTAAATCTTTGAGGTATGGTAGAAACATCAAACTACCTTTCTCTCGGGTTCCAAATAGGTTTATGATGTGAAGGTCTTCTAAAGCTTTTACCCGGAAGAAATTTCCACAAGTTACTGCTGGTGTTTGATTAAAGCCAGAGCAATTTGCTTGATAGTACATGAGAGTTTGTGCTTCTTGCTCTAACCCCACTTTGGAGAGGGGAAACTTACTTTCCTCAAGACACAATTGTTCATGATCATGGTAGTTTTGAGCGTCCAACTCATCATAAGGCACCAAGGATAACTGATGTGGTGGATCTAAGTCTATATCAGCTTCCTCTGATTCTTCCTCCAAGTTTACATCAATATGCATAATGAAAGAGTTTAAGTCGGAGCGTAAAGAACACATTGGAATGTTATCGGGCCTATCTTGACTGCTAATCATGTATTTCATGTGTGATTCGCGGTAGAGTATCCTGTTCTGACCAAACACAGGAATGGTGGCATATGACATGTCTAGTTGAATATTCCCTTGGAGTTTGGCTCCCCAAGATCTTGATAGAAGCATCCCATACTTGGGAGGAATGTCTGCCACTACTATATCCATGATTAGATGTTTTGCGGGTATTTGGGCCAGACTAAAGCAAAGGTCTTTGATTAAACCTAGGCATTGGACTCTGCTTGAATCAAATGAGTATAAGTCTTTGTATGGTCTTGTGATCTCCAAGCCTAATCTTTCCATAACTACCTTCGGCATAAGATTATGCGAGGCGCCGGAGTCCAGCATGGCATTGTGGAGGATTTGGTCGTGGATGTTTAGGCTAATGTAAAATGGAAGAGTAGCTCCTTCTTGGAATTTTCCCTCTACTTTTGGACCAAACAATACTTCAGGAATGTCATCAGTGAGATTAACAGTGTTTGCATCATTCCCTAGATTTAAGACTTTTAGTACTTGGGATTTATAAGAGTTTTGGGCAATAAGTTCAGTGAGAGGCATGGTGATTTTGATCTTAGCGATCTCGCCTTCAAAGCTAAAAGGCATTTGAAGTTTAGATATGTTTGTTTCAGCTTTTTCAGCTAAGACCTTGTCTATGTTCTGAGTTTGTTGACCTTGTTTAGGGGTTTTGTTTGCCATAGTTGTTTTGGTGACCTTGGTAGAAGTATCAGGAGTATATGAGAGAGGATTAGTTTGGGTAACTTTAGCTTGGCTTTGATCAGTCTTTTCAACCTTGATTTTGTCACTGCTTGATGCTTTTTTGAGGATGGTATCTGGAGCTTTAGCAGTATCAGAGCTACCTCTCTTGACAGTATCTTGGTTTCTCTTGCTCTTAAGGTCATATTGCCTGTGGGCTTCTTCAATAGCATTTTGAAATTCTATGGCAGGGTCATCAAGATCTTCATAATTGGTCTCATCTTGATCAGGCGAAAAGAAGGCTTGTTCTTCTTCGGTGAGGTACACCTCACCTTCATTGTCAGACCCTATGAGGTTTAAATGATGTTCATCAATAGGTTCTGAGTCCCTATCATCTTCTTCTACATAGTTTTCATTGAATGGTGGCTTGATCTGTTGGTCATTATCCCTTGGTCTGTTTTGGGGATGTTCCCTCCTAAAGTTTTGGTTTCGGTTTCTGATTGGAGGGTTTGGCTGGTTGTCCCTAACAGGAGCTTTTTCATTGATCTTTTCCCACATTTTAGCCATGGATTTGACTAAGTCATCTATTCTGGGATCTAGGGAAGGTGATGAAGTAGAAACCTCATCTCTATATGTGACCTTTCTTTCTGATCTAGTTCTAGCCCTTTTTTCAGCTAAGTTGGCATTTGCTTTTATGGCTATTTGTTGCATTTCCTCCAAGGTGGGGGATCCTTATCTCTCAAATGATATGTCATGTCCGGATCAAAACCCTCAGGAAATTTTGCCAAAGCTAAACCAAGTGGAGGTTTGAAATGAGGTGGAAGGGAGTTATATACACTGTTGAACCTAGTACAGTAAGCTTGGACACTTTCACCATTTTCCCGTTTTAGGCTGTTATATTCTGACAGGATTTGAATGGGATTTCTTCGGATTTCCCACCGGTTTCTGAAAACTTGATGTAGTTATGGGATATCATGGATACTATTTGGAGCTAAACTTTTGAACCATGCTTTGGGTTCACCACCAAGACTTTGGGCAAATATTCTCATTCGGACAGTCTCGTCTTGTACCTCTAGGTATTCATAAGCATCAGTCATTCTACTTATATGCTGTTGAGGTGTGGTGGTGTCTTCTCCATTAAAGTGTGGGATCTTGTCTTGATATTTGTTTGGGAGAGGAGCTAAAGGTGGTGGTAACACCAAAGGTGCGTACCAGGCTGCCATGACTGGAGCTAATGGATGATGCGCAAGATGAGGACTGGTAGGCTGAAATGAAGTGGTATGAACAGTGGTGGTTTGACCGGGTGTGGCGGATGAACTTGGACTAGTGATCTGGTTTTGAGCAGATCTGGGATGATAAGAGCCAAACTGATAGAGAAGCTGGAAATAAGGAGGAGTGGTGGGTGAAGCTTCTCTAATAAGACTCTGTGGTGGGCTTAGGGGTTCAAGATCGTCAAAGTCTATCCTACTATATGATTTGCTTCTGGGAAGAGTTTGTGATGGCTCTGGTTCCAAAGGTGAATCTAGTAGGCTAGTGCGATGTTTAGGTACAGATCTTGTTCTACGGATGAATTTACCAGAAGCTAGATGATCAGTTTCAGAAGCTTGCAGCAGAATCTTCTCTGGGTCATCTACTATGATAGGGGGATTTGGGTCTGGATGGGATCTGGTATTGATTCTTCGGGAAGCCAGATTTTAGATCCAGAGTTTAGAGAGAATGGTATTGGTGAATGTTCTGGATGGGTGATTTTTCTAAGGTTCTACTAAGGTGAAGGATGGTCAAAGTAACATGATGGATTAGTGGAGTCGCCAGGTGAAAATGGGTTGTTTTTGTGAAGATAGCTATGGTCCACCACCAGTAACTAATCTGAGAATGTTTTTGGATTTTCTGAGTTTTATGTGCAGCCTATGGTTTGTTAAAGTATCCTAGACTTGTTTCAACACTTTGCTAGGGTGATGAGAACAAAAAGAGTTTACTCTAAATGGGTTTATGGACTGCTTGCTTGTCTATGGTATCTAAAGGACCAAAGGGTCTATAAGAGTTTGCTGGACTATTATGTACTCAATGTCTTACCATCTCCCGCTATGTTAGTGAGTGATGGGGAAGGTCTATCGGATGGAATTCTAAAATTTAGCAAGGTAGTAAGGCCTACTGGAGGCTAGTGGAGTCGCCAGGTGGATTTTTAGTTGTTTTGAGGTATATTTGTATGGTCCACCACCAGTACTTGACAAAAACCAATCTAAGGGAGTTTTTGTGGTTTTTTCTGAGTTTTATGTGCAGTCTAGGATGTAAGAGTGTCATAAACCTGATTCATCACTTTGCTAAGATGGTGAAGCAGAGAGTTTACACTAAATGATTCTAAAGGCTGATGGTTTAAGCCGTGATTTGGCCGATTGGCTAGCCAAATGACGATGTAACATCAAACCAAGCTTTGGAGCCCAAGGACCTAGCTTTCCTGGACTCAGAGAGGGCTCTCTCTATATGTGTAAAAGATGTCGGTGTGTTTACTTGCGGTGTTCTGATATTAGGCTAGTTATGAAGTGTGTTTTTGGTTTTTTAGTTTTTAAGTTTGTGAGGGATGAAACTGATCAAATACATAAACTGGATAACAAGATGTAGATAAATTGGGATATGGGGTCAAACAGGTCAAGGAAGCTTATGAGGTGATGATGTAAAGCTGCTGTAGGGCCGATTTGATTCACAATAGAAGGGATCTCCGGGGAAAATGGATTAAATGAACAATAAGTTGGTGAAAGACAAGGGATTTCAAGTGCAAACTAGTTAATAGCAGACATAAACATGTAATAGCAAGCCATTAATCATGCTAGGAATAACTATAAGTTAATCAATACATAGAAATCAAACATTCAAGCCATACATAGAGGTATATGACCCTCTAACTTCGGGAAAAGGCTATCAGACTTTGGGGAAAACACATGAGACAAACTAACAACTCACAAACTATGCCGGAACGCCTAAACATAGTCTCTAAGTCATTGGGCACTTGGACAAATAAGTTTTCATAGTTTTAGGCAAAGGGCTAGATCGGGACTAGGCCTCCTTGGTTCAACAAAATGATCAACAAATCAGTCAAAGAGAAAGTTTCATGGACAAAACTATGGGCAGCTGATAGGTAGGTAGGGCAAACCATACATCCTACTCAACATACATGGAACTGATGAATAAAACTTAGCAACAATACCTTAGATTACTAAAGAGCAGCTAAGAATTCTTTAGCATAACTAAGGGAGAAGAAAACATCAAGCTATGAAGATTCAGGGATTTTGAGGTGCCTCCATGGGCATATCTCAAAATCAATCTTTATTGATCTATAGCAGCAAGAAATATGAATTATGAGTGAAAACTAGAAGACAAAACACATTAAGAAGCACTATACCATTCTACCATGTCAAGGAATCCATCAACAATCCTTCATCATTCCTCAAAAGCATCCAAGAGTCAGTCCAAAAATCATAACTCAAGTGTATTCTTCAAAGCTCATATGACCAATGTATTAATTCTTCTCTCAAGTTCAGCCTCTGATTTACAATGAGAACCATGGAATAAATAGGTTTGAGGGAGGAAAACCTCATGGAGCAACTAGCTATCCTATTGGCCAAGTCAAAATATCTAAACTTGTCCTTGGGCATGTCTCAAAATAAATCTTTACTGATCTATAGCAGCAAGAAAGATGAAATATGAGTGAAAACTAGAAGACAAAACACATTAAGAAGCACCATACCATTCTACCATGTCAAGGAATCCATCAACAAGCCTTCAACATTCCTCAAAAGCATCCAAGAGGCAATCCAAACATCATAACTCCAGTGTATTCTTCAAAGCTCATATGACCAATGCATTAATTCTTCTCTCAAGTTCAGCCTCCTGATTTACAATGAAACCCATGGAATAAATAGGCTTGAGGGAGGAAAACCCCATGGAGCAACTAGCTATCCCATTGGCCAAGTCAAAATATCTAAACTTGACCTTGAGGCTTTGCAAATCCCAAGGCACAAAATATCCCATAAAATATCTAAAAACTGCTAAAAACGGAAATTATATTGACTTTACATGACTTTCCCATGATAAAAATAGCCTAACCCACATTTGGGAAAAGCAGATTTTTGAGTTCAAAATTTCAAAATACTTCACATTTATACCAAAGGTTCCTGACTTGCTGATGCAAATGGAAGTCCTCCCCAATGTCGAAATGAGGTTATGATGGCTCGTTGAAAGCTCTCTCAGTTCGCTTTCCAATGAAAGTGGAATCATCTCAATCTGATCTCTGAAAGTCCCTCAAAAACTCATTCAGGTGCAAAAACCCAGAAAATATGTGTCGCTGATATGGCGGGCAAAGAATGTGCAAAAATGAGGTTGTTTTTCGCCAATTTGAGGGGCAGCAATGATCTTCAAATGCAAGCTCCAAACTGCTGGAGAGCTACTCATGAAATTATGGAATCCATTGGTATCAATTCATGATCCTTGACGACTCATCAAACTGAAATGGCGCATTTATGAGTTTTTGGCGAAAACCCCAAAAATGCCAAAAAACAAAAAGTTTCCGAAACAGGCCCAAAATTGGCATGCGTGACCCTCAAAGGTCCATAGAGACATGCTCCGAAGCTGAAGCCAAAATATCGAAGGCTGATGTGCTTTTTGCTTCTTTCCGTGCTAGGCGCCTCTTCAATTTCTTCAATTTTTCTTGTGCCACCTTTAATTTGCGCCTGGCAAATTGATTTAGCTTCTGAAAGTGAAGAGTTCTCTTTCTCTGTAGCTCAAGATCCCTGTTTGCCTTCTCAAGCTTTGTCTCCAAATGCTGGTTGGCCCTCTCAAGCCATGCTTCCTTGTTTTCCTCAATTTCCTGTTCGAAGAGGGCAGTGAGAGGAAAGGCATTGAACTGAGCTTGTTCTTCAGCTTTCTGTTTCTCCAAGGCTCTCCTAAGCCCGATGGTTCTAGGCCTCTTTCGCCTAGGTTGGTCCTCTTCCTCTTCATCATCAAATTCGCCAATGAGCTCTTCAATTCTTACTTGCGCCTTTTCTGCCTCCTTTTTATACTTGATCGCCCTTGCCTCATGAATGGCTGCATGATACTTCATTTGTTTGTTTTCAACCTCCAAGAAATGGTTGAAATTCCTTGCCCTTTGAAGATCTTCTTGTAACCCCTCAATTTGCCCTTCTTTGTGAATGAGGAGGTTTTCAAGGATGCGTGCCTCATTACTCACCGGCTGGTCGCTTGATAGGGATGATAAATTACTGTCCCATGCTTTGGCACTTCCTCCAACCGCACCTTCGCTTCTTAGCTAATCTAGCGTTTCTCCTTGGCAAGCCAGAAGTTGTCTTTTTGGGCAATTTCCTCTTTTTAGGAACAGTTTTGGTCACTGTCAAGGAGGCAGCTTCAGCTTGCTGTCCTTCCTCAATACCTTGTCCAGCTTGTGGCTCAAAAGATGCTTCAATTGTTTGCTCAACTCGCCGCTTCTTTAGGCCTCTGCCTCGTTGTCATCTTTTTCCCGTACTTGCCGCGCCTCATCAACTCCCTAGCTGCGCTCCACCGATTTCAATCGTCGCTGTCCCTCAAAAATTGGCTGCTGCTACTCATCATCCTCCTTTTCTCCCTGTGGCTCACTGCCCTCTCCTTCTCCTTGTGTACTTGGCTGCCCAGTGATCATCTTGAGTTTTTTAGGGGTAGGCCTACTAGATAAAGTGACTGGGCGATGGACAGGCTGAGTAGGAGACACATGAGCAGGAGGGACAGTGGCGAAATCGGCATGGCTAATGAATGACTCCCATGAAACCCCTTTCTTCTCCAGCTGGTGCAAGAAGATGATTTTGATCAAGGAATGGTGAAAGAGAGAAGGGATTTGCTGAGGTGGAGCTTTCTTTTGGACAGTGGCTGCCATTTTCTTTATGCTTTTGGACAAAAAGTATGGAAGGTTTAAATGCCTCGCTTCTAGTAAATGCATCAACAAGCGAACATGATAGGCAAATATTTGGCTAAACCTTCCTTCACAAGTGAAATATCTCATTATGGCTTTCATCAATGGGGCATAACTGTCAAGAAGATAGGAGAAAGGAAAAATAGCAGTGATGGTCTCCCTATGTTCCGGCTTGATGAAAGGCTTATAATCCTCTAGATCAAGATGCGCTTGCTTAAACCACTTTTCACCATGATAGGGGATCTTGGTAGCCTTGGATACATACCTTGGGGAGATTTTGAAGTCAAGACCTGCAAGCTGGAAGTGTTTGTCTTTGAATCTCAAAGCGCACAAATGTGTAAGTGGTGAGAAACTCTTGACTTCCTCTATCCTTTGACAGAAATCAAGACAGCCTACTTCATGGAAATTGAAAAGCACCGAGGGATGAGCATTTATTTCTTCTATGGAGATGGGCTCATATCTTTTGTGTTGTCCGCCTTTGTGATCTCGTTTTGGAGGCATTCTGACTTGAAACAGGCTTGGAAGAGGCACACTGCCTTCAATGTATGAAGAATGCTCACTGATTTGAAGAAATACCTGGGATCGTTTGGATTGTGATAGGGACACTGTGGTTTGGATGAAATGTAACAATGCTTCCTTGAATAAGCCTCCTTCAACACTTATTAACAACAGTTCTTCAAATTTGGATGCACTTCAGCTATGTATCCTTCTCAACAATGGCACTATGTGTAAGAACTGCTTTGTAGATTCTTTGTGCACAGTCTTGAACAAATCCCCTCTTGTGATTTTGCTTAGAGGCGTGTTTGCATTTGTATTTTTGTCTTTGAAACCAACCTTCAAAATTATAACCCTGCTCTTTTAGGTCATTTACCTTGAAACATGCCCCTGTCAGCAGACTTCTGTGGAGACCACACAGTGGGAAAGAAAGGAGACCTTTTGGTTTAGGTGAAGGATTAGCCCACAGTGTTAAGGAAAACACCTTTCACTTGTGACTTTTGAGAAGTCAATCACCACCTTTATACCACTGGCTTCAATGTTTGATCATCAACAACCGTGCCTTCTAGAACATGGCCTTATTTCACCCTCAAAATTACTCTGTTCAACAATCTTCAGAATGATACAATGTAGTGTAATGACCAAGCAGACTTAGTTTAGGTGTAAAATAAGTGCAACAGTGGTTTAAAGAACACACTCTCTGCTTCAATCCAGGAACTATTTTCAAATTTGTGAGTTTAAATAGTCCATCAACACCTATATATCCCTGCCTCTAATGTTTAACATTTATCCACCAACAACTCTGTTCTTCAGAAAAAAGGCCTCTTTTACTCTCAGAATTTTTGTCAACAAATCTTCGGAATGATGTAATATAGTGCAAGGAGAAAACAGACCTAGCTTGGGCGAAAAAAATCATTGCACACAGTAGTTTAGACAATACATTCTTTGTTTGTGAGTTTTGAGATATACACCACTACACTCTATACCCCTGCCTCCAAGGTTTCAACTTCTTATCAACAAACTCTGTCTTTTCAATGTGTTGTCATCCTTGAAAATTTTTTGGTAATAAATTCACAGTGGGAGAAAATGGTGAATAAAAGGCAATCTGCTCAGGTAGTGTGCTGCTGTGGGGGACTGTGAGGACAGTTTCTCATTTTCAAAAACGGTCAAAAACCCCTTTAACCATGCACAGTTTCAAATCATGGCACATAGGTTTTAAACTTGATTTTCCGAGTTTTTCAAGTTAGGAGATGAAGTACCTTGTGAGTTCTTGAGAGGAAATCCCTTGGAAGGAGCTTGAAAAGCACCGGAACCCCCCAACACTGGCGCTGCAACCTTCGGAGAAAAACCCGTCGCGCAAAAGAAACGTGTCGGGTCGGCCTGTCGTGTGGTCGGGCGGCCTTCTACAGGCACGTCGCGCCCACCTACAGGCACGTCGCGCCGACGAATAAAACCTTTGTAAAATGCTGCCCAGGCACGTCGCGCCTACATCCAGGCACGTCGCGCCGCCTCTGACAGCAAATTTTTGAATTTTCGCCCAACTTTCTTGCTTGTTTGATGCTGGATGCGAATGGGATTTTGACTCTAGCCTTTTTGAAAGTGAATTTCCCACTCTTATATTTCAAACTTATATCGTTTTTCAAAAAAAACAATATCAACAGTCATTCTATTTTTAAAAGGTAAAATAGAACCGTGGTTTGGCTTCTTCTGCGGAGTTTTTGTGTTTGAAAAACCTTCGGATTTTTTAACTTTGGTACGTTCAAACTTGCTTTGGAGATTTGCCAATATTTGATCACATGTAGATTTCGGATATTAGCACAGGTGTGGGGTGGAGAACCTCCGGCTTTTTCTTTGGTGGAATTTTCAATCACTAACCTTTAGACCCTGAAACAAAACTCCATAATCTTGGGACTATTTTTGCCACTGTGTCTAATGGTACAGGTATCAGTGGCTGCATTCTTTATGACCTGCAATGTTCTCCAAAGAGGGGCATTTTTTACTATAATCCCCTGCTTGACAACTCATCATGCCACAACTCTGCCACTGTTTATTTAATACTGTGTCTTTGTGCTAAGTCTGCTCTTTGGAATGATGACAACCGTGTTTGTTTTAAGACTTATAAACAGTGGCAATTTCATCAAAACCAAACTCTTCTGCCTATTCATAAGATTGTATACCCATTTGCCTCTTTCAAAAAAAACAAACCTGTAGAATATGAAAACAGGGCTTTTTGATACATGGTCCTTACTTTGTTTTGATCAGTGTGTCGAACCCCTTTTTGTCAATGGAAACACTTCATGACTGAGCTGTGTTCACTGTTTTCCTCTCTTGGCGACTGTTAGCAAGGAAGGGCTATTCATAATGCACCAAAACATTTGAAAGCTGTAAACACCATTTCTTGAAAGGCACTTCTCTGGCCCTTTGGTATAGGACATTGTTTTGTTGCTTGACCTTTCCTCAAGGAAACAGTCCTCTTTTTGGTATCAGTGGCGCACATATATTCAATATTGTCTTTTTCCTACTGTAGGTATAGCCTGACAGATAATTCTTTGAAAATAGGAGTACCAATACCTTTACATTATCAGCACTGTCTTTCATCTGTGTAATGACCTTGATTCAGTCTTTGGTATCCTTCCACTGTTCTCTTATATCAATCAGTTTCAACAACCTGCAGTAGCTTTGGCCCTCTACTCATGTATGGGGGAAGCTCTTCATCAGATAAGGTGTCCGGAGACTTTTTGACCGCTATGTTTGACACAGCCTTTCTCTGAATGTGATGGTAAGTAAACTTCTTGAAAAACACCAATCTTAGCATCTTTTCTTGCAATCATCACTGTGTTTTTAGAAGAAAACCCTAGCCAGAGTAATACTGTCTCCCTGCATTGTCCTAAGGGTGAATTAGACATTTGGCTTGTTCATCTCATGATTGATTATTTTAACAAACAACCTTTGTGACTATGAAGGCCAGTGCTTCCTTGAAAAAACCAAGCACTTTCTCCTGCATGTGTAATGGCATTGGTTATCATCTGTTCTATTTGATCTTGTGGATAGATAGGGTCCTTATGCTTTGGAATGTTCACTGATGACAGGCATTCTTCATTTCATCAATTCACATGATTCTGAAAGTTTGAGATGAGCTCCTTTATCAAAACAGACTTTCCTTTCTTTTGAGCTAGCATATCGCAAGCTCTATTCCTGTTATGATCATCAATTACATTTATGAAACCTGAAGATATTGTTTCATTGTTTCAGTAAAGGAAAACCTGGACTTTTGCAACCTTCTGAGTCAAAACTGGCCTGCGCCCTCTGCTTGTGGATGAAGGAGGCGCCCTAACCCTCTGCTTGTAAATGAAGGAGGTTCTAGGCCTTGACAATTTACCATTTTGCTGAGACAGTGGCGACCCTTTCTTACTGTGATTTTCATGCTGAAAAGAGCTGTAAGGTCCTGATGAGAGCCTTTTGTTTTGCAGCTTCATCTCAGGCTCACAATACATTTAGAAGCAGCTGTTCCTCTAAGTGTGGATCAAGCAATTCCTCCTGAGATGAAATATATTTCCTGTCTTTGTAGAACCATAGAACACAATGAAAAACCTACTAGTCAGCTTGAGATTGGGCTTTATGCAGTGCTGAGACCTAGAGAATATGAGTGGCGCGACTTAAGGCTGTTTGTCAATTTCATTTGCAAAGTAGGGGATCAGTCATGGTAGGTCTGCTGCAGATGGAGGCTTTTTTGGCTTTTTGATGATTTCCAAAGGTGAAAAGTCCTAAACGCCACTTCCTAACATAGGGTAGACTTTTGAAATAGATGTGGATTTTCCTTTTAAGGCTGATGGGCAGGTCAATAAGGCTGAAGCTAGATAGGATTTTGATATGAGGTTTTTGATGTTGCCAGGGATGGACCGAATAGGTAGAAAGGTAAAAAAAGTTTTGGGAGGGTTTTCTGGATGACATATTGACATAAGGAAATCAGTTTCTAGAAAACTCAGCTGAAGATATAGTCATCACTAACATGTAAAAAATACTAATGGCTAACAGTGGCTCCATTTGGGGAGGGCAGCTCCTCGTCAGGAGGTGTCCAGAATTCAGATTTTTGGATTATGAAGACCAGTGCCTTATCCATTGGCGCAAAATTTACCCTTCTCTTGATGTTATTTCTGAAAAGTGTCAGCATGTTTAACATCAATGATACTTCTACCTACCCCACTATCTTTCCTAAAATTTTTTCTTCTGTTTGGCGCATTTGAACTAGCAGCCTTTTGACAATGCATATTTTTCTTTTTGCAAAATGAAACTATCTATTTCTACTCTTATATCTGCCAGGAGTTCAGATTAAACTGATGAACTCCTTTATTTCTCTACCTAAAGCTAGGTCGACTGTCAAGATTAAGCAGTTTGACAGGATTTCATTCTCTAATCTACAACATGAAATTGAAAAAATGATCAAATCAGGATTAGGCAGTCTGATTTGTCATGCATTTGCGGCATAAAAGACAAGCTGCACACAAATGTTATTCTGCAACAAAGGAAACTAGACAAGCGGGGCTAAGATGTATAATGTGTTTTTCATCCCTCGCTTCTCTCTTTGGTTCTGTTTTAGGCATGTGGAACCAGAATCTCTCCCTAATCTAAGCTCTGTGATAAGTCAATCTTACACAATGTTGACTATCTTTGCACTCACTAACTTATCAGCAAATAAATTTAAACATGCTCAACTATGATTAGGCTAGATAGCTGAACAAGACATTGAAGCACTAGTAGCGGCATTTAGACTTGCTCGCTTTCTGAAAGACTATTTTTTGGAACATGGGGCCTTGGTTCTATCTTCATTTGCCCTCTTTTCTGCTTTTTACTGTTTTTGACTTTCCTATCTTTTACTGTTTTTGATTTTTCTATTTTTTCAATATTTCAAACAATGGTATGTACAATGACTGAAAGTACCTCAAACTCAAAAATCTTGGAAATGACGGAATTTCAGCATCTTATCCTCGTAAGGATCTCCTCTCACCCTAGGCCCATTTAACTCTTGAAAAGAAAAATTTGGGAAATTTTCTCTCTCTAACATGACATAGGGATTCATGCAAGAATCTCTAAACAGCGCGGTATCCTCCCTCTGTACCTCTCTGAATATCTGATTTCCACTCCTTTCCTTGCTGTATGCTTTCTTCAGGTAATGTATGTACTCTTGATAATTCTTGAAATAGATAGTGACATCATCAAGGTATGTAACAACACAGAAATTTAACACTGGGAACATGGCTTTCATGAACAGATTTCTGATATTGGGTGGTTTGGCAATTTTGAACTTGAAATCAGATTTACCTCCCGCAAACTGGAAAAAATCTTTAAGTTGTCTACTTTGTAAAGGAATTTGATGATTGTGATCTGGAAGATGATCTTGCAAGAATACATCATTAGAAACATTTTCAATTGGTGAATCACGATCTTGAGTAGAACAAACATGATTTTTGTTATATGGAGATGCAGTATTATTTCTAAAATCAAAGCAGATTCTATGGCCATTATTTTTCTCCTTGATCATTTCAGTTTGTTTCAGTTTGCTGTGTTTGTTTCTGTTAAAGTTGTTCTTTGGGGAAAAGGTGGTGATACAATGTTTTCCCTTGTCTTTCCTGTAGAAACTAGTATTTTGTATGAGATTCCCGATTTTAGCCTTTCTAAGTTCTTCATGAAAAGACAAAATATGAGCCAATTTCAGTAGTTCAGGTATGCCGGGATTATAACTGTCATCCTTGCTCATAAAAAGTTTATTTGGCATTTTCTCAAGATGTTGAGCTACTGAGGTTATAGTCAAAGTTTTATTTGTAGTAGGAGGGTCACATGATGGTAAATCTTTGAGGTATGGTAGAAACATCAAACTACCTTTCTCCCGGGTTCCAAATAGGTTTATGATGTGAAGGTCTTCTAAAGCTTTTACCCGGAAGAAATTTCCACAAGTTACTGCTGGTGTTTGATTAAGGCTAGAGCAATTTGCTTGATAGTACATGAGAGTTTGTGTTTCTTGCTCTAACCCCACTTTGGAGAGGGGAAACTTACTTTCCTCAAGACACAGTTGTTCATGATCATGGTAGTTTTGAGCGTCCAGCTCATCATAAGGCACCAAGGATAACTGATGTGGTGGATCTAAATCTATATCAGCTTCCTCTGATTCTTCCTCCAAGTTTACATCAATATGCATAATGAAAGAGTTTAAGTCGGAGCGCAAAGAACACATTGGAATGTTATCGGGCCTATCTTGACTGCTAATCATGTATTTCATGTGTGATTTGCGGTAGAGTATCCTGTTCTGACCAAACACAGGAATGGTGGCATATGACATGTCCAGTTGAATATTCCCTTGGAGTTTGGCTCCCCAAGATCTTGATAGAAGCATCCCATACTTGGGAGGAATGTCTGCCACTACTATATCCATGATTAGATGTTTCGCGGGTATTTGGGCCAAACTAAAACAAAGGTCTTTGATTAAACCTAGGCATTGGACTCTGCTTGAATCAAATGAGTATAAGTCTTTGTATGGTCTTGTGATCTCCAAGCCTAATCTTTCCATAACTACCTTCGGCATAAGATTATGCGAGGCGCCGGAGTCCAGCATGGCATTGTGGAGGATTTGGTCGTGGATGTTTAGGCTAATGTAAAATGGAAGAGTAGCTCCCTCTTGGAATTATCCCTCTATCTTTGGACCAAACAATACTTCAGGAATGTCATCAGTGAGATTAACAGTGTTTGCATCATTCCCTAGATTTAGGACCTTTAGTACTTGGGATTTATAAGAGTTTTGGGCGATGAGTTCAGTAAGAGGCATGGTGATTTTGATTTTAGCGATTTCGCCTTCAAAGCTAAAAGGCACTTGAAGTTTAGATATGTTTGTTTCAGCTTTTTCAGCTAAGACCTTGTCTATGTTCCGAGTTTGTTGACCTTGTTTAGGGGTTTTGCTTGCCATAGTTGTTTTGGTGACCTTGGTAGAAGTATCAGGAGTATATGAGAGAGGATTAGTTTGGGTAACTTTAGCTTGGCTTTGATCAGTCTTTTCAACCTTGATTTTGTCACTGCTTGATGCTTTTTTGAGGATGGTATCTGGAGCTTTAGCAGTATCAGAGTTACCTTTCTTGACATTATCTTGGTTTCTTTTTCTTCTAAGGTCATATTGCCTGTGGGCTTCTTCAATAGCATTTTGAAACTCTATGGCAGGGTCATCAGGATCCTCATAATTGGTATCATCTTGATTAGGCGAAAAGAAGGCTTGTTCTTCTTCGGTGAGGTATACCTCACCTTCATTGTCAGACCCTATGAGGTTTAAATGATGTCCATCAAGAGGTTCTGAGTCCCTATCATCTTCTTCTACATAGTTTTCATTGAATGGTGGCCTGATCTGTTGGTCATTATCCCTTGGTCTGTTTTGGGGCTGTTCCCTCCTAAAGTTTTGGTTTCGGTTTCTGATTGGAGGGTTTGGCTGGTTGTCTCTAACAAGAGATTTCTCATTGATCTTTTCCCACATTTTAGCCATAGATTTGACTAAGTCATCTATTCTGGGATCTAGGGAAGGTGATGAAGTGGAGACCTCATCCCTATATGTGACCTTTCTTTCTGATCTAGTCCTAGCTCTTTTTTCAGCTAAGTTGGCATCTGCTTTTATAGCTATTTGTTGCATTTCCTCCAAGGTAGGGGGATCCTTATCTCTTAGGTGATATGTCATGTCCGGATCAAACCCCTCAGAAAATTTTGCCAAAGCTAAACCAAGTGGAGGTTTGAAAAGAGGTGGGAGGGAGTTATATACACTGTTGAACCTAGTACAGTAAGCTTGGACACTTTCCCCATTTTCCCGTTTTAGGCTGTTATATTCTGACAGGATTTGAATGGGATTTCTTCGGATTTCCCACCGGTTTCTGAAAATTTGATGTAGTTCTGGGATATCATGGATACTGTTTGGAGCTAAGATTTTGAACCATGCTTTGGGTTCACCACCAAGACTTTGGGCAAATATTCTCATTCGGACAGTCTCGTCTTGTACCTCTAGGTATTCATAAGCATCAGTCATTCTACTTATATGTTGTTGAGGTGTGGTGGTGTCTTCTCCAGTAAAGTGTGGGATCTTGTCTTGATATTTGTTTGGGAGAGGAGCTAAAGGTGGTGGCAACACCAAAGGTGCGTACCAGGCTGCCATGACTGGAGCTAATGGATGATATACAAGATGAGGACTAGTAGGCTGAAATGAAGTGGTTTGAACAGTGGTGGTTTGACCAGGTGTAGCGGATGAACTTGGACTAGTGATCTGGTTTTGAGCAGATCTGGGATGATAGGAGCCAAACTGATAAAGAAGCTGGAAATCAGGAGGAGTGGTGGGTGAAGCTTCTCTAATAGGACTCTGTGGTGGGTTCGGGGGTTCAAGATCGTCGAAATTTATCTTACTATATGATTTGCTTCTGGGAAGAGCTTGTGATGACTCTAGCTCAAAAGGTGAATCTAGTAGGATAGTGCGATGTTTAGGTACAGATCTTGCTCTACGGATGGATCTACCAGTAGCTAGATGGTCAGTTTCAGAAGCTTGCCACAGAATCTTCTCTGGGTCATCTACTATGATAGGGGGATTTGGGTCTGGATGGGATCTGGTATTGATTCTTCGTGAAGCCAGATTTTGGATCCAGGGTTCAGAGAGAATGGTATTGGTGAATGTTTTGGATGAGTGGTTTTTCTAAAGCTTTACTAAGGTGAAGGATGGTCAAAAGTAAAGGGATGGATTAGTGGAGTCGCCAGGTGAAAATGGGTTGTTTTTGTGAAGATAGCTATGGTCCACCACCAATAACTAATCTGAGAATGTTTTTGGATTTTCTGAGTTTTATGTGCAGCCTATGGTTTGTTAAAGTATCCTAGACTTGTTTCAACACTTTGCTAGGGCGATGAGAACAAAAAGAGTTTACTCTAAAAAATGAGTCTAGGGACTGCTTGCTTGTTTATGGTACCTAAAGGACTAAAAAGTCTATAAGAGTTTGCTGGACTATTATGAACTCAGTGTCCCACCATCTCCCGCTATGTTAGTGAGTGATGGGAAAGGTTTATCGGATAGTAGCCTAGAGTTTTGAAAAGTAGTAAGGCTTACTAGAAGTTTAGTGGAGTCGCCAGGTGGATTGTCAGTTGTTTGAGATAAACTTGTATGGTCTACCACCAGTAATGTCAAAAACCAATCTAAAGGAGTGTTTTGGGGTTTTTTCTGAGTTTTATGTGCAGCCTAGGATGTAAGAGTGTTATAAACCTGATTCATCACTTTGCTCAGATGGTGAAACAGAGAGTTTACACTAAATGATTCTAAAGGCTGATGGTTCAAGTTTAAAATTTGAAGGACTAAGGAGTCTATAAAAGTTTGCTAGACTATCATGAACTCAATAGGTCCCACCGTGATCGCCATTATGTTAGGGTCCCGTGATTTGGCCGATTGGCTAGCCAAATGACGATGTAACATCAAACCAAGCTTTGGAGCCCAAGGACCTAGCCTTCCCGGACTCAGAGAGGGCTCTCTCTATAAGTGCAAAAGATGTCGGTGTGTTTACTTGCGATGTTCTGATATTAGGCTAGTTATGAAGTGTGTTTTTTGGTTTTTTTTAGTTTTTAAGTTTGTGAGGGATGAAACTGATCAAATACATAAACTGGATGACAAGATGTAGATAAATTGGGCTATGGGGTCAAACAGATCAAGGAAGCTATGAAGTGATGATGTAAAGCTGCTGTAGGGCCGATTTGATTCACAGTAGAAGGGATCTCTGGGCAAAATGGATTAAATGAACAATAAGTTGGTGAAAAACAAGGGATTTCAAGTGCAAATTAGTTAATAGCAGACATAAACATGTAATAGCAAGCCATTAATCATGCTAGGAATAACTATAAGCTAATCAATACATAGAAATCGAACATTCCAGCCATACATAGAGGTATAAGACCCTCTAACTTTGGGAAAAGGCTATCAGACTTTGGGGAAAACACATGAGACAAACTAACAACTCATAAACTATGCCGGAACGCCTAAACATAGTCTCTAAGTCATTGGGTACTTTGACAAATAAGTTTTCATAGTTTTAGGCAAAGGGCTAGATCGGGACTAGGCCTCCTTGGTTCAACAAAATGATCAACAAATCAGTCAAAGAGAAAGTTTTATGGACAGAACTATGGGCAACTGATAGGTAGGTAGGGCAAACCATACATCCTACTCAACATACATGGAACTAATGAATAAAACTTAGCAACAATACCTTAGATTACTAAAGAGCAGCTAAGAATTCTTTAGCATAACTAAGGGAGAAGAAAACATCAAGCTATGAAGATTCAGGGATTTTGAGGTGCCTCCATGGGCATGTCTCAAAATCAATCTTTACTGATCTATAGCAGCAAGAAAATGAAATATGAGTGGAAACTAGAAGACAAAACAATATTAAGAAGCACTATACCATTCTACCATGTCAAGGAATCCATCAACAAGCCTTCAACATTCCTCAAAAGCATCCAAGAGGCAATCCAAACATCATAACTCAAGTGTATTCTTCAAAGCTCATATGACCAATGCATTAATTCTTCTCTCAAGTTCAGCCTCCGATTTACAATGAGAACCATGGGATAAATAGGCTAGAAGGAGGAAAACCTCATGGAGCAACTAGCTATCCCATTGGCCAAGTCTAAATATCTAAACTTGTCCTGAGGCTTTGCAAAGCCCAAGGCACAAAATATCCCATAAAATATCTAAAAAACTGCTAAAAACGGAAATTATATTGACTTTACATGATTTTCCCATGATAAAAATAGCCTAACGCACATTTGGGAAAAGGAGATTTTTGGAGTTCAAAAATTGCAAAAATACTTCATATTTATGCCTGAAAAAGGTCCCCTGACTTGCTGGATGCAAATGGAAGCCTTCCCGATGTCGAAATGAGGTTCATGATGGCTCATTGGAAAGCTCTCTGTGTCTGATTTCCAATGCAAGTGGAATCATCTCAATCTGATCTCTGAAAGTCCCTCAAAACTGTACCTGTGTGCAAAAACCCAGAAAATAGAAGGCTGCTGATAGGGCGGGCAGAATGTGCAAAATGAGGCTGTTTTTTGCCAATTTGAGGGGGCGAATGATTTTCAAATGCCCTGAAAATCGCTGGAGAGCTGCTCATGAAATTATGGAATCCATTGGTATCACCCTCCTCCCTTGACGACTCATCAAACTGAAATGGCGCATTTATGAGTTTTTGGCCAAAAACCCAAAAAATGCCAAAAAACAAAAAGTTTCCGAAACAGGCCCAAAATTTGCATGCATGACCTTCAAAGGTCCATAGAGACATGCTCCGAAGCTGAAGCCAAAATATCGAGGGCTGATGTGCTTTTTGCTTCTTTCCGTGCTAGGCGCCTCTCCTTCAACTTCTTCAATTTTTCTTGTGCTACCTTCAATTTTCGCCTGGCAAATTGATTTAGCTTCTGAAAGTGAAGAGTCCTTTTTCTCTGTAGCTCAAGATCCCTGTTTGCCTTCTCCAGCTTTGTTTCCAAATGCTGGTTAGCCCTCTCAAGCCATGCTTCCTTGTTTTCCTCAATTTCCTGCTCAAAGAGGGCAGTGAGAGGAAAGGCTTCGAACTGAGCTTGTTCTTCTGCTCTCTGTTTCTCCAAGGCTTTTCTAAGCCCGATGGTCCTAGGCCTCTTTCGCCTAGGTTGGTCCTCTTCCTCTTCATCATCAAATTCGCCAATGAGCTCTTCAATTCTTACTTGCGCCTTTTCTGCCTCCTTTTTATACTTGATCGCTCTTGCCTCATGAATGGCTGCATGATACTTCATTTGTTTGTTTTCAACCTCCAAGAAATGGTTGAAATTCCTTGCCCATTGAAGATCTTCTTGTAACACCTCAATTTGCCCTTCTTTGTGAATGAGGAGGTTTTCAAGGATGCGTGCCTCATTATCACTGTCATCGCTTGGGATAGGGATGACAGCTGATTTACCTCCATGCTTGGCACTTCCTCCAACTGCACCTTTGCCTTTGAAGGCCAATCTAGCGCTCTTTCTCCTTGGCAAGCTAGAAGTTGTCTTTTTGGGCAATTTCCTCTTTTTAGGAACAGTTTTGGTCACTATCAAGGAGGCAGCTTCAGCTTGCTGTCCTTCCTCAACATCTTGTCCAGCTTGTGGCTCAAAAGATGCTTCAATTGTTTGCTCAACCTGTTGCTCTTCAATCTCTGTCTGCTGCTGTTCCTCTTCCAACTCTGGCTGCTGCTCATCAACCTCTAGCTGTTGTCCATCAAAATCTGGCTGCTGCTGTTCATCATCCTCCTTTTCTCCGTGTGGCTCACTGCCCTCTCCTTCTCCCTGTTTACTTGGCTGCCCAGTGGTCATCTTGAGTTTTTTAGGGGTAGGCCTACTAGATAAAGGCACTGGGCGATGGACAGGCTGAGTAGGAGACACATGAACAGGAGGGACAGTGGCGAAATAGGCATGGCTAATGAATGAATCCCATGAAACCCCTTTCTTCTCCAGCTGGTGTAAGAAGATGATTTTGATCAAGGAATGGTGAAAGAGAGAAGGGATTTGCTGAGGTGGAGCTTTCTTTTGGACAGTGGCTGCCATTTTCTCTATGCTTTTGGACAAAAAGTATGGAAGGTTTAAATGCCCGCTTCTAGTAAAATGCATCAACAAGCGAACATGATAGGCAAATATTTGGCTAAACCTTCCTTCACAAGTGAAATATCTCATTATGGCTTTCATCAACGGGGCATAACTGTCAAGAAGATAGGAGAAAGGAAAAATAGCAGTGATGGTCTCCCTATGTTCCGGCTTGATGAAAGGTTTATAATCCTCCAGATCAAGATGCGCTTGCTTAAACCACTTTTCACCATGATACGGGATCTTAGTAGCCTTGGATACATACCTTGGGGAGATTTTGAAGTCAAGACCTGCAAGCTGGAAGTGTTTGTCCTTGAATCTCAAAGCACACAAATGTGTAAGTGGCGAGAAACTCTTGACTTCTACTATGCTCTAACAGAAATCAAGACAGCCTACTTCATGGAAATTGAAAAGCACTGATGGGTGAGCATTGATTTCTTCTATGGAGATAGGCTTGTATCTCTTATGTGGTCCGCCTTTGTGATCTCGTTTTGGAGGCATTCTGACTTTGAAACAAGCTTTGGAAGAGGCAAACTGCCTTCACTATATGAGAAATGCTCTGCTGGATTGAAACATGCCACCAGACTGTTTGGACAGATATGGACATTGTGGTTTGGATGAAATGCAACAATGCTTCCTTGAATAAGCCCCCTCTACACTTCCTAAGAACAGTCCTTCAATTCTGGATACACTTCAGCTATGTAACCCTTTTAACAATGGGACCATGTGTAAGAAACTGCTTTGTAGATTCTCTGTGCACAGTCTTGAATAATTACCCCTCTTGTGACTTTGTTAGAGGCCAGCTTACACTTGTATTTGTGTCTTCAAAACCAAGCTTCGAAAATAATAACCCTGCTCTTTAGGTCATTTACCTTGAAAAATACCTCTGTTAGCAGATTTCTGTGAAGACCACACAGTGGAAAAAAGGAGACCTTTTGGTTAGGTGAAGTGTTAAGGAAAACACCTTTCACTGGTGACTTTTGAGAAGTCAATCACCACCTTTACACATCTGGCTTCAATGTACACTTGATCATCAACAAATGCCCAATCACTAACCACCCTACCTTCTAGAAGATGGCCTTGTTTCACCTTCAGAAAACTCTGTTCAACAATCTTCAGAATGATACAATGCAGTGCAATGAAAAAAGGCAGACTTAGTTTAGGTGTGAAATCAGTAACAACATTTAAAGAACAATAATTTCGCTTCATTCCAGAACTATTTTCAAATTTGTGAGTTTAAATAGTCCATCAACAAAATCATATCCCCGCTCTGTAATGTTTAATATTTATCCACTAACAACTTCACAGTATTCTTCGAAAAAGGCCTCCCTTTTGTTTCTAATTTTTGTCAACAAATCTTCGGAATGATGTAATATAGTGCAAGGAGAAAACAGACCTAGCTTGGGCGAAAAAATCATTGCACACAGTAGTTTAGACAATACATTCTTTTTTTGTGAGTTTTGAGATATACACCACTACACTCTATACCCCTGCCTCCAAGGTTTCAACTTCTTATCAACAAACTCTGTCTTTTCAATGTGTTGTCATCCTTGAAAAATTTTTGGTAACAAATTCACAGTGGGAGAAAATGGTGAATAAAAGGCAATCTGCTCAGGTAGTGTGCTGTTGTGGGGGACTGTGAGGACAGTTTCTCATTTTCAAAAACGGTCAAAAACCCCTTTAACCATGCACAGTTTCAAATCATGGCACACAGGTTTTAAACTTGATTTTCTGAGTTTTTCAAGTTAGGAGATGAAGTACCTTGTGAGTT
>JAXQQM020077200.1:0-14104 GCA_034641835.2 Pinus albicaulis | reverse complement strand
TAGTTTTTGTGAGTGTGAGTTTGTAATTCGAAAAGAAAAATACATTTTTTAGTCTCGTAGAACTTATATAGAAATTGCTCTTCATCGAAAGACAAAGAACTGCATGTGCATGTAGTCAGGTTTTTATTAATTTATTTTGCGTCAAAACACCATTGGTTTCAACTCCATATCCTTGTGACTTAATACAACAGCCCTTAAAATAAGCGATTTAATCTAAAATCAACTAGCAAGTTTTACTAAGTGTCAAACACCAACTAGCTAGGTTGTAGGGCCTTGGAATAGGTGAGTGGAGAGTTAACTCTCCAAGGCCGCTCAAACAAACATAGAAGTTGATTAATTGAGTGAAATCCAACTCCGTGAGGTGGACCGGGAAAGCTCTCATCCGAGAGTCAAGCGCGAGGGGAAGTGAAGGTTGAGAAGAGGGATACCCCCCCTCCGATTAGCTGAATCTGACCTCAAGACCATTCCGCCCGGCTTCTGATACGGATTGGTGTCCATAGTTGCCACTCCTAGGTTCCACATAGGTGACTGCGGGGGGGAATACCCGTGGTACCTGAGGCAGACATCGCATCACTTTCAGCAGTACTTCTGGGGGGTGCCCTTGTGAAGCTTGGGTGCTTGAGCCGGCAAAGGCTGTCGTTAGGAGGTCGGCGTAACTGTTTCTGATACCTTCGCTAGTTGTTATGGGCCCTAATCATCCCAGACTGCTTTCGGAAGGTCCTATACTTCACTTTCCTGTATTTTGGTGTCCGGTCCTCATCACCCGGAGCGGAAATACTTGGAGGCTGTTTGCTTGACTGTATCTCAGGGATTTTTATTTTAGTGAGTGCTCTTTGCTCTAGCTTGCCTAGATTTTCACTTTTTTGAGTCTAATTTAAAATCTATAAAAGTGGCTGATCAAGCGCCTCGACGATCGAGGAGAATCTGGGGGTTATCTCCCGAGAGTCCAGAGCCTTCTTCGAGAAGGCGTAGGAGTGATTTAGCAGGTGGTTTTTCACTGTGGTGCGACGAGCGTGATCACTCCACTAAGGTCGAAGGTTTCGTGTGCGATTCCGGTGTGGGACTGAGAGGACGTTCCGCTCACCTCGAGTATTCCTTGGGAAGAAGATTTTCGGATAGAAGATATGCAGGCACCGCAGCTACGGGTCCATCTCCTCTTCCTCTTGATCATCCGTTTGTTATTCGGTACGTCGGACGGGAGTACGAGAGACCCGCCGGATCTTCCATATCTTTCTTATCTTTCGATGGCCCGGCCGGGGAACGCGGCTTCTCTTGGCGGGTCTTTGCGGGCATTCAGACCCCTGCTTCTATTGAGGCAGGGGGCACTCTTGCTCTATCTTCGAGTGCTTCTAGCACTGCTATGTTTGGCTCTGGGTTCACCCAAGCATATACTTCTCAATCTGGTCCCTTCGTTTCAGGGATGTCCATTGCTGGAAATCCCTCTTTTTCCTTTACCGCCGGTGCAGCTGGATCTACGCCCATGTCTAACATGGCTAGTGGATCAGCTTCGTTTCAGGGTTTCCCCTTTGGGACTAGGCATATTCCCAGTCCCAATCCGTCTTTAGGGTCGTTTCCTTTTACGTCCCAGACCTAGAGTTTTAACCCTTGGGCACAGGGGCCAAGTTCAACTGCTTTTATGGGATGGAATCCTATGTTTGCAACGTCGGGGGCAGGGAATCTTTCTCAGGGATTTTGATTTTAGTGAGTGCTCTTTGCTCCTAGCTTGCCTAGCTTTTCACTTTTTTTGAGTCTAATATAATAAATCTGTAAAAGTGGCTGATCAAGCGCCTCGACGTTCGAGGAGAATCCGGGGGTTATCTCTCGAGAGTGCAGAGCCTTCTTCGAGAAGGCGTAGGAGCGATTTAGCAGGTGGTTTTCACCCTGTGGAGTCTGACGCTGTGGAGAGAGATCCTCCACCAAGGTCTGAAGGTTTCATAGCTGATTCCGGTGTCGGTTCCGAGAGGAGCGTTCCGCTCACCTCGCGAGTGTTGTTTCCTCAGGAAGAAGATTTTCAGATAGAAGATATACCTGAGCCTGCAGCTACAGGTCCATCTCCTCTTCCTCCTGATCATCCGTTTGTTATTCAATACGTCGGACCGGAGTCTGAGAGACCACCGGATCTTCCATATCTTTCTTATCTTTCGATGGCCACGACTGGGAACGCGGCTTCTACCGTGAGTGCTGCGGGCATTCAGACCCCTGCTTCTGTCGAGGCAGGGGGCACTCTTGCTCTATCTTCGAGTGCTTCTAGCACTGCTATGTTTGGCTCTGGGTTCACCCAAGCATATGCTTCTCAATTTGGTCCCTTCGTTTCAGGGATGTCCATTGCTGGAAATCCCTCTTTTTCTTTTACCGCCGGTGCAACTGGATCTACGCCCATGTCTAACATGGCTAGTGGATCAGCTTCGTTTCAGGGTTTCCCCTTTAGGACTGGGCATATTCCCAGTCCCAATCCTTCTTTAGGGTCGTTTCCTTTCACGTCCCAGACCCAGAGTTTCAACCCTTGGGCTCAGGGACCAAGTTCGACCGCTTTTATGGGATGGAATCCTATGTTTGCAACGTCTGGGGCAGGGAATCAGTTCATCGCGAGTCATCCAAGGAATGCTTCTTTCCCTGCATCGAGTGCTTATCAGTCTTTTTCTCCTCTGTCTAATGCGTGGAACCCCTACCAGGGGCTTTCCTCTTCAGTCAATACTTCAGCGGGGGGAACTAGCCTGGGTTATGGTAACTCGGCGTGGGGAGGAGGTTCTTCTCCGTTTTCTATGGGTCCTTTCTGGCAGCCTGGTGCCTCATCAAATCCAGGCTATTCTTTTCAGAATGTTGGAAATCCATCCTATCAAGGATGGAATTCTCAGGCTCCACCTCGATTACCATTTCTGGCAACGTTAAACTTTCCAGACTTGTCGAAGTTAACTAATGACCCGATTCGGTATAGTCCGGGGTGGCCTCCGGTTCCAACCAAACTTCCTTCAGACATTCCTAAGTTTGAAGGTAAGAATGGTGAAGATCCGGCAGACCACATCACCACTTTCCACTTATGGTGCTCTTCAAACGCTCTGATCGACGACTCGATTAGATTGAGATTATTTCAGCGCACCTTAACCGGAAATGCCGCAAAATGGTATATAGAGCTCACTGGGGGCAGTTTCGCCACATTTGGAGAACTGGCTGTCACTTTTCTTAACCATTTTCAGTTGCCTGTCAGATATGAGGCTGGGACCGAACTCCTGGCTAATTTTAAGCAAGATGAGGCAACTCACATTTCTGATCATATTCAGGAATGGAGGAGAAGGAAGAGGCTTATCAAAGCCCATATTCCAGGTGAGTTCCTTCTCGAGTGGTTTTTGAAATCGCTTCAGTCAGACATTTCAAAGGATGTATCCCTATCTGGGGTATATTCCGAGGAGCAGGCCATCTTTAGGGCCCAGCAGTTAGAACTGATCTATTCTCAGTCTGGGGTACTTTATAAGTATTTGCCCAATGCTCCTCGCTCCAAGTTGGATTTATCGAAACCTAAACCTGGTCCGCATGGTGACGGGCTTGTCGGATCGGTCAATAGTAGTGCAGCCAGCCTGCTTTCTCAATTGCAGTAGTTGTCTTTACAATCTGCTCCTTCTGGTCAGGCTGTGCCTGCTGATTCATCCCCTTCCCAGCCTTTGTCCATAAATGCCGTCCAATCTTCAGAACCCAAAGGAAATCAACAATCCGATGGGAAGAAGAAGGGACGTAATAACAAGAAGAAGGGCAAGAATGGGAAGGGAAATGCAAATAAAACCAACGAGCGTGTTGGTGAGGGCCAAAAGGAGAAAAAGAAAGTGAAGTTTCCTTGCAAGCTTTGTACTGGAGACCATCTCACACACCTTTGCTCGAAAATTCAGGATGCTCAGCGCCTGTTATCTCAGCAAGGTTCTTCTAGTTCCCAGGCCGTGCTAACAAACCCTTTTCCCCAAGGGCAGCAATTAATTGCTGGCGCGAATCAAAATCCTGGGGCTTCCTCTGGAGGTGCTCAGGAAGGGGAAGTTCCATCGAATATCTTTATGATGAGTGCTCACGTGGATGTCGCTACGAGATCCTGTGATTATGGCGGAGAGGAATCTTCGAAAGCTAAGGAAGTTCCTGATGCTACTGAGCCGCTTCATATCACGAAGCCAACTGTCGAGTCTATGCCTCGGATGCCAAAAGCATCTTCTAAGCGGTCAACGATTAACCCGAACATGAGGGCTGCCCAGAACTACTCGATTGTAGAAGATCTGGCGCAGAGTCCTTGTGCTATGTCAGCTTTAGAGGTACTCCAGTCTTGTCCGGCTCAGCGCAGTGCTTTGCTCACTGCCATTGGAGCTATAGATCCGAAAAATTCTCTTTTGATTACCTTTGATATGAAGAATTTTAAGAAGAGACTTCCTCATCATATGGCCTTCCATATTAAATCATCGTATCGGAAGACTAACATCTTTCGCACGGTTGTTGATGAGGGTGCTTCTACTTGCGTGATGTCTTTCGCATGCTGGAAGACACTTGGATCTCCAAAAGCTGCTCCGTCTAGCACTATTCTTACTGCATTTGATGGTCATTCTCACAGACCCCATGGTATTGTCCCGTCTTTGCCCATCTGTGTTGGGGGCAAAACCGTTAACATAGAAGTTGAGGTAGTAGATGCAGCCTTGGACTACAACCTTCTGCTGGGGAGGAACTGGATATATGAGATGGATGCCATTGCATCCTCATTATTTCGAATTGTATGTTTTCCCCATGAAGGGAGGATAGTCACAGTGGATCAACTGGACTGTCCTCCTGTAGACCTGGATGCGTCTTCTGACTCATCTGTTCCTAAGTTGGATAATACTAAGGCGCCTGTCGAGAATCTGGGAGTTGGAATGTATTCTTCCCTGATGGGTTCTTTTGATCTTCCTCCTCCTAAGGTGTCTATTAATGCTATTTCATCCTCCAAGGCTCCCCTTCAAAGAGAGTTCTTTCGAACTCATTATTTTTCGGACCCTTGGACCTTACCTTCTCCAACAACCACATTGGAAGAAGGGCAAGTGGGTGGAATGGCATTCCCGATTTCTGCAGCTGAGATTGCATATCAGTCTGTTGTTGACACTGCAGAGTCTGATCCAGCTCCTCTTTCGCCGGAAGAGTTGGATGGTGATGTGGCTCCGACTTGGACGCTTACTTCTTCTTCTGCCCAGGATTGTCTAGATACCACTCTTCCATCTGAAGAGGCCATCCTGGAAGCGATGACAGGTATAGATAGACCGCGGGATGACTTGCATCATCGGTCTTACTTCCTACCTGACTTGAGCAAGGTCAAAACAAGTTTTCCAAGTCCTCAGTCTCCTGGATCTGTTCACCCAGTCTTGAGCCCTTTAGCACCAGCACAGGTTTATGCTGAAGGGAATATGGCTGTGATCTCTCCTACTATCCCGGTGAACATCTCCAGGAATCCCAATATTGTCGAGAATGTCTTCATTGGAGCTGAATGTTCCAGTGACGAGATTCAAATCTATACCGAGCTCTTCAAAGAGTATAGGGATGTTTTTGCTTGGTCTTATGAGGAAATGCCTCGCATAGACCCATCTATCGTCCAGCATGAGATCAAGACGTATGAAAACGCTAAGCCGGTCAGGCAAAAACTTCGTCCGGTTAATCCTAGGAAGGCAGCAGCTATCAAAGCCGAAGTTGAAAAGCTGCTTAAGGCGGGATTCATTTTCCCAGTTCCTCTGACTGAATGGGTTTCAAACCCCGTTCCTGTTGATAAAAAGCAAGGAACAATTCGAGTGTGCATCGATTTCAGAGACCCGAATAAGGCGTGTCCTAAAGATAATTACCCCACACCCTTCATTGATCAGATTATTGATGAGTGTGCCGGTAACGAAATTTTTTCCTTCATGGACGGTTTTTCTGGTTATAATCAAATTACTATCCATCCAGAAGATCAACATAAGACCGCATTTATTTGTCCCTGGGGTACGTTTGCATATAAGAAGATGCCTTTTGGTCTTAAAAATGCTGGAGCTACTTTTCAGCGGGCCATGTCTTACACCTTCCACGACATCAAGAAAATCATCGAGGCATACTTAGATGATCTAGCTGCTCATTCTCGAAAGAGGATGGATCATCCAGGTCACCTCCGACAAATATTTGAAAGATGTCGTTTTTATAAAATTCGTTTGAATCCGAACAAGTGCGTTTTCGCGGTGACATCCGGTCGGCTGTTGGGATTTATCGTGTCTAGTGAAGGGATAAGGGTAGATCCCTTCAAGGTTGAGGCAATACTTCGGTTGCCTCCCCCGTCTTCAATCCGTCAACTTCAAAGTCTCCAAGGGAAGTCTAAATTTCTTCGGAGGTTTATCGTTAACTATGCTGAGATTACAAAGGGATATATGAGACTGTTGAAGAAAGGAGTCCCTTTTCTTTGGGACGACTATGCTCAACGCTCATTCGATGCCTTGAAAAAGGCATTGACCTCTGCTCCTTTACCGAGTCCACCCGATTATAGCAGAGATTTTCTTTTGTATCTGGCTACAGCAGAATCTACCATTGGTATGGTTCTGGTTCAGGAGGATGATGCTCTGGCTGAGCATGTTATTTACTACCTTAGTCGAGGACTGGTAGGACCTGAACTTCGATACACCCCGATAGAAAAATTAGCCTTAGCAGCAGTCCATGCTGTGCAGCGACTCCGACATTACATTATTCTTCGCAAAACTTATGTCTTGGTAGCTGCCAATCCATTTCAGTTTGTCCTCAGCAGGCGAGTGATTGGGGGCAAATATAATAGATGGATTGTGATTTTACAGGAATTTGATCTAGAGTTCATGTCTGCCAAATCCAAGAAGTCATTAGTTTTTGCGGAATTGATCTCCGAGTTGCCTTGTGGAGGGGAGATGATCTATGATGAGTCCTTTCCGGACGAACACTTGTTTCTGATCTCTCCACAAGATCCTTGGTATGGGGACATCATTGTATATCTCCAGACTGCGAAGTTTCCCTCTTCTTTTTCGAAAGATGAGCGTCGTAAGCCGCGTCACTTAGCTAAAAGTTATCTGATTATTGGTGATGCTTTGTACCGTCGAGGGGTTGATTCAATCCTAAGACGCTGCTTAACTTTCGAAGAAGCTGAGGCCGTGCTCAATGATTCTCACGGTGGAGCTTGTGGGGGTCATTTATCAGGGCTTGCTACAGCCCAAAAGATTTTGCGTGTTGGCTACTTCTGGCCCTCGATTTTCAAAGATTGTATTGAATCGGTCAAGAAGTGTCATCCTTGTCAAGTGTATACTCGAAAAATGCGCGCTCATCCAGCTCCGCTTTTTCCAGTCGTTACTGTCGGACCCTTCACAAAGTGGGGTATGGATTATACTAGTTGTAACCTGCCTTCGGAAAAAGGTCACAAGTACATTATCGTAGCAGTAGACTACTTTACGAAGTGGGTCGAAGCTATGCCTACTTTTGGGAACGATGGTGAGACTGCAGCTCTTTTCTTTTTCAACCAAGTTATCGCTCGTTTCGGTATACCTAGAGAGATTGTCACTGACCATGGAAGTCACTTTCAGAACAGTATGATGGCTGAGTTGGCTCTTAAATTGGGTTTCCGGCAAGAGCATTCATCTCCATATTATCCTCAGGCCAATGGGCAAGTGGAAGCCGTGAATAAATCCTTGAAGACAATTCTTCAACGGACAATTGATAAACATAGATCCAACTGGCACATTATGCTATATCCTGCACTCTGGGCATACAGGACGTCAGTTAAAACTGCAACTAGCTTTACTCCGTTTCAGTTAGTCCACGGGGTGGAATCCGTATTCCCCATTGAATGCGAGATTCCTTCCCTTAAATTAGCTGTTGAGCTTCTTCCTGCCACTTCTAGTCTGGCAGAGAGGCTTCTTCATCTGGAACATCTTGATGAGCAGCGTCGAGATGCCGCCACGTTGAAAGAAGCGCATAAAAACAGAGTCAAAGTTCAGTACGATAAGGCGGTTAAGCCTAGGGTCTTTTTCGAAGGTGACCTTGTTTTGGTCTATGCCCAAGAAAAAGATGCCTTGGGGGCAGGAAAGTTTAAGTCAATGTGGTATGGCCCCTATATCGTTAAGAAGGTCCTTAAGAAAGGAGCATATACCTTGGTTGACTTCGAAGGGAATGAGTTGCCGGAGCCCCGAAATGGGCTCTATCTGAAGAAGTATTATGCCTAGGCTTTGGCCTAGCATTTTGCTTTGTATATAGTAGTTTTTTGCTTTGTACATATCTGTTTGATTTTCGATTTTTGATGAGATGGTGATGTTTTTTATCTGCTTTGGCAGGTTGTGTTGATGTCATGAGTCATTTTGGTTTCGCCGATGGTGCTAGTAGATACACCCGGAACTTAGCTTCCGCGGCTTGGGTGCTTCATTATCCTTCCGGTCAGCTGTTGGTATCAAGAGGGGTCTTCATTGGTCATGCTTCCAATAACGTAGCAGAATACACTGCAGTCATTCATCTACTCTCGGAGGCAATATCCTTGGGTGTTGATTCGTTGGTAGTTTTCTTGGACTCCCAGCTGGTGGTGTCGCAGTTGAACAACACTTATCGGGTACGAGATCCAGTTTTATTACGATTGTTCTCGAGGGTACGTTTGTTACAAAGGTCATTTCAATTTTTAACATTCATTCATATTCCTCGAGCTGACAATTGGTTTGCTGACTCATTGGCTAATCAAGCTTTATATTGGCACATTAATCATTCAATACAATAAATTTTAATCATCAAAAACATCATACATTTGATACATTTATCACATCACATCAAATATCGTTGTATATATCATCGGAGTGTCAAAAAACTTTACAAAATTTGGATCCATAAATGCCGTACAAAACTTGGGCTTATGCCCCATCATGTTCAGTCTCAAAAAGAATATACAGTCATCTAATATATAAAATCTGTCTACTCCTGAGGACCCTGCCCAGAAGTCGTGTTCCTATAGAACATAACTGCAGTGGCCACTCGGCGGAATAATCTAACCCAGTCCCGGGGTACTCCTACAACCCGTCTCTGGACGGCTTCCGGCAAGTCCTCCACGGTAGCCATAGGGATTTGGCGGGTCAGTCCCTCCAAGTTTCTCTGCACGGCCTGGAGTGTCCTGTCAGAATCCGCTGTCTCCGCCTCACCTCTGCGGCGCTTGTGACGTGCTAGGCCCTCAGGACGAACTGGTCCAACATCTGAAACATGATCATTTTTTAATTGTCAGTCATTATGAATCCAATCCAAAAACATGTTTGTTTTTCATTTTTCATAACATATTTGAAAAAATCCAAAAAAAAATCATATAAGTTAAAAAAATTTTGCAAAACTTACCGACTGCTCCCCATGCTGCTCCGGGTGGAAGTACTAGATCTGGATCTCCTCGGAAATCCATCCCGGCATAGGGATAGTCGTCCACTGCGATGATCTGTTCTCTCCACCACAGGAAGAACTCATCATCCCAGGTGGTTCGGGGTACCTCGCTGCCCCCCAGTCTCTTCATCATGTCTGCCCAACGGGAAATTCTTGGGTCCCGAGGGCTGCTGATAGTCGAGATGACTCTGGGTCTCAAAGCTGGAACTCTCTCGAAGAAGAATGTTGTCAAAATGGTCCCATAGCCAAAGTGTTTTGTCTTTGTTTGGCGAATGGAGGTCAGCTGTTGTTTCATGTTCTGTAGCAGGGCTGTGCACCAATCATACACATGAATTAAGCACTCTACAGCTATGCTCATGTGTGTCCTGGACGCCTGATGTAGTGAGGCAGATCCTGCCACTCTGCCGATGGTGAACAGGAGGATCTTTATGTGCAAATCCCTGATATCTCTGATTGCAATCTGTGTTCCAACCTTCTTGGAATTCTCTACGCAATATATTTGGACATAGTCTTCCACGGTCAACCCTCCCAGGGGCTTTCCGTGCAAGTCCACTGGGTCTCCCCTCCTGGAGAGTCCAGTGATGAAGTATATATCTTCCACTTCTATGCGTAGAGGCATCTGATCAATTATGAAGCAATCCTGATCTGGTTCCCAGTAATTTACGAGCATTTCAAGCAAACGCACATTACTTTTCATATTGGGCATTTTAAAGAATTTGAACAATCCACAGTTTCGGAGGACATTTTGTGCTGCGCGATCCTGCATGACCTCTTGGTCTATTGCGCTATGCTCACGTTCCCTCCATGAGATGGTCATCTTGAGAAATTTCATCAAAATTTGCATTAGAAACACTTTTTGGGTTACGGACTTGCGCATACGCGACTTTTCCTGTGCACAGTCGCGTGTATACGCGGCTTGCCTTCATTGAACCCGCGTATGCGCAGATACGCATTTTTTAAGAAGGGTTTCCAGGCAAAAAAATCACTTAATTTTAATTTTTAAACGGACAAAATGAATAAACAGGATGATTAAGGAGCCTACCTGAAGTTTCGCTGAGTTCCGACGGTCGGTTGTTCCTGATTTGCTGAAAGAAGTTTTTAGCTCCAGAGCAATTTTTCCAAATCAGCTATGCATAATGAACCAATTGAGAGGTAATTTGTGTATTTATGGCTAAAAATTGAAAATTTTTGCAAAAATTTCCTTATGCTTATTTTTTCGATCTGTCTTATGCTGTATAACTTGATTGCTTGGAAGTGCCTAGTTTGGTATGTTTCATGTACATTTTGACGATTTCGAGATTTTTTCTGGTTTTTGGCCCATGTGTTCAGACTCTTCACGGCAGGTATATGATCTTCACTGGCATATAGGTTAGGGAATCACTTTCCGTTGCATCTTGCATTCTAGCCTCCATACTGATCACTTGCCTTAGAGTCGATCCCATCAGGTCATGAGCATTACACCCATTTCACTCGCCAATTTTTAATCATGACTTGATGGTAGAGCCTTCCTTTACATGGGCTTCCTAGTTAGTTCCTCGCTATCACTTGTTGCCCATGCGGCTTTTTATGTAGGCTCGGGAGTCCTCTTTAGTCCCGCCATGTCTTTTGTGTTGAAGCTTCATTCTTCTTCTTCATCACTTATCATTTTTCTGGCTTATACCCTAGAGGCTCCCTGGTGTCGTTAAGTTGTATTACTGCATTGCATATTGGCTGCTTGTTTATCCTGGCCTTTAGCCGGCTTTATTTGGACTCAATGTTTAAGCAAACTTTTGACCTTGACTTTCTGTACAAGTTAACCATTGCATGCACTTAGCTATCACGACTTGACACCTTTATACCCATGGATGGAACGTTCCTCTGAGTATCACTGACCAGTTTTCGCCACCTTGCATTGAGCATAGGATTGTTCCAATCCTAGGAACTAGTGCATCTGCTTTCTTGATACTCGTTCTATCCATTGTATCATAGCATTCTTTTATTCTTTTTCAGGCTTATTATATGAAAAAGACAAAAAAATCAAATATAACAAAAAGAGCGGGAACGGGATGTATCTTCGTTATTTTGATGGCAGTACAGAGTCAGTTTGTCGCTCTTGAACAAAGCACATATACTTATATATATTTCCTTCATTTGGGATGGTTCTAGTTTGACCTAGGTTCAGCCTTTACCATGTTTCACTTGTCAGTTCTCCCCCGGTTGGTTATCTCTTCCAATCATATGGAGAGTTTGTTTTGCCTCCTGCAAGACAGACTTATACAGTGTCACCTTTTACTGCCATGGTCATCACAGAGTCGTGCTTTTTGTTCAAGGGAAGTCTAGCCTGAGTCGGCCATTCTGTGGTGTCTCTTGACTCATTATTCAGTCGGCCTTCCCGGTCTTGTCAGTATCATGTTCTATCACATCAGATGTTTTGATCTTCTACTCGTGCTGGTTTGAGAAGGTCCCCATTGACTTCTTGCCGGCGGGTTTGACTCTTATCGACTACGACACATTGCTCTGAGAGCAAGCCTAGAGCTGCACCTTGGGCCTATTTCCATCATTGATAGGTGACCTCATGCTCAACATTTGATCATCATCATGGGTCTTTGACTGAGTGGTTTCCCCTGTGTTCGACGTCATCACACATTATCACACTTGGGATTCGTGCAGTACCTGGATTTCCATTTGACCCTATCGGTGGATTTCTCGCCTCTGTGTCAGCTTTCATTATTGGTTGGTTCATAGGGTTTCTTCCGTGCGCTAGCTTCATCTTGTGCACGTCGGAAACGTACTTCGGTTTTGGTTCCATCACTCTCCTTCGTCCGATTCCTTCCAAATCTTGGCCTGCGGGTTACACTCGCGCTGGACTGATGTGGGATGCCTTAATGCCCTCCTTCCAGCAGATCTTTTCCCATCGACTCCGACTCATTGCTCTGGGAATAAGGTCTAGAGTCTTTTTGTCAGTACCTTAGGGTTTGCAGTCATCAGTGGCAGACTCTTCGCTATCGACAGTGGGGATTCATCATTGCCTCCCGATTGGTAGATTCTTTCAAGTGTTCGACTTCAACTCATTCATTCGCACTTGTCAGATTGTACTGGGGCACCTTGACACTCATTATCATTATCGGTGGGTTGTCTCGCGTTGGTTAACGGGAAACATCATTGCCCGTTAATCCAACGATTTCTCACATGGTCGACTTCAGCTCATTCATTCCCATTGTGTAGAATTGTGCCGTTGTGATCGGTGAAGACCTCCGGTTGTATCAGCATTTCTCGGTTCACTGTTGACAGTCCTTTCAGTTTCTGCCAGTGTTGTCGTCCACCCTTATATGTTGCAGTTCAGCACAGCAGCATCTTATATGTTGGTCCCCGAGTTGCGTGATTGTACCGTTTGATCTACCACTTATGATCCGGTACTTGGAGATTCAGTTACTTGATCAGACATCCAGTTGCACCATCTTTTGATCAGCTTTCTATATGTGATACTTGGACATTGATTCCGACTTATTTCCGGGCCCTGCTTAGATGATTCACTATGTACTTTCAGTTCAGTTATACTTGTATACATATTGGATCTATTTCAGTACTTTCCATATGATGTATTTTGACTGAGCATGGGTATGCCCGCCTCAGCATGAGTTGACTCTCTGGTTTCTTTCATTGGTTTTTGGCAGGCTGAAATCTGGTGAAGTCCTCTCTTGTCCTTGCGAAGTTCTTTCTATGTGCATAATACATTTCCGCCATCATGTACCCCTTCTGACCTCATATATTAGGGGGCATCTGTTATAGCATCATTTCTCACCTTGACATGATTCATGATTGCTACATGGCTTTATGGGCACCCATTCCTACAGACTTGGACAAATTCACTTAAAAACAATGGAAAATCCTCCATACGCGACTATGCCCGTGTTTTTCCGCGTGTATACGCGAGTACAGCTAGACTTTTCCGCGTATGCCATTTTAATGATTAAAAAATATATAAAATCCCTAATTTCGCGCTGGGTTGATGGTTACTCAGGTAGTTCAACCACCCCAGCCCGTGGCCAACTGTTTCCAACTGCTGAAACTACTTGGAGGGACTATAAAAAGCCCTCATGTGTATGGCCTAAGGGAGAGAGAGAAGTATTGATATTATAGTCTTTTGGTATTCCCTATCCAAGTCCGATTCCCCGTGCCTCCTGCACTTTCCCAGTTCATTGTAGGAAACCCTTGTTTCCTTGAGATACACATCCCTTTATATGTTATCTCGTATGCACCAGTTTGGAAGGAGTCTTAGCGAGGCAAGGGCTGGACGGATCCGGACGACGGTCTGCGAAGGCCTTGGAAGGATCGGGTGATCTCTCCTCTTGATTACTTTTGTACGTACTATTTATAATACAGAAGTATCATGCTGTTCCCGAAATAAACGTGTTAGTGTATGCTTTAATGTATGAAGAATATTTGTTATACAAGCATTCATTATGATTTATTTAATGTTTTATACGAATCTCACTAACATATAGAGTAGAAATATGCTGTACAACTTGTCCTTTGTGCTGGTTTCTTCTTGTATTTCAGGTTAAGGAGGAAGGACGGTTGCAGGGAGTTTGAACTCCACGTGGATCTACTTCAAACGTAGGACCAACGGGTAAACCTCTCATTCTGTTCTATTTAGTTTTTATGAATGTGCATGATCGTGTGAGTCTCTGTTAAGTAGTATGCCCCTGCTCTGTGGAGGTTGAATCCCAACCAATCTCTAGGGTGTTAATTC
>JAXQQM020069873.1:0-11520 GCA_034641835.2 Pinus albicaulis | reverse complement strand
CTGTAATATCCTTTGTTCTCTCTGTTACACTAAAAATTGTCACCTTGACATTCTGCTGACTATATGAGCTCATTGACACTCATACTTACCTCATTTGCAAGTCTTACAACCTTTGTTCCTCATTCCAAGCCCTGAAACTGGAGGAAAAACCCTTAAAACTCAAAAAAGCCTTGGGTACGCAGGTAACATGAAGCCTGCATGCGTTTTTAGCTTGGGTCCGCATGTAATGTGAAGATAAAATGCGTTCTAGAACGCACTTCCTGTGTGTTATAGGTGCGGTACCCCTGTAAAGTTAAAAAACGCGGAATTAAACTGAAAAAGTTGAATTTTGGTCAATTCTGGAAGGTTCTAGATGAGATTTTTTGGGGATGAGTACGCTTTGATAAGGTGCATGTATCCCACACCTTAAGGAACTAATCCCTTGATGTGAGGAGCCTATCCCTTTGAAGGAGGGTTCTATCCCTTTAATGGTGGAATCATAACCTCCTCATCTGCTCTATAAAAGGAGGCATTGGGTAGCCTTTTGGGGTTAAGTCAAAAAAGTTTTGAGAAGCTAAACTAATGGAGGATTGAAGAATATTTTGATGGGTAAAATATTTGAGTTGAAGTGCTGTTGAGATTTAGATTTCCTTCTGCTGAGTTTTAAGAGGAAAGATTACATACCTCTTTATGCTTATGGAGGAAGAGTGCAAGACTTATCAGAGTAGAGGAGACTCCTGCTTCAGACCCCGGGAAGGCCTTTCGAACATCAAGGCTAAGGTTGTAAGGTTCTTCTGTATATTTTAAGATTAATACAATCAAGTTCTGTTTTTCTCAATAAATTGTCGTTCGATTGTTTATTTCAATAAGCCGTCGTTTGATCGTTTATTTCATAGATTCCTTGATCACTATGATAGGTATGTTTTATAATTATTTGTGCTATTGATATTTTCTTGTTTGTGATTGTAGATCGACGAAAGATGATACTTTCTTGTGACAAAAGAGCTCTTGTTGCGACGAAGGATTATTGATGCGACGGAAGCACTACGATCACAAATAAGCATTTGGATCTAAGGTAGGATCGACACCTTCATAGCATTTATTTGTAAAACGAATATATCTAGAGAAAGACAAACTTAGTTGTTCGTTTGTTGCTAGATTGTCTTCTGACACTATGGAGATCGGTCTTGTCCACAAGAACGATTTATCCGGCCAACAAATTGGCGACTCCGCTGGGGAAAGAACTTGTTGTTTTTGGTTCTCTTTTATTTTGATTTGAGGAAAAGTCTTTCCTGTTTTTTGATTGATTGATATCTGCCTGGGTAGCTTAGTTTTTCTTTGTTTTTAAAAATTTTGAAATCTTTTATGTTTTTCTTGAAGTTTTCATGGGACCGCACTTTGTCTTCACACACAGTGCGGGCATCTCCGCACTTTCCTTAAGTAAACAGTGCGGGACCGCACCTATTACTTCTGGGGCCTGCGGACCTTGTTAAAAGTCTTGAAAAACTTAGATTTCTTCTTTCAGTTTAGTTTAGATTTAATTTAGGATTCTTAGCATCTACCCAGATCTGTATTTTTCTGTCAAAAATCTCTTGTTTCTGAATTTCTTTCAGCAATTCTTCATCTCATCAATCTCCATTAAGTTATTGGGTGTTTTGAGTCTCTTTTTTGAGAAATTCTTAATTTGATTTCCTTTGGTCATTACTTGGAGGTTTGTCTCAGTCTTTTTCCCAATTTTGCATCTTTTTGCTTTTGTTTTTTGTGGGGGGGCTAAATTGTGTATGAGTGTTAATCGCCTTTGAGTGTTTTTATTTTTTGATCTTTGGAACTCTCACCCGATTTTCTTGACTTCCACTTGATTGGTTCTTAGATTACATTAGAATCATCTTGTGTTTGAGAATTCTCTTGCATAGATCACATTTGCATAATTAGAATTCTCATTTTCAGAACATGAATGAAAAATGTGCATAGATTACATTTGCATACTTTTCAAGTGAATTGTGCATAGATTACAATTGCATAGTTTACATTCCGAAAAATCAATCGTAGATTTAGATCATTTTTTCTTTGATTTGAATTTAGATGTTTTTATGTTTTTTTTTTTTTTAAAATAAACACAAAATAAAAAAATTTGGGATTGATTTGCATTAGTTTTTCTTAATGAAATTAGTGCATTAGAGAATTTGTTATATTTTCTCTTATTTATCAATCTTTGCATTGTTGGAAGTGATGGAAACTCTTTCCCTACTTTAGTTAGGATTCATCGAATTGAAAAGATTACATTATCATATTCGATTGCATTCAGTTTTGGGTCGGGTCATAACACCATTGGTTTCATATACATTTACCCTTTTGAGTAATAACAGCCTAAATAGCACAACGCTTAATTAAAATTCATCTAGTAATTTTTACATTTTTAGGGCTCTTTCCACCAATATAGCTTAGGCTAGTGTCTTGGAATAGGTTTTAGTTAACTCTCCAAGACAGTAAAACAAACAAGTAGTCGATCTTGCGGTAGGAAAAAATTCCAATTGTTGCATGTATGCTCTGGGAAGCTCCTCCTAAAGGAGTCAAGCACGAGATCATATCTGAACCAGTGAGGTAATCAATCCTTCCTCATTGGGAACGATAGAAGATATACACGTATTAAAAACGGTAAACCTCGGATTGACCATTGTCGAGGAGCCTGGGATCACTTTTCGGTAAACCTTGGATTATGTCAAGGAGCCTTCAAGGGGATTGAGCTTTGTTACTCTGCCCTTGCGTGTGTATCGGATCATAGACTTTTCCCCCAGGTATATTTGTTTCTGTTGGTAACCTTAGTGGCCATAATCTATAGGTTTCTTTCCTAAGGTGACGGTGGAGGGAAGATCCCACTGTACCTGGAGCAGACGTCGACTAGACTCACTTGGACTCTCTGGGGGGTTCTCTTCACTCGAGATGGTTTTGTGAAGAAACTTGTGCCAGTCTGTTTCATTAAGCAGGTTGTCGGGGTAACTGTTCCAACCGCCCTTTCTGTATTAAATTTTACGATGTTGGATTTCATCACCAACTAGTGTTTTTAGTACGGGAAGTTACTGTTTGTGTGTGGTTTGACTCCTAGATTTGATAGCGCGTGTTAATTTGTTTGTTTTTACTTTTAGAGACCATAGGTGTGAATTGTGAATTTTAATTGTTAGGTGTGAATTGTTATTTGTTAATTGTTCATTTTAGTTTTTAATTTGTTAATAAAATTCACTGAAGTTGAATATAATGGCAAATGTTCCGGAATTTACCAACCAAGGAACTCCTCTTAATGAGATTCTTAGTACTTTTCCTTGCTTTGGAAATGTTGGTCCTCCTTATATGGCTACATTGTCATTACCTGGATTTACAATAGGTTTACCGATATGGTTATTTTCAACTTCGTTGGCCCCAAACACTTCAATTGTTCCACCTCAACCGGATGCTTCACAAAGTTCACCATCTCAACATCACCAACCTTCTGTTGATCCTTTATCTTCTTCGCCTAATATTTCTTCCTCCATTTCTTCCTCTTTGCTTGGTAAAAGCCTTGACGCTAGTAACCAGGTGACTAAGAAGAAGAAGAAAGGGAAGAAGAAGAAGAAGAAGAAGCAAGATAAGAAAGAAGTCAACCAACCAATCATGGATGTAAGTGTTAGTAATGTTGAGGAAACCTCCAACATGCATTGTAAACCCAAATACCCTTGCAGGATTTGTAAGGGTGACCACTTCCTTATCAATTGTCCTGGTATTCCTAAGGTCTTGGAAGTATGGTCAGAAAAATCTCATCAACTTTCCGTTGATCCATCAACCAGTGATAGTCAGGTTCCTGGGAAAAAGGGTAAACTTAGGTTTCCTTGTAAGTTATGCAAAGGGAGTCATCAAACTCACATTTGCCCTCACATGGATGAAGCCTCAAAATTGTTGGAAAACCTTACTGTTACACAGCAAGAACTTCCAACTGGTTACCGTAAACTTTCTCCCAACCTACCGTCAACTGACGGAGTGATTGATCTAGTTTCAAGTACAGTCGATCCCACTCTTCCATTGGAGAGCGAAACTCATATCACTCAGGTTGATGATCCATTAGTTGATCAAGTGGTCGATTCGATTTCACATTCGGTCGATCCCATTCTCCCTATAGAGAGTGAGCTTCATACTGCTTCGGTCGATCCCATTCTCTCTGTAGAGAGTGAACTTCATACCGCTCAGGTTCTTCTTGTTACATCAGATTCTTCTACGCCGGGGGGCATTTCACCTGTTTCTACAGAACCCCCTCCAAGTACTGAGGTATTTTCCTTTGATTGGAATAGATTGACAGAACCTCGTCTTCCTTCCTCCATCCCTTTCCAAATCATTGTGAAAACTGGTGGTAGGGATATACACCGCACACAGGTAGATGAAGGTGCTTCTGTTAGTATTTTATCCTCAACTGCTTGGAAAGCTTTGGGTTCCCCTCAGCTTGTGCCTATTACGCAGAATCTGAAAGCTTTTAACAGAACCATTAGTGAACCTTTAGGGATCCTTCCTAAATTTTCTATTACTTTGGAAGGTAAAACTGTCTGTATTGATCTTATGGTAGTTCGAGGCCCCTTGGATTTCAATTTACTCCTTGGGCGAGACTATGTTTATGCAATGAAAGCTGTCGTATCGACACTCTTTCGCGTGATGTCTTTCCCTCACAATGGCAATATTGTGACTGTAGACCAGCTTTCGTTCCCTGGTCTTGTTTCGACTACCAATAATATGACATCCCTAAATGTTCCTGATTCTAAAGTGGTATCTACCCCGCCACGGGTTAATTATGTGGCAACTAGTCCCATGTTTTCAGTTACCGATGTAAACGAGCATCTCACTGTTAGCTCGTCTTATTTTGACTTAGATCCGGTAATTGACATGGAAAAATCTATGGGATTATTTGGACGTGATGTTCACATCCCTTTTGAGTCCCTTGACATGCATTCCTTCCAGAGAACTATTCTTCCTTCTGATGAAGACCTCTTGGAAGCCATGATCAAGGTGTGTCCATTGACATGTGTTTCTTCCAGTTGGAAGCCATGATCAGTGAGTAAGGAGAGTTCCTTTTACTGTGTCAACCTCGTTAAAAAATGAATCAGTGAGAGTGAGGAGAGTTCCTTGTACTGTGTCAACCTCGTTAAAAAATGAAGCAGTGTGTCTGAGGATGGTTCCTGTTACTGAGTCAACCTCATTAAAAAATGAATTAGTATGGGTGAGGATAATTCTTTGTACTGTGTCAACCTCGTTAAAAAATGAATCAGTGAGTATGAGGACAGTTCTTTTCCTGTGTCAACCTCGTTAAAAAATGAATCAGTGAGTCTGAGGAGAGTTCCTGTTACTGTGTCAACCTCGTTAAAAATGAATCGTTGTAAGCCCAGTGATGTATTTTTCCCAGGCTTCAACCTCATTAAAAAATGAATCAGTTAGTCGAGAGCATAGTTCCTTTTCTTGTGTCAAGCTCATTTAAAAAATGAAACAAGCTTCTCTGAGGACGGTTCTTTTCCTGTGTCAACCTCATTAAAAAATGAATCAGTTGGTCAGACGATAGTTCCTGTTACTAATTCAACCTCGTTAAAAAATAAATCAGGTATGAGGATAGTTCTTTTCCTGTGTCAACCTCATTAAAAAATGAATCAGTTGGTCATGAGGACAGTTCTTTTCCTGTGTCAACCTCGTTAAAAAATGAATCAGTTGGTCTGAGGATAGTTCCTGTTACTGAATCAACCTCATTAAAAATGAATCAGGTCTGAGGACAGTTCTTTTCCTGTGTCAACCTCATTAAAAAATGAATCAGTAGGTTATGTAGGTAGATTAGAATAGAATAAGTAGTTAGCTGAGGATAGTTCCTTTTACTGTGTCAACCTCGTTAAAAAATGAAACACGTTGCCATGAGCATAGTTCTTTTCTCTGTGTCAAGCTCGTTAAAAAATGAAACAAATCCTCCCCTAATTGAGTCGAGTCTTTGAATAGATCTCGTAGATGTTAAGTCATAGTTAGGTTAGTTTTTAGGTCAGGTCTTTCATACAATCTCGTAAATGAACCTTCATTCCATCCAACTATTAATTACCAGCAGTGTACTTAGTTGAATGAAATGAAGCTGGGGGGGCATGCGCTCTAGCAGTTATGCTTAGGGGGCATCAAGCACAGTTTTCTCTCTGTTTCAAGCTTGTGTAAAAATGAAACCACTCTGAAGCATAGTTTTTCTCTGTTTCAAGCTTTTGTAAAAATGAAACCTATCTTGAGTCAATTTTGGTTATTTTCGAGACTCGTTAAACTCATGAAAATCCCGAGATTATTTTGCTATCTTTCATTCTCGTAAAACACATGAAAATGCCAAGTTCTTTCCGTCTTTTCCTGCTCGTTAATTAAACTAAAATTCGGCCACAGGAGTACATTTTTATCCCTTTTTCGAACTCGTTAAAACTTACATAAAAAGCGAAACCATGGAGTCCTCTTTTAAGCCCTTTTCAGACTCTCTAAACATGAAAAGATTGCCGAGCACTTGATTATTCGAACTCGTTAAAGTAAATGAATAATCGTCCCTTCAGTATAAGTTTACCCCTTTTACGGACTGAAATGGACTATTTACGAAAAAGGTATACGTCGACTAATTACAGTCAATAGAGTTCTCTCCCGCATTATTTTATCCTTTTTCGGGCCTGAGAGACTAAATTTACGAAAAAGTACACCCACGGAGTTTTCGTAAGTTTTTCTTCTGACTCCCTAAAATTGAAAAACACCGAGTTTCTCGTATATTGGATTCGTTAAAATTTAACAGTAAAGGACCTGTTTAATTTTCAACAGGAACGAACCACTCCTTCTTAGGGTTCGAATCTTAAACTAAGTTAGACTCAATCAAGGATGAGCCATACCACAGCAATATCCTTGCTATCAAAAATAGTGGCCGTTTAAAATGGGGGAAAAGAGAGAAAATCAACCTCGTTTGTTACATTTTGATTATTCTGAAAACCGTTAACCACTCTAACACGACTTTTTGTCCACTCTGGGGAAATCCTTTGCCTAACAGTTAATCAAACCATATTGAAAGTCTTCAGCCAGTTTCTGGGTATTAGCTTTGGGTCAATTGTTACCAAGCCATCTGCAGTGTCGTTATGTGTTCAAGAGGACAGTTCAAGTAAACCATTCATCTGCAAAATATTTGTCATCCGTTTTGACCATCCCTGAGTCAGTCCTTGCCAATATATTTTCAAAACTTGATCTATGATTTCGTGTTGTGGGCTTGCCTACGACGGATCACTTTCTATCGACGACAGCTCATTATCTAGGAAGTTGATCTAGAAATCGTCAGTACCTTGAAATATGCATGCCTCAATGGCAGGTTTCTCGCTTTCGACGACATGTTGCATCATTGACCTTCGATCGAATGATTCCGTGAGATGTTCGACTTCAGTTCATTCATTCACATTTCATGGATTGTACTGGGTACTTTGAGAGCCATTGACATTACTGGTGGTTTCTCTCACACTTGTTAACAGTTTACATTATTGACTGGTAATCAAGTGGTTTCTACCATGTTCGACTTCAACACATTTAATCGCATGGGTAGAATCGTACTAGTTCGAGATGCGAAAATCAAGACCCTGGATCTAGTTTCCACCATCCAGGCTGCGAGGAGTTTTGTTATTATACAGTGGACTATTTATAAACAGATGGCTGCGTCCATGCTGTGTCGACATATGTCTATACTGTGATGTATTCAAAATCATTCCTGTATCAGAACAATTTAGATTAGTTTATAGTTAGTTTTGATCTGAGTATGGGAATGCCTACCTCAGCGATGATATGATTACATATATATATATTTTGCATTGAATGTTTTTACAGGTTCCGACTGGGGTGTCCACGGGATGATCCTTGAAATGATAAAGTACTTCACTCTTCATATATGATAGACTTTATCTTCATCTATTTCAGACTTCGCACTTTAGGGGGCAATCTGTTACACTGAAAAATGTCACCTTGACATCTAGATGACTGTATGAGCTCATTGACACTCATACTTACCTCCTCTGCAAGTCTTACAACCTTTGTTCCTCATTCCATGCCCTGAAAATGGAGGAAAAACCCTAAAAAGCTCAAAAAAAAACCTTGGGTACGCAGTTGATATGAGGCTTACCTGCGTTTTTAGCTAGGGTACGCAGGTAATGTGAAGAGAAATTGCGGTCTAGAACGCGCTTTTCCAGTGTAATGCCTGCGGTACCCCTGTAAAGTTAAAAAAGCGCGGAATTAAACTGAAAAAGTTGATTTTTGGTCAATTCTAGAAGGTTCTGGATGAGATTTTTTGGGGATGAGTACGCTTTAGTAAGATGCATGTATCCCACACCTTAAGGAACTAATCCCTTGATGTGAGGAGCCTATCCCTTTGAAGGAGGATTCTATCCCTTTAAAGGTGGAATCCTAACCTCCTCATCTGCTCTATAAAAGGAGGCATTGGGTAGCCTCAAAGGTGAAGTTTTTTGGAGAAGATTTTTGAGCTGAAGTGCTGTTGAGATTTAGATTTCCTTCTGCTGAGCTTTTGAGAGGAAAGATCACATACCTCTTTGTGCTTCTGGAGGAAGAGTGCAAGACTTATCAAAGTAGAGGAGATTCCTGCTTCGGACCCCGGGAAGGCCTTTCAAACATCAAGGCAAAGGTTGTAAGGTTCTTCTGTATATTTTAAGATTAATACAATCAAGTTCTGTTTTTCTCAATAAATTGTCGTTCAATTGTTTATTTCAATAAGCTGTCGTTTGATCATTTATTTCATAGATTCCTTGATCACTATGATAGGTATGTTTTATAATTATTTGTTATACAAGTGCTATTGATATTTTCTTGTTTGTGATTGCAGATCAACGAAAGATGATACTTTCTTGTGACAAAAGGGCCCTTGTTGCGACGAAGGATTATTGATGCAACGGAAGAACTGCGACCGCAAATAAGCATTTGGATCTAAGGTAGGATCGACACCTTCATAGCATTTATTGTAAAACGAATATACTTAGAGAAAGATAAACTTAGTTGTTCGTTTGTTGCTAGATTGTCTTCTGACACTAGGGAGATCGGTCTTGTCCGCAAGAACGATTTATCCGGCCAACACCTCGACCCCTTAGTTCGACGACCCATGGTCTGGTTAAGGCTTCCTTTTTGTCGACCTCAACACCTCCTTTCCAAAAAGGAAGCGGTACCTTGGATCACCCCTGCCCATGAAAAGGGGTATCCTCGGGTGGCACTATGGGATACATCATTGTCCATAGATGTCATCGATCCTCCTGACATTCGACTATGACAAAAGCTTTCATGTCAAGATGGTATCATACCTTACAACCATTTCACTTTGATTAAGATCTGTCGAAGACCTGTGCCTCCATAAGTGTCTATTTCAGCAATGCTTACACGAGAAGGTCCCAGCCAGTACATATGCGTACATGGTGCAACTAGATGCCATACCAAGTTTATGCATATGGTACCACATCCACCTATCATCAAAGAAAAAATTCCCCTGAGGGTGTCAGTAGTCGTCGTCAATAATTGCCAACATCACTACCACGGTAGTGACATAGACAACACATGTATCTGTCAATTTTGTTTAACTAGCCATAGAATCATAAGCAAGGGTCATGCCCGCCTTGTTGAAATTTTGTAGATATGTTGTACATTTTGTTTTCTTGTAGGGGCCCCTTAGGCCATGTTCATCTAGGAAACTGTGAAAGGTGTTGTCAATTCCAAGACTCACATAGGTCTCTCTCTCTCTCTGTGCACGATACAGAAAAAAAATATAATGTTTTTCAACTATATATTCCTTCCTAGACCTCACACATTAGGGGGAAACTATTAACACTAGAAAAATGTACAGTAGAATATGGCATTAATCAATTTCAATCCTAAGGATTTACAGGGTAGGAACACATTATGGAATCAAGAAGTATTTAAAATCTCTAAGGTTTTGAGAAAATCAGTTTTAAACTAGTCTTAAATGCTGAATTGCACACTTAATACTTCAATAAGAACACCTTTTGCGCACCTTTTTTCCCGATAAGTGCACATTCTTGGAAATGGAAAAATTTCACTTTCTAGGACCACACAATGTAAAGGACAATTACTCCTTATATGAAGCCACCTAAGGACAACCACCAGTGTGAGCACACAAAGGAATATGTGGATCACACAATGGAATCATACCTCTCCCTTGGGTCACCATCCATCATGTACCAAGGGAGGTAAGGAGGATTTGAAACTCCCCTAAGAGATGGAGAAATGGTGATCACATTTTTAAGCTGGCCAAAGTTTCCCAAGCAACACCATTAGTGTGTGACCCAGAGCTAGAGCTGAAGAGGACTCGATCGTTGGCCACCCAAAAATCCTAGTCCACCACGGCAGAGAGAGAGAGGGAGACTACATCAGAGGCAGAGCTTGGAAGGAAACATCCTTGCATCGAGACCTAGAGCCATTGCCTAGGGGCCGTTTGGCAAGTGGGTAAAATTTCTTCTCCATTTCAAACGTTTAATAAGAAGAGGCATTTGAGCCATTGTTTGCATTATTATCATTTTGAATCTTTTTAATAGCTTCTGTATATTTGTTTTTTAGTTTTAGTTTAACCTTAGCATACTTTAGCATACTTTTTCCACTGAATTGTGTGCTTTTGAGCTCCACCACTTTCTCCCTGTTACCAATAGTTTAAAGAGTAGACCACACTCTTTAAGCTGGTGCAATTTTGTGCACCTGTGCGAAAAATTCACCACAACAGCCACCAATTCACTTGGATCACAAGAGTTCAATGTTTTTATATCTGTACATAGGTATACTTCATGTAAAGCATGTATACACACATATATGCTTAATAATTAACGCATTTATTATGACATATTGCTAATTAGGGTTTTTATTTGGTTCAGTGATTTTATGTAGTGTTTGATTTTAGTGTTGGTATTGTACTTAAATGATTGTAGTGGGTCCAATCTAAAAATTTGATGAAAAGTGGCCTACATGCTGTGATGATTTGAATCAGGTGGATCTAGTGAGAAAATTTATGAAACATGGTCCATGAAGGTGTTGAGGGTTGGAGCCTTCAGTAAGGAAGTCTATTCTTCTAGCCAATATTAGCTGGCAATCATATCAGGAGGTAGGAGCTCCCTTTCGGTGGATGTTGGTAAACATGATCAGGGGGTTGTAGCTCCCCTCTAGTGAGTGATGGAGAAAGAGTGAAGCTAGTAGCCTTCTCTAGGTGGGTGCCTATTTTTTTTGTAAGTCAAAATTCTATCCATTTAGAAAAAATGATATACATCCAGAGTTGCAAAAAAAAGGTGGTATCGCCCCAACTAGGTTTGTTGACCATGTTAGTCATCAATAATTTTCACTATTTATAGATGAATAAATATTAGTCCTAGATTTCTAAAAACAATATTCCCGAATATTGTGAGTTTTATAAATCTCCCTTCCTTCATTATCATTATCACAATTTTTTCATTATTCTATTATTTTATCATTACATGGTTAACCTGCCATTCCTAAAGGGTCCTG
>MU968383.1:21462-40154 GCA_034641835.2 Pinus albicaulis | reverse complement strand
AAATAGAATTTTCTCATGCATCTATAAATAGACATCCACCTAAAAATAGCCTGAGGCTCCATCCTAGTGTAGGTGCATAATTTTCACTAGGATATTCTTGTTGAATCTCAAAAATCCCTCTCAACAAGAAAGGGATTATCCTTCACCCCAATCCTATCTCTATAGTATTCGAATTTTCTCCTGGTGAGCGCCTTCTTCAGAATATCTGCATCTTGATCTTCCATAAGAATGTACTAAAGCAACATGATATTCCTTTGCACACAATCTTTGAGATGATGGTATCGAATATCTATATGCTTAGATCGATCATGAAACACATGATTAATCGAGAGTTTAATGCAACTCTGATTATCACAATGAATCACTGTCGGATCTAAATGAGAACCAAACAAACCAACCAAGATCTTTCTCATCCAGATATCCTCACATGCAGTTTGACTCACTGCCATGTATTCCACTTTCGATGAACTGAGTGCCATGGATCTCTGCTTCCTCCTGTATCAAGAAACAACTATAGATCCAATGCTAAAGATCCCCCCTGATGTGCTCTTTTTTTCTAATGGGCTGCTTGCCAAATCTGCATCCGTGAAGCCATGCAACTTCTCCTCATCCGTCTATATGTACCATAAGCCATACTCTGATGTGCCCCTCAGGTATCTCAGGACATGTTTGCCTGCCTTCCAAAAGAGCTTGGTAGGCTTAACCATAGCTTGAATCATTTGGTTAACCGCATAGAAAATGCCCAGTCTCGTGTTCACTAGATACATTAGAGAACCCACTAACTTTCGATAAACAGTAGCATCCACTACCTCTCCAGAAGTAGCATCCTCTTTCCTCCAGTTTCCTAGAAGAGGAGTATCCATGGGTTTGCAACCCTCCATGTGAAACTTACCCAATATCTCCCTTGCATACTTGCCTTGAGACACAAAACGTTCAACATCTCGCTGCCATATTTCCAATCCAATGAAATAATGAAGGATGCCCATATCCTTCATCTCGATCTCCTTTGCAAGATCCTCCTTGCATGAGTGTATCAGCTGCTCATCACCGGTCAATATTAAATCATCAACATAAAAAACACTGATTAAAATTTTATCCTCCACCACAATTTGGTATAGGTTTGCATCTGCTTCACTTTTGGTGAAGCCCAGTTCAGTGAAATAATTGTCTATCCGAGTGTACCAAGCATGGGGTGCTTGCTTCAGCCCATACAACGCTCTTATGAGACGGCACACATTCGAATCATTGTTGAAGATCTCAAATCCTTCAGGATGCTCTATGTATACCTCTTCCTCAATGATTCCATTGAAAAACACAGTTTTCACATCCATCTGATGAATGTGTCAGCCCATCTGCGCTGAGAGAGAAAGGATGATCCTTATGGAAGAATACCTTGCGACAAATGCAAAGGTCTCTTCATAATCTATCCCCTCGATTTGTGAGAAGCCTCGAGCCACAAATCTAGCCTTGTATTTCTCAACACTCCCATTAGAAACTTGCTTTACCTTGTAGATCCATCTCGAAACCACTGCTGATTTATCAACCGGCCTTGGAACAATTTCCCAAGCACTTTTTTTGACAATGGAGTCATACTCCTCAACCATTGCATCTACCCATGTGGGCTACTGCACTACTTCTTTAAAGGAAGATGGCTCAATCACAATACATTTTCTCATGAGAGCCATGTATCCAGTAAATCGGCTAGGAGACTATCTTTGTCTGCGCCGTGAAGTAGGGGCTCCTACATTTTGTGCAGCATCAAGTCTCAGCCTATCATCTTCTGTGGTATGCCTTCTGTCAGTTTTGATGGTTGGATCTGCATGAGTGGACTCCTCCACTTCGTGAAACTCCTCCTGTGGCTGAACCACATCTAGAGATTCATCTTTTGGAGCCAACAGTTCCTCCTTCGCATTCAAGTCCAGCTCCCTCTCAAGCGACAACTGCATGGCTTTCCCCTCGTCGAATTTTATATCTTGTCGCACCAAAGTCATTCGACTATTTGGAAAATACACACGATAATTATGGGGTGTTTCAGTGTACCCCACAAAAATCCCAACTTCAGCAGTCGGCTCCAGCTTCTTCTTGGCGTCCTTGGTCACATGCACATAAGCAAATGAGCTAAAAATCTTATAGTGTGAAACATCCAGTTTCTTACAAGTGACAACTTCTTTAGGTGTATTCATGCCATGTACTCTATGAGGACAACGGTTTTGCACATAAACCACAATGTTGCATGCTTCCACTCACAAATGTATTGGTAGGCCCTGATCAAGCAACATCGCTCATGCTACACCCACAATCATTTTGTTCTTCCTCTTCGCAACCCCATTTTGCTGTGGGTTATGAGGCGATATGAGTTCTCTTCGAATTCCTTCTTTGTTGCAGAAGTTCTTGAATTCGTTAGAGATGTATTATCCACCATTATCGCTTCTCAGAGCCTTCACTTGCTTCCCTAACTCTTTCTCCACCAATGCCTTAAACTCACAGAACTTTGAAAATGTTTGATCCTTCTTCTGCATGAAGAAGATCTAGCATTTATGAGAAAAATCATCAACAAAAACAACATAGTACTTATGTTTTGCTCTTGAAGCAACCGAGAATGGCCCACACACGTCTGTGTGAACTCTCTCAAGGATCCCTGAAGCACGGTTCTCCTTCTCATGAAAGGTGGACTTTACATACTTCCCCATGGTGCAACCCTTGCACTGATCTAACTGAGCAAGTGTTCTCATTGGAAGTCTAGTAGATATTTGCTACATGACTTTCAAGGCTCCATGATGAAGATGGCTCAATCCCATGTGCCATAATTCACCCTCATCCCGGCTCACCACTTTTTCCACCTTGCCCATCATGGCAGCGCATCCATCTACCTATAGCTTGTAGAGATTCTGAACTCAAATCCCTATCCTCTTGGCTTGAATCGTTGTTTTATGTCGCAGGAAATCTTTTCCATCGATGAAAACAACGTCATAGCCTTTGTCCTCCACCATTGTGACTGAGACCAAATTTTTCTTCAGACCTGGAACATGCATAACATTTTTCAATTGAAATGGTTTACCTGACTCCTTATGAAAGGTAATGGTACCAATGCCAGTCACACTGTACCTTTCATCGTCACCCATCTCTATGTGCATCTGGAGATCTTTCTCCTCCAATTCACTACAAAGTTTCTTATCTCCCGTGATGTGAAAGGAAGTGCCACTATCCAAATACGACACCAATCCCAATGCACTGGACACCATGCATGCGATCAAAGAGAAGTCAAGCTCAAATTGTGAGGCAAGGGCCTCACTAGCTGAAGCTCCAGAATCCTTCTTGTTCTTCTTCTTTTGCGGACAGTTAGTAGCAAGATGCCCATATTTGGGACAGTGAAAACACTTCACCTTGGACATATCCAGCTTCTTGCCTTTAGACTCAGATTTAGAATGGAATTTCTTCCCCTTCCCCTTCTTTGCCTTGGCAGCCAAAGCACAATCCTCTTCATCATCATGCTTTGATGAAAATCCATCTCTGGTGTTTCGCTTGAACTCCTCTTGCACCAGATCCAACCACAGTCATTCCCAATCCAGAAAATTTTCCCATTCATTGACAAGTCTTCATAATTGTGCCAACTCTTAGGAAGTCCCAAGAGAGCCAAGCTCACCAAATCATAATCAGCAACAATTATTCCCATACTCCCCAGTTCATCTCGACATTGGACAAACTTTGTGAGATACTTTGGAATGTTGTTTCCCTTTTCCATCTTCATCTTCTCGAGTTTATCTTTGAGCACCAGTTTCCTATGGTCGCTGCTGCTTTGGAAAAGATCTGTCAAAGCCTTCCATAGAGCATATGGTGTGGCTTCCCCATGGAGGCTTGAGACAATGTGATCTCGTACTCCCTCCAACAGAATCCTCCTCGCCTTTTCCACTTTCTTTTTCCATGCATCAAGATTGGCAGCATCTGACGAAGCAGGCTTAGGAACATCATTGTCAATGAATTCCTTCAAGCCATTATCTTCGAGCACCGCCTCCATCCTGTCCTTCCAAGCAATGTAGTTCAAGCTTCCCTCAAGTGCATACTCTAACCTCAAGCCATTGAAAGCCATTTCGATCTTGAATCAGTTGTAGCACCAAGAAAGTCTTTCTGCAAATTCAAATATTTTCCACAAACAAACTCAACTCCTACTTCACTACTGCAATCTCCTGTGCTCCGATACCATGTAGAAATTTAATACAAAAACATGTATTACCTGGATTCTCATGATCTAACAATAATATGCTACGTTAAATACATAATCGCTTCCACAAAATCTTTTTATAATTTAAAACACAATCGCCAATCACAATATCACGAAGACAGATCAATCAAACATAACACATATAATTTACCTAGGGAAAGCATATAGCTAAAAACCCCACTATCTTCTATTATGTACTATATCGTGGATCATGAAACAATTACATACAAATCTCTAATCCAGGAGCTCCTAGTACATGAGCTAACTGTCTTACACTGTCATACAAAAATTGACAAGTTCCTTAGCCAATTTACTGTCTCCAGACAACCTGCCTCTAGTGCACAATCCTAGCTGATAACAATCCATAAATGAATGGAAAAATACTTGCCTTGACTGCGCAATCCTCATGGGCACATCCAATGTGTGTGTGGTTGAATGTGTGCAACCAGATAATGTCACAACTGATAGTTATCCGCCCTTTCACCTAGAACTCAACTGGGTCTCCACTGGATCTGACATGCATGTAGTTAATAGAAGTAAATCTTCAATTACATGTGAGGCCACTGATTGCGAATTAATTAATAATTAACTCACTTGATCTCTCACTAGTGTATCTTCAATTACAACTAGCACAAATGAGTTTAACTCACTTAACTGAACTACCTTACAACTCTCATAACTGCACTTCCAACTCTGTTACAACTTCGAATCACTGAGTTACAACTATGTCCACTTGCATGTCCCACCAACCAACCTCTTAGCTCAAAATTCCTTTAGCTAACTGATTTGTCACTTCAGTTAACTATTTTCAAGTGCTCATTGAGAATAAATTATTGTTTATTGTCCAACTAATATTAAGGGATAATAATAGTTGACATACATCTATAAATAGAACTTGCACATACATCTATAAATAGACCTCATCCATAAATAAAATTTGCTCATGCATCTATAAATAGAGATCCACCTAAAAATAGCCTTGAAGCTCCATCCTAGTGTAGGTGCATAATTTTCACTAAAATCTTCTTATTGAATCTCAACAATCCTATAGTACAAATTTCATACTTAAACAGTCCATAAATGTCATGCCTAAACAAAACAAAACAAAAGGAAAGGTGGACATAAATATGAGGTTAAAAAAAAAATCCCTATCGTTCTAATTATTTTAATTCAAAAGAATCAATGGTCAATACGAAAATATTCTGACAATCAAATGGTCTACAATTTTTCCAAGATCCTCTTCGAGTACCTAGGCAATGATGGGTCATTATTGCTCTGTGTGTCGCTTTCCACATGAGAGACCGGTAGAGGACTAGGTGACTCTGGCTTTCAGTGGATATATAAATTACATAAAAATGGTTTATCGGGATTGTTTTAGCACGTGGCATTTGACCAACCGTTTGATATCATTATTAGCGAAAATAGCGGCCAATTAAAAGCAAAAATAACGGTGAGAAGAGGAACCGAACATAAATAATTTACTTCTAATCCTGTTTTTACCAGCGTTGCACAGTTATAAAGATATTTTATATATTTATTTCTCTCGGTGTATTCAATTTCAACAACACTTATAAAGTATTTGGTGTCCATGTTCTCTTCTTGCTTCTTCTTGATTCATTCGGCTCTGTCATTATTAAAGTTGCTGTGCGAATTAAGGGAGCAATTTTTCTCATCTGTTATCTCTTTGAAGAAACCATTGATGCAACCTTGCTCGTGCTCTGCGCTAACAGAATTCGAAGAACCCGACCCCCTCCTATATGCACATTTGCACTTAGAACTTCTGTCTGGGAGTCAATTTCAAGGATGTCGTGTTTCATGTTATTTTTTGTATAAGCACAATACTTATGAAAACGGTGGCTTAGCAAGTCCTGCATAAGTATAAATTTTACGTCAATGGGGACGGCTGGGGGTTTTTCAGAAAATTTAACTTCCAACGAGATTGGACAACTTTCTACTAGACCACTGCCATCCGCATTCTGAGTTTCCAGAAATGGGATTTTTTAATGTACGGTTCTTCATCAATTTTATACAGAGGACAGAGGACAGGGAAAGAGCAGCAAGGGCAGAGCATAGGGGACAGGGACAGTGGGCAGAGCAGCAAGGGCAGAGCAGCTAATTTTTCTTGGTGTAGGGATGTTTTATTCTTAAGTTTCTGCATTGTTTAAAATTTTAAAACATATATATTATTAATTAATTTTAAAATTAGCAATCTAAAATTAATTGGTTTAAACTTTTTAATTAATTTTTTAAATATATAAAATTTATAATTAATTTTAAATAATATATTTGTAAAATAATTTAGAAATTTAGAATTTATTAATTTAATATACGTATGTTTCCAGAAGTTCTTAACAACATTAATATTGATTTGTTTAAAAATTTTAATTAAATTTTTAAATATATAAAATTTATTAACAAATTTTAAATAATATATTTGTAAAATAATTTAGAAATATATTATATTGTCTAAGTCTACGATTAGGCATACATACTCTACCCCCATCTCATTTTGAACTTCTGACCTCTTAGGAGGAAACACATGCTCTTAACCATTAGGTCCACTAAAGTTGTATATCCAATTTAAGGATAACATAGCCAAGACACCAAATTGGTGTATGAGATCCCTAGTTTGTGGGACAAGGAACTCACCTCCAAAGATTTGACTATTAGTAATACTCTTTATTATTATATACATTTCACATCTTTATATTAATAAATATTTTTAATTTTAATTTTATTAAAATATTAAAATTATATATAAAAACATGCACATTTATTTTATATATCTTATTATTTTTTCAATGTGATATGCATAAAATATATTTTATTTTTATTTTTAAATGTGATATGCAAAAAAATTACAATTGATTATATATGTATGTATTGTTTAAAAAAATAATTTAGTGTGAGTATTAAGTTATTATATGCTTGTTAATTCAATTTAAATATAAAGTTCTAAAATATAATGGTTATGGATATGAATTATTATTTTAGTTTATATAGTAAAAGATTTTTTATATTTTTTTTTTATTTACTTTCATATATATAACATTAACACAAATTTTTATTTATTAATTTTACTATCTTTTACTTAAGAATTACCATAGCATAACTCTTCACATAGCGATTAATTTTTGTTATGTATCGGATGCCTAATTTCATTCAAGTCCTTCTTATAAACTATAGTCGTCATAGTCCACAGTTAACTATTTATGAGAATAATATATATATATATATATATATATATAACCAAATTTTGCTTGTTAATCATATGGGAACTACACTATTGTTATTTTATAAAGTTGATATAACGTAAGTTATCGTAACCCTGCAATTAATTAGAGTTTATTGGAAATTGAATAAACAATCGTCTATGAGTGTAGAAATTATATAACTAATATGTTATATGTCCAAGATTCTCCTGATCACACACTATTTTAACTTCATGCACAATACATAATCTATTCCACCATTGATCATCACATGCGGAAATTAATTCAATTGCAATGCACACATGAAACCATAAAAATTCACACACATTAACACAGTTATTTTACGGGAAAGCCTGAAGCTAAAAACCCCAACTATCTATATATAATATATGTCATAGAGATCATGTAACAATCCTCATACAAAGCTGATCATGTCAAGCTCTCAGTACAATACAATCGCTACACACTAATCAGGCCCGATCTAGCAAATCCATGCACCGATCTTTGCCACCTGCTAGCTTGCCTCTACTGCGCAATCCTTGCTGAAGAATGGCTCTGAATGAACTCGAATCCACCTGGCTTGCACTGCGCAATCCTCATTGGCATCTCCAATCAATGTGTGGTGCAAAACAATGAAACATTATAGTCACTACTGATAGTCACACTTTCTCTTTCACCTACCTCTCCACTGGTCTCCACTGAACTGTCCATGCACTGTAGTTCACTGATGTATTCTTCAATTGATTAATGAGTTAATATTTAGTGAATTAATTATTAATTAATTCACACCACTCTCACTAGTGTATCAATCAGTTAGACTAGATACAACTAGCTCAACTGTGTCTAACTGAGTTAAACTAAACACAACTTCACCAAACTCTCTCACACGAGTTCTAACTGAAGTATCCATGCAATAGCTCCACTTAACGCTTAGGAATAGCATAATTCCTTTTGTCAGCTCTTGTGCCACATCTGTGCACTTAACTGAAGTGCTCCAAGAGAATAAGATAATGTTTATAGTCCAAATATTATTAAGATCTAATAATATTCGACATATCTATTTTTAGACTGACAATCTAAAAATAGATTCGACCCAATATGTCTAAAAATAGAAGTCCATCTATTTTTTTCAACTTGACCAACCATCCACAAATAACATCCTGCAACTCATAGAATATGGTCGACATGTCTAAAAATAGACTTGCGCCAAAAATAGCACGCGAGCCCACTTAGTGAAGGCGACTCTTTTCACTAAGCTCATCATCTTGTTGAATCTCAACAATGAGGTAGGGTGTCTCTTGCTCTTTACTAGTCTTGGTTTACGCGTGTACTTACCATAATAGGCGGTAGAGTCTAAGATGCGAAATGAGATTCAGGTTAATCAACCCTTATCTCCATGTCTAAGTTCTTCCAACGATCTACGGTCCATGCCTTTTGGAAAGACAACTTGGTGATCCATACCAACCTATGCTCCCTCCTTACGTTTCGGCTTTTGCTTCTCCTATCTTCGTTTCTCATTTGAATTTTCCACGGTTAGAGGAACTAACCTATGGTGAAGAGCACTGGTTGGGGTCATTGCCGGGTAACAAAACTTGGCATCGCATCCCTCGTTTACCATGGATGACATTTCCTTCCTGGCATTCCGGATTGCTGGTATTCTCGGCTCTAAGTGGAAATTTCCTCAATGCTTACCAGTTAATCACAGTAAAAATCCTTAGCAGTGATTCTTAGTTTACTTTTTGGTACGCATCACAGTTTTATCATTCAACAAATTTATAACTCTCCTAAATCTGTATTTGTTGTATGTAATTTCATTAGTTATTCGAAGCTGGAAGAAAAGCGATACACGCCTCATAAAGGTAGTTAGTTTACATTTTAATTTCTATTTTATAGTCTCTTTTGTATAATACATCTACCAATCGTTCTATGAAAAAAAGTTGATACTCCATTTCTTTTTCGTTGATTGGAGGAGGAGTTATAAAGCTTAGAGGTTAGTCTCCTAGCATCCTTCCATTTTTTATATCCCTTGTTCTAGACCCGATTCTGAAAATAGCTGACTTGGATTCTCCAGGTATGCTTATTTGGGGATTCCGCATAATGGAAAGCTTCTGAATGCATCTCCTACATATTTAATTTTCCTGGAAAATAAAAATAACTCTTATGAGTTGTTAATTTAGTGTCTCCTCCAATGAGCACACTACTATTTTTTTTTAGATAATAGTTACAGTTTATAAATGGATCTATATTCTCTTGTTGTGAAGACCTTTATTTCTCTGATACATGGGGTTTTCTGAAGATTACATAGATATTTTCTCTGACTATATGTTGATTCCTAGGCCTCAGCCTTTAGGGTTTGAAATATTGTTTATAAGAGGAAAATTTATACAATTAATGTTTCAATCAGTTTTTTTTTTGAGTTTATTATTACTGCTCTTGCTGATGTGCATAAACGGTTCATGGTTCTTACTCTCCCTTTCCTTCATTAATTAAATAGGCTGCTTACAGGGAAGGATACCTTCAGTTTATGCATATTATTTATTGCATTTTCTCCATTTAATTTCATCACTGTAACATTTCTATTTGAATATTTTTCTGTATGTGGTCTCAATATCTCATTTACTTTATTGATGTAGTATTAGGAAAGTTATTTATTTCATTTTACTGCATATTATACATCTTATTGCGGGTGATCGGACCACCGAACCACACCATTCGTGTATAGTTGACAGGAGTAACGACGTGTACTGGTTTGGTTCTTCTATACCCAATACCAATAGTTTCTCCTACTCAGGTTCTGCCATAATAACACTTCTTTTCTAAATTCTTTGCATGGCTCAATAATGATAATATTATTTTAAGTTCTTTCATCTTTTCCTATTACGTTATTCTGTGATAGTTTCTATTGCATGCTTCTGTTCTTTTTAAATAATTGGAACTCTCTAAAGTTTAATGCATGTCTCTGTTTTAAGAACTTCACAATTTTAAATAGTTTACTAAGCTTATTTGTCCAGCAATGTTTCTTTATAGCCTTAGTTAACTATAATTTCTTTTACAAAATTATATTGTATTACCTTCTGCTAGTTTTCACAGCATTTTCCTTATTGCACGAAGTAATTTTATTTCTCGTAACTTCTCAATCATTTTAAGTATATATATATATATATATATTTATATATATTCCAACAACATATTTCCTTCATGAATCTATACATACAGAATAGGAGATTTTTCCCAACCGAGAATTATCATTAACAGTTCATAAAAAAAACAGTAAATATTTTTAGCGATGAAATGTATTATAACAGATTTGTATAAATACATGTTCTATATAAAATAACATGTGGAACGATCTTTCTATTCTATATAATAATAATATACAGATACTCACTAGAATTATCATTCTATTCTATCTTTAATAATAAAAATATATTCACTTATCTGTAAAACTTTGAATCAGACTGTGGCATCCTCCAAACCAACAAGAGAGGCTATGATGTCATGTTCTTCCCTCGTTCTTCCACTAAATGGTACAGGTTGAAAATATATTTTCTGTTGTGACCTCAAGAATACTAGTCCAGTCAGTACTAGAAATCTTCAACGATTGTCTAAGGGTTTTTCCACTGGTCTGTACCAGCTCAGGAAACTCTACACTCTTCCCTTTTTCCAACAACAGAAACCCTACTCCTCATTGGGATGAGTCTCTTATCTCTAGAGGAGCAGGTAACTATTCAAACTGTCTAACCACTTTTTCAATTCTTGGAGAACATTTACCAACAACCTTTTCACTTTTAATTTCCATAACCAATTTATTATTCATAATTAAAAAGTAGGAAAAAAAATTAACTTTTCAAGATCTCGCCTTCTTAAAGAAATACTCAAATGTCTTTTTAACTAGCTAACAACCTAGTTATCACACGATGTCACAACTTCCCCCCTGGAAGTAACACTGATCCGAATGGAAAATGGCATCAACCCATGGTATTCATCTACCCATGTTATCCATCCACCCATGGAATTTACCCATGGTATTGTAAATGACATCGACCCATGGTATTAATCCACCCATGATATTTATTCGCCCATGGTATTATAAGTGACCCATGGTATGTATCCACCCATGGTATGCACCCACACATGGGATTTACCCATGGTATTGTAAGTGGTATCTACCCATGGTATTGGCCCATGGTATCCACCTATGGTATTGTATCTCAATGATCCGAATGGAAAATGGCATCAACCCATGGTATTCATCTACCCATGTTATCCATCCACCCATGGAATTTACCCATGGTATTGTAAATGGCATCGACCCATGGTATTAATCCACCCATGATATTTATTCACCCATGGTATTATAAGTGACCCATGGTATGTATCCACCCATGGTATTCATCCACACATGGGATTTACCCATGGTATTGTAAGTGGTATCTACCCATGGTATTGGCCCATGGTATCCACCTATGGTATTGTATCTCAAAAAAGGCTATAAATAACAAGCCTCACTTTGTACTCAAAGTGAGGCTTGTTATTTATAGCCTTTTTTGAGATACAATACCATGGGTGGATACCATGGGCCAATACCATGGGTAGATACCACTTACAATACCATGGGTAAATCCCATATGTGGATGAATACCATGGGTGGATATATACCATGGGTCACTTATAATACCATGGGCGAATAAATATCATGGGTGGATGAATACCATGGGTCGATGCCATTTACAATACCATGGGTAAATTCCATGGGTGGATGGATAACATGGGTAGATGAATACCATGGGTTGATGCCATTTTCCATTCGGATCATTCCTCCCTCCTTAAGAAGCAATGGTCCCCATTGCGTGAATTTCCCTCCTGAGAAGCCTTTGTTGAATATGAAGAGCCACTGAAGAGAAGGGTTTTGTGTAGTTAACCCATAACCGTGATGAACGAAGATTCGAGGATAGAGATACCCTGTAATGCTTGTGACCAACTGTGATATTGACAGTGTGCGGCCTAGCAAATGGACTTTGATGAAGTGTGGGTTTGTGGATGAACCAAAACCATGACAAACGAAGATCCGAGGATAGAGATACCCTGTAATGCTTGTGACCAACTGTGTGACTAACAGTGTGCGTCCTAGCAAATGGACTTCGATGAAAAAGATTTTGTGCGGTTGACCCATAACCGTGATGTTGATTGTTGATGAAGTAGCAAGTTCCTACATAGCTTGGGGTGGGAGGGCACATCTCCAAATAACCCAAGCCGAATGCTGCTATGATGAAACTGATGAATGTGAAGCAGGTGCCTACTAAAGCGGGGTGAGAGGGCACATCTCCAAAGGGAACCCGCTCTGAACGCTGCTCCAGATTTAAAATGAGCATAACTCGGTCAATATAACTCAGAATATTTATTATAACCTGTTTTTGGAAATGGAATGATCATTCTGCATCATCTCATATATTTGAAGCCACTATCTGGAGACTCTAGACTCTCAGATTTACGTTGGAACTGTCACGTCGTCACAAAATTTCTGAAAAAATAGTTGATTTTAAATCAACGATAACTCCCACATCCGAACTCCAATTCGACTGATTTTTTTTTTGAACTTCGGTGATTTTTCAAGACGAGCTCAGATCTATCTCCTTCTCTCTGAAATTTTGTACTAAAAACTGCAAAAAATGACAGGAGAGCCGCCATCCATGAATTGTCGTCAGAAAAATTGCTTCAACATTGCTGATTTTGAATCAGCGATATCTCCTTCATCCGAACTCCAATTTGGCCGATTTTTTTTTTTGAATTTGAGTATTTTTTCGAAAGGAATCCAGATCTGGTCTTTTTTTTGGCAAATTTTTCACCAAAAGTTTCAGATCTGATCTGAAAACTCGCTGCCCAAAAACATTCATGGATTTTGCCGAAGATTGTTGCAAAACATTGAAACTGAAATATGTTTCAAACCCTCATTCCCATGGAGGCGTAACCTGAATCTGATACCACTTACAATACCATGGGTAAATCCCATGTGTGGGTGAATACTATGGGTGGATACATACCATGGGTCACTTATAATACCATGGGCGAATAAATATCATGGGTGGATTAATACCATGGGTTGATGTCATTTACAATACCATGGGTAAATTCCATGGGTGGATAGATAACATGGGTAGATGAATACCATGGGTTGATGCCATTTTCCATTCGGATCACTTTTTTGAGATACAATACCATAGGTGGATACCATGGGCCAATACCATGGGTAGATACCACTTACAATACCATGGGTAAATCCCATGTGTGGGTGAATACCATGGGTGGATACATACCATGGGTCACTTATAATACCATGGGCGAATAAATATCATGGGTGGATTAATACCATGGGTCGATGTCATTTACAATACCATGGGTAAATTCCATGGGTGGATGGATAACATGGGTAGATGAATACCATGGGTTGATGCCATTTTCCATTCGGATCAAACATCGTCCTCGGTGTTTTACTTATGCTCTGAAAAGAAGTTTAAGGTAAACCTCTACTGGAAATTTTTTTCATCCTCCAAAGTAGCCCTCTATCGAAATGTAAGTGTTTCTTGCACATTGACTTGGGTGATGACTACTTTCGGAGGCATAATTTCTCTGCGATCGAAGTATGTGTTGCGGCTCGACCGAGAACATCGTCCCGACTCTACCTACAAGTAACAAAGTTTCATGTCAAATTCACATAAACAAAACATATCTCAAGGTAGGATTTTTAAATTCTATCCTACTATATATTTTTTCCAATGTATTACGTGCTTTGCATCATGCACATAATGCTTCAATAGGGACACATGAAACACATTGTGTACTGTGTGTAGTGGTGAAGTCGGTGGTAAGCCATAGGTCCTACTCTTTCCAAAATTTAGAAGGGTCCACAAAACTGCAGGGACCAACTTGGCATAAGAGGTCCACACGAAATTACTTCTCCAGGTTTGATCTACGCACGATCTCCCATATAATTACGATAAGACCTATTTTTGTCTTGCATAGATCTTGTCAATCTTCGACAACCCTTCATGTTTGCCTTATTTGTTACTTCCCGATTCCATTTTAGCAAGCCTCTTGGTCCCAATAATAATTTGGTTTTCAGAAATTTGCTCCAATTTATGGAGTGTCTGGCCTTATCCCATACGAAGCCTCGAAAGGACTCATCTTCGAAGTTCACAGTAACCATTGTTGTAAGCAAATTCAACCCAAGTGCAAATAGTCTCATTTGGTTGGATGTTTGCATCACAATACATGCGCAACATGTCTTCCAACACTTAGTTCTCAGCTCGATTTGACCGTCGATGCAGGGTGATAAGTTGTACTAAAGTTTATTTGGGTCCCCATACTGAAAATACGGTCTTCCAAAATGCGAGTAAACTTAACATCTCTGTCTAAGATAACTATCTTTGGAATGCCATGTAGCCTAAGAATTTCCTTCATGAATATATACGCTATACGTACGATCTTGTAGGTAGACTACACGGATGTGAAATGTGCATATTTACTCAATGTTGTCTACCATGATGGAGTCATTACGCCTCTTTGTTCGTGGTAATCTTGTAATGTAGAAGTCCGGAAAAGTAACCTCCATACCCATTAGAATCTTGGTATGGGATGTAGCAATCCCGCGGGATGTCGATGTCTACTTTTGCCCGTGACACTCCAAGCACTTACTTAAATACTAAGAAATATTTTTACGCATACCCGGACGAAATATGCCTTCCTAATTACGGTCAACATTTTGCGGTATCCTGGGTGTCTGTGTAATTTCTGCGATGACATACTATTCAATATCAACTCTTTTATATCCATACGGTTTAGTACACACCATCTAAGGTTAGTATCCCAGTCATTATTTACTCCATACTCGGAAGTACCCCCTGGCTTTCTAATTTCTTCCATTTCTTGCCATGGGAATTGATATTCAGGATCTTTTTGTGCCTTTTCTTTCACTTGTTCTAGAATTTATTTTCAAGTTGATGGTAGTAAAGCTCATAAACATAATGCATCTTTATATAAAGCATTAGCCACCCGATTTTCCTTACCTAATATGTCTTTGAATATCCATATCAAGCTCACTTAAGAAGGCATTCCATCTGCTGTCTTGAGTTTAAATCAACTTACTTGAAGTAACTCGTCAAGCTACTATGATCTGTTTTGTACAATTTTTTTACCCAACAAGTAGTGTCTCCAAACCCAGTGCATGTGTGCACTGTTAGTTCCGGATCATAGGTTGAGTACCTTTGTTTATGCTCCTTTAAATTTCTTGACTCATATGCCACTACTTTGCCTTCTCGATAAAAATCTGCCTCAACACCTTCTTTGCTTGCTGTACAAAATTCAAATTCTTTACTAAGGTATTTCTCTCCAACACGGGTGCAACGGAAAATCATGCAGCAAATATTTGATAGTACCCGATTAATCCCATAAAGGATTGAATGTACGCCACATTTTTGGGCCTCGCCATTCCATGATTGTCTTGATATTCTACTGGATCAACAACAATTCCCTTTCTTTGAAATAACATGGCCTAAATCTTGGATTTCTGTTTAAAGGAAATCACATTTGCTGACAGCAAGCGTACAGGCGAGTGTTTTCTTAGCATTTCCAACACAATCCTCAAATTCTCTTTGTGCTCTTCTGGTTTAGAATAGATTAAAATGTCATCAATAAATATGAGTAGAATTTATCTAGGAAAGGATGAAAGATTCCATGCATCAACCTCATAAAGGTTGATGGTGCATTTGTTAACCCAAAGGTAACACCATTAATTCATAATGCCCGTGCAGTACGAGTGTTTGTTTTTCATATATATTCATCATGATTCAAATGCGGTGATATCCGGATCTTAAATCAGCCCAAAACGGTATGGCCCCCTTTACTTGATCAGCAGAATCATTAATCCTTGGTAAAGGGTATTTTTTCTTCATTGTTAGATTGTTGAGATATCTATAATCCATGAACTTGTTCGCAAGTGTCCTTCTTCCTCGGAAAGCAGCCTTTGGTGCTCCCAGGGGACACACTTGGACGAATGTAACCTTTGTCCAATAGTTCTTGTAATTGCATTTTAATTCATTTCATTCGGAAACTCATCCTAAAGGATCCCTTGACGTAGGTGATGTCTGCGGAATTAACTCTATAGTAAAATTGGTATCTCGTCTTGGTGGTAAAACGAGGGTATTTTTGGAAAGACATCCAGAAAATCTTGCACCATAGGTATATTTTTCATCATGGTGCTCTGCTTGAAGTTGCGTATCCCAAGCCCGAATAGCATATAATAGCATCCCTTCATTATACATTTATTCATCTAGGATGATGTGATTGGGTGCAACTATAATAGCTTTTGATTCCTTGAATCTTCATGCATGTTCCATCTTGCATTACTTAATGAATAATCTTTTCATACACACGTCACTTCTGGTCCAATGTTTTCTAGCCAACCCTTGTGACCAAAACATCATAGGACCTAATGGCCAGTGTCTTCAAAATCCACATTCAGCGCCGTTCTGCGTTCCCAATATTACAATTTGGAACCTTCATGATAATTTTCTTTTTTGCTCACATGACTGAAATTGTACATTCGCAGGTTTTTAAATTTTTCTCTTTTAATTTACACATTTCCACTATTTTGGGACTAACATAACTTAGACTCACACAGGTCTACGGAAATAAATAGATTGAGACGATAATTTACCTTCCAACTTAATCATCATTGGTTGATAATCTGCTGTCGATCGTCCAACGCTGAAGTTGATACGAGAAAGTTTCGCGCCACATCACCTACGCCGACTTCCGCAAATTTGCAACGATCATTTCTTATCGCGTAGGCGAGTTTTATAATAATGTGCCTCACCACACCCCAACTCTATAGATGTGGCTTGGTCACATCACTTGCTCGGGTTTTACGGGTGTGGCAAACATCTATGTTGGCCATCGGGTTCTCTGGTGATTTTGTTGCAAAATTTCTTATTGACGGAAATTTGACGGAATTCTTAAAATTATTGCTTTTGGCTCCTTTGAAGTTGAAATTTCCTTTCTTGTCCTTTCCTTGTTTGCCAAATTTTCCCAACCTCTCCCTTAGCCTTAGACTTCTAATAGCACATTTGTGCCTTATGAATGGTTTCATCCATGGTTACGGGATTAACAAACTCCAATAAACTCTTTCATATGTGTTGAGCGGTACACTCGGAAATCTCGCACCATAGCCTTTTCCTCTCGAAGATATGGGACATATCGTAACAAGGAGGTGAACTTGGTGATATATTCATCCATAGTCATGTTGTCCCAACGTCAAGTCATGGAACTCCTTGGCTTTCTCATCATAAAAGCATTTTTTAGATACTTGTCTTTAAAGTATTGCTAGAATGATTCCCGGGTGACTTCTTGTTCTTCAATGTTGCGAACATTCTTAAACCTTACGACCACAAGAGTGGAATTCTCCCTTAAATTTGGTATATGGCCAATGCGGCCTTCATGTTGCTAATGTATTCATACACCTAAAAGTATTTATTCATGTTTATCAACCATGATTCTACCACTTCTTCATCTTCACCATCAAATGTTGGTGGTTTATTTTTCCAAATTCCCCACCAGAAGCTCTACTTTTTGCTTCTTAACCTCTTTACGATTTGACACATTGCTAGACTACCTTTCATTATAATTCTTCTTCTTATTACTTCATGAAATGGATTATTTCCCCTCTGTCGATGGTATGTTCCCTTGTTTTGCTAAATAAAATAAAATGTCAAAATGTCAAAAAAAAAAAAAAAAAAAAAAAAATCGCAAAGTCCAAGGATCGCAGAATCGCAGAAGGCATGAAATCTAGGATCGCAGTCCTCAAATCTACCCGAATGGAAATAGATGGAAATAGGAAATCCTAGCATGAGTCCTTTAAATCCTAGTTCCGAATCCTCCAATCCTCCCTCCCTCCCCCCCCCCCCCCCAATCCTAGTCCCTCCACCCTCCAATCCTAGTCCCTCCCTCCAATCCTAGTCCCTCCCCCCCCCCCCAATCCTAGTCCCTCCCCCCCCCCCCAATCCCTCTGTATGAAACCCTCCACCTCTACAAAGGCCTCTACCACATCCTCTAGCCCTCTCCACCCTCTACAACGAAGGCTCCAAATCCCTCCACATCCACCCCTCTACCCTCTACCACCTCTACCCTCCACCCTCCCACTGCTTCCTCTATAAATAAAATAAAATAAAAAAAATATTGTGCGCCCGTTCAATTCGGCTGGGTGTGCC
>MU968383.1:0-21414 GCA_034641835.2 Pinus albicaulis | reverse complement strand
GTTGACGTCTTGAGCTCTTTGTACTTGAGATAAAACCTTTTCAAAACATGTGACCATGCAGACTCATCTAAAGTCTAACGTCTTTGATAGAAAAAAAAATGTTTATTGTGGTACATACCGGAAATCGACATCAATCCTATGGGTTGAATTTCGTATTGTACGTATGTGAATTTATTATATCAAGTTGATGATCTTGCTTCCAGGTGATAAACATTCCCAACTATTTCTAATTATTCTAATAAGATTGGCTTTAGTTGTGCAACTTATGAAGAGCATTTGTAGTCCAGTAGGTTTAGGTCTAGCATGGCATATTTACTTGAATGAATTGTGGGGGGTTTATAATTAGAAAATGGATAAAAAGTTTCATGCACTAAACTTAAGCACAAACAGGTGTATGTGTGTGTATATCAAGTGAAATGATATTGTTAGGGTGTTAAGAATGCCCAATTATGCTAACATTCTAATAAAGATTGAGTCTAGCTATACTTGTCAAAGAACATTAATAGTCAAGTAGTCTCAAGTCTGTGAAGACATCCATATTTTCAATTGTAGGATTTAAAATTACGAAAAAATGCATAACCTAGGTCATGTAGCATGTGAATTGTGATTGAATTGGACTTAATTTGTCCTTGCTTTTCGAAATATGTTTTCAGTTGAACTATTATTTTGACTAATTTTGGTCTTGTCTTGAGTTTTAAGGAACTATCTTTTATAGTAGGTTAATTTTACAAGTTTTAGGTTTAGGTTGGACTTCCGTTTGAGGAAATTGACCTTTCATTACTTTTGGTTGGAAAAATCTTGTATGTATTTGATTCTCTATCAAGAGGTAGTAGTGTCGGGCCTTTACTTTTGAAAGGTAATATTTTTCCTTTACCATGTCCTCGAATTTTTAGGATTAAAGCCTCCCACATCAAAGGGAGCTAGCTATTTGTTCTCGGTCCTTTAGCCTTAGACACATAGGTTTTTGAGCACTTTATGATGATTACATTGGATTCATTCTTTTGGTAGTTACTCTTGAGCGATAAATTTTGATTTGTGAAATGTTGTGATTTATGTTTTCCTTTATTATACATTAGTCCTTTATGTCTCATTAGATGCAAAACTTCATGAACTAGAGGAAAAATATATAACTTTTATTTTAGTTTCTTTTATTATGGTAGTTGATTTGGTTTTGTGTGGGAGAGCTTGCTATTCATGGGTTAATTGATTTCATTTTCCACCATTGATTCCTTTCTCCTAGAATTAAATTAAACTACTAGCAGTGAACTTGTTTCCTACACTATTTAAAGGTGATACATTGGGTAGCTTAACTCATCTTTAGATATTTATCTTATTCATGTGATGAAATAGATGGACGAAACTTGCTAGGTATTGGAAATTTGGAACGGATTGGAAACCTGCGAAATGGTTTGGCACTCTATTTCATTTCTTCTGCATCTACTATGTTCTGTGACTTCTTTCGGTGTGACTATTATTGAGATATGTACTGGGTAGATTAATTTTATCTTTAGATATGTATCTTATTTCTATGATGAAATAGATGGACAACTCTTGTTCGGTAATGAGAATTTGGAATAGATTGAACCTTTGAAATGCTTTGGCACTCTATTTCATTTTCTTCACGCATCTACATATATTCGATGACTTCTTTCGAGGATTATAACTATTATTGAGGTCTTGCTAGGGTAGCTTAATTCTATCTATAGATATATCTATCTTGTTGTGGAATGAAATAGATGGACAAAAACTTGTTCAATATTTGGGAATTTGGAATAGACTAAAACACTCTTTGTAATGCTTTGGCACTCTATTCATTTACCATCTTTGCTATATTATTCAACTTCTTTCGGGGATTATGACTATTATTGAGGTACGGTAGGGTAGCATACTTCTATCTTTAGATATATCCTCTTATTTCTATGATGAAATAGATGGACATAAACATTCGGTGTTGGGAATTGGGAATAGGAATGAAACAAATGATTTGGCACTCTTTTTCATTTCCCTCTCTTCGTGCAAACAAAGCACGGAGTTTTACTACGAATGAGAGAAGTATACAAACGAGTACAACATTCTCTAGTTACCTCATATTGTAATGATGATAAACCGACCCCTCGTCCACAGGGAGCTCTAACGTTGTTCCTTCATATTATGGAGCAAACAAAGTTCCGGAAAAAGTAAATTTTTATCTAAGTACACAATTTGTCGGGAAAAAGTTACTTTCATAAAAAGAGGTTTTATTTGATTAGAGATGAAAATTTTGACATTCGGAGGGAAAAGTAACATTGTGTTGATATATTAGAAGATCAATCGATTTGCGGTTATACGGATGTGACACAAAGGCAACCAAGCCTATTATATTTGTTGGTAATTCCTTAGGAGGGTTGCAGCCCTGGCAACTCTATGGGTAATGGGAAAGAGGATAAGGTCAGGCTCTCCCTTTTTATCGCATTTGGTTGTCCTTTTGTGGGAGATCAAAGACTTGTTGAGCAGGTTAGCCATGAGGTGGGAGGCAACTTTTGTCACGTGGTTTCAAGCATGATAGTGTTCTCAGATATACACTTTTCTTTCCTTTGATCTAATTTTCAACATTAATTCTTGGTCAACTACTCATTCAATGTTAATTCTTGGTCACATGCATGTTGTTGTTCTTGTGTTATCTTTCTTTTGAATACATAAATACTTATCAATGAGGCCATCATTCTTTCTTTCTTCAAACATTATTTGAAACTAAAAAATTATTTGTAGTGATTAACGACCTCTTTTAAAAATTCTTACAAAGGGTAGTGTTTCTATGGTTCTTTACAATTTTAAGAGCCCCAACATGATCTATAACCACCTTAAAACGGAGGGTATTTGAAAACGGTGATGAAAGTATGTCCCCTATCTTCACCAAAGAATTATTTCTTTAATTACTTCAAAGTTCATCCTTAACATTCCATAAATATGTGCCGAGAAAAATGTTTGCTAAGTGCATAATCGGGGAACCACTCTGTAGAAGGCTTTCGACGTTTCCTTTGCGGCATAAGGTGCAATTGTGCAATTGCTAGTTATGCATTAAGGTGTTTTGTTTGAAAAGAATTCCTTTTTGTTGTCTACTTGTCATCATTCTCTACCTTTGGATGATATGTTAGATGATTAAAATATGTTAAGCCACAGTGCGAGTGGAGGTGGAAAAAGCATTTGATGCGAGTAGTTGAAAATATAGTTATATCTTCCTAATCATAAGTCATATCTCTTTCCCTATCTTTGTTTATTTTATACACAACTTCTATTAGACTTGCAAACTCTCACGGAGTGATGGAAAAGATATTGTCATCTTCTATTCATATGAGAAGAATATGGTCTGTCAGTTCTAGGCAGTTAGAATGCTTGAAAAGAACAATATTTCCTCATTCTGATGGATGAAGGAATGTCATCGTCTGTATTGAAGGAAAAGCAGAATAACGGTCACCTGTTCCCGGCTGTACGTGAAGAATGTCATTCGTTGCATTCGGGAGAAAGCTGGAGGCTTTCCACCATGAAGAAAAAAGAAGAAAGGTTCGTCTGATGGGCTCTTGTGAAAAGGTCTGAAATTGGTGATTGGTGGGAAATGCCTGGCGTGTCTATGGGGTCGTTCATCGAAACTCCAAAAAATGTTGGCTACCCTCACTAAGTCTATGGAGTTTTCCTTTGATGCGGAACTTTCGGAGGCAGATTGAGAAAAAGTGGCGGTGAGCATAGTTGGAGATAAAACAACATAGTTGGAGATAAAACAACGAGTAAGACTTTTGCTAATTAAATTCCATTTTCACGCACTTTCATGTTATCTCTTGAGATGTAAAATGATTGGTGAGCTATAGCATAGTTGTGAAAGTACAAGAAGTCTGCGAAACGGTTGGCTTTACGACTTTCGTTGTTCTTGGAAGACGGAGGGCCATCTTGTACGGAATGACTTGGAAGGCCGAGAATCCATTGTGCTGCAACGGTGAATACTTTCAACTTTATGGTTGTTGGTTTTCATGGCAATTTGGACATTATTATAAATACATTAGATTGGGAAATTTCCATGAACCTTCATAAATACATATACATTCGTGCGAGAATGATTAAATCGATAATAGACATAATTGTAATTCAGCAACTACCTAATTTCACGTTTTCAATCTTTTTAGAATACGAATAATTTGAAATATCAAAAAATAATTTCAAAACTTGTTAATCAACAAGATGAGTCTCCTTGCTTTTTAGGCCCCTGAGATGAGCTTCCTCTAGTCATGGTTGAGATGGCTCTACATTGGGCTCAACTAATTTTTCTAATGTTGATTTAGTTGTGGGTGATTTATGTTGTTGTGTAATGTCCTACTTGTGTGTTTTAGTAATCTTGGCTCTTTCGTTCCCTTAGGATCTTATCATCTACATTCCTTTTCTAAGCATTAGAGTGAGTATAGGTCCCTTGCAAGGTAGACATTTTTGAAGATGACTACCACCTTGTTGGTGAGTGTTGTGTAAAAAAACACTTTCACTAATCCTTGGGTTGCAAAGAAGCCCCTCGACACCATTTAGAAGGATTTTATCAAAAAATCATTTGCGAGTCCACATCAACATATATGCATACAAATGTGATAATTCATTTTCCAACCTATTAGTATCAATTTTGATGAAGCAACCTACTAATTTTCCCATATTACAGGACATGTGGGTTTGTGAAAAATGGATGGGTGGGTTAGAGTCCTACCCATACATGGTTTTCGAGGAGAGTACATCTGTGGAAAGTTAAAATCGAGGAAATCCTGGTTGAAAAGAAGCAGGTGGAAATTCAAAACTAGGGTTCTTGATCAAAAACCTTATGCCCACTGTTTTGAAATTTTAGAAGCACAACAAGGATCCTTTTAGGCACATAAGCCTTTAATATCATGAGACCAATTCTCATGCATCCTCTTGAAAGGAAGTAGATGATGAGGGCCAAAAGTAGTAAAATGAAAAATAATTACTTCTCTTTTCATGTCCTGCTTTAAAATTTACATATAATGGTATCCTCTTTAAGAAAGAGGTTTCCCTTGGAAATGTGAAAGAATGTCTTTAAGGTTTGGAGTTGGCCTGTCTAGCTTTAGGACCTCATTAAATGATTTTGGTTTGGATGATGGGGATGCCAGGTGTTTGGATCACCTTTTACTCATGATACAATAGAGATTGAAGCATCCTTTACTATGTCATACTCCTTTGAAAATTTAGAATCATAAAGTTGTCATCCATGTCGGAGTTGAATACCTGCATATGGGTTTTTCATAAATATGTGTTTTAGCTATGAGAGTGGAAGTCGGATCTATAGCTTTAACATATAGAAGAGTGACCCCTACCATTGGTTTCACAAAAATTGTAAACTTCTCACGCAAAATTTGAGGTAGAAACTCATCCTAGGGCCCAGAAGAGCCCAACTAAAGGAGGACCTGAAAATTTGAGTTTTAATTTAGCTTAGTGAAAGGCCTCCCACCCCTATCCCATAATCAATTAATAACGAATACCCATGAGCATGTGGAGTATTGCAATTTCATGGTTTTCCTCTTGCTCATTTTCCCCGATTTGTCTTGTAACGTCTCTTCCTTCCACCCCATCAATTTTTTTTATTTTATTTATTTATTCATATTTTAGTTTTGTGCTTCTTTTGGCAACATCTATTCAATTCTACTTTTGAATTTCGCCCATTATGATATGTTGTGGAATAAGTTTCCTATTCTTCCTATTACTCTTGTGGGTATAGTGTTATTGTTTTTTTTCCACAAATGTTTTGTAGCTCCCATGTAACACCTATATATATCACACTCTCCACTATATGGTTGCATTATACTATGCATGTTTATCTCATGATGTGAATTACCCACATATACACTACCATATCTATGTTGACCCTACACTTATCAATTTATTCATTAATGTTATTGTACATCATGTATAGAGTCATCATACCTACGTTTTGGAGTTTGGTGGTATTTTCGTATGGTTTGAATACTGGTATTTGTATAGTTTACGTTTTTATATAACTCAAAAAGAATTTCAATACTGTGGTCGAATGTTAGGCTTCTTCCCTTATCTTTTGAGGGTTTATTCCTAATTCAATTCTTATTGTCGTTTATGAATTTATGATACTTAAGTAAGCTCGGGTTTCGAATATACAAATGTGTGATTCCGGATCATCGATGTTATATCTTGTGCACATTATTTATGATTCGTTCTTGTAAGCTAGGCACATTAACTACAATATGCTCGAGCTGCATCATTGGAAAAAGTTGATTTAATGGAGTTTGGCAATTAAAAACCATGTCAAGTCTCCATGTCACTACACTGCGATGGTTCTCTTGTTGATTTTCGACTTTGTTGGCTTTCATTTTGTTCACGCTGTCAAATTGTGAGGTGGCTATGTTGGCATTATGCGTTGCCACGCTAGTGCAACTCGCAAGTTTCGCAGAGACCATACGACATTGGTACGTGAAATCAATTTCATAGATTTTCAATTTAATGTTGGATGGCTGTGTCTTAAATACCCACTTGACGCCAGCAGTCCGTGTACACGCCATAGTTTTAAGCCACTTGGACGATGGAATTTCTCTGTCCAATTAGGGTTCGTGCTTTTTTTTTGAAGCATTTGTATAAACTTTCATTTCGTTATCGAGGTTGTTCTTTCTCTCCTCATTTGTTTTGATCGCCTCTTGGCGTCAGGAGCTCTACTCGTTGAAATAATAAAGTGTCATCTCTACTAATGCCGAGCTTATCCATCACCCAATCGTTTAATATTCGGTATGGAAGTACGAACACTTTACCATTTCCATTGTGAAAATTACATTATTTTTATATGTTTTTTTTTTTTTTTTTGAAATAGCAATACGCTCTATTGACCTTGCCATTTGATTTAAATGCAATGATTTCTTCCCATAGTCTCGTTTCCTATCGGGAATTCGTTGCATTAGTCTCGTGGAGTTTTTCCGTTTGATTTTGTTGATTTTTGTTTCCTATTATCTCGATGTGTAATACTAATACCCCATCGTTTCTGAATGGGAACATACTCACTCTTTGTCTTTCGTGACTTTCTTGAGGTCTTTCGTTCATTTGTCGACTTGTGGTAGCTTAAAACTGACAATAACTACCTCGAGGTAAGCCATCGATCCATTGGTACAAGAATTTGTTCTGGGTCGTATTCATTTTGGTAGTGACTTTTGATTTGCTTGTATTCGTTCTCTGGTCGAAGCGGGAGCTACGACGCTTCAATCTCAAAGGTAACCTTTGTTTTTATATGAATTATTTTGTAAATTTTGGGGTTTTCTCATCGTCTTGCTATAATGAAATCTCATGTTTCCCTCATTTTTGTTGTAGGTATGGTCGAATCTCTTGAGGTTTTCTCTCAATTGATATTTGGTGACTTTCGATTCACTCAAACCCCAATGTCGGCACATCCTGGCATTTTGGTCGGTTTTGTGCGTCATATCAAAGTGTGACCCGGGCTCTCATGTTATTTTGAGTGCTGAACAATTTAAATTGTTAATGTCGCAGTTTTCTGGTAGAATGTTCTCCTCGGAAGTGAAACTATTAAAAAATTTATCTGAGCCTTTGAAATTCCCGAAGTAGTTAAGTTAATTGTTATTAGAACATGATAGTATAATTCCATAATTTGTCTTCATAATTCTACCATACATTTTATTGACCATTCATCTCTATTATCAATAACAAATGGTGTCTGATTTCTATTCTATTGTTATCTGTTCTATTTGTTTTGGTAGGTAAATATTTGCTTAAATACGAGTGAAGGAATAGTAAGTTCATTTGTTTTATTTTTCCTTTTGGGTTCTCTTACGACCATAGAATGATCGAATATAACTCCCCTTTCAGGAGTTTTCAAGTTTATGGTAGTTCGGTGAATGAATAACTACAGTTCCACGAGGGCTCTAACATTTTGGGTGTATTATGTGACTCCCCGGAGATTTTCTTTATACGAATTGTTTCGAAGCTCCATTGTAGAAGTTTCTTATGTGAAAAAATATTATACGCAGCTATATATGTATAATTCTTTCTATGAGTCCGGTTCCGGTTTAACTAGCATTATTAACTCTCATTGTTTTATAGATCAGATAAACTTTTAATTTCTACCTTCCACGACTTATATGGTTAGTAGGCACTTTATGTAATTTCCATGCACTTCTTATTTTTCCAATAAGTATTCGGTTTTGATCATTCCTTGGTAAAGGATGTTAGTCATAGAGTTTTATACACATATGCATGAGTTCCGCAATATGTACAAATTTGGCAATTATGTTTAGTTCTATTTCATTCTATACGAAGATTTCCATGGTACTGCGTATATTTTCTTCCATTATTTGTCCTTATTATAGAAAAATTTATAAATAGACATGCAATACTATTTTACAGAAATCTGTGTCTCTTTGTACCTCACTTATTTACTTGAGAAATCTATAGGTACGCATACTGTGTGTAATTCACTCCTACCCACGAGTTTATGGGTTCCACCGCAATGTTTGCGAATTAATTCTATTTTCACGGAAATAGATTAAAGTTACATAGTTATAAATTATTAGGTAACATAATCTCCCGATTTAAACAGGAGCGGTTTTAGGTTTACGGCTAATTTCTCCCCATATTCTTGGTTCCTACAACCAGCACGGAATTTGTGATTTAATTACTCTACCATTACGTAAATGTGTGGAACACCAACAAAAACAAAACCTTACGGTGTATAGCTACGGTCATTAACCTTTTTACTTAACAACAATTAATTGTAATCATTCATAATCATGTGCATACACTTTGGTATGATCCTCCAACCGTAGATTTCTTCTATCTCAGGACTCACCCCGAGTCGAGATCACTTCCATTCAGGACCAACCTCTAATACGTTCGGGGAATAGCTTATTTAAGCTTTTTCTCCCCCAAAGCACTGTTCTAGTCTTGTGTCCATAATTACAACATGGCACTGTTCTATTTACCTGACTTCCCTTATTTGGGGACTTTTAAAGGCCTTTAAGCACTGTCTTTTCCCTCTTCCCAACTACTGCGTATTGCAGAAACTAGTTTTCCTCAAAAATCTAATTTGATAAATTCTTTCGGTTTGAAAGATTTTTTGAAGTATTTGCCTCCTTCCATCCTCATGGATTTAGCAAGTGATCTCATAATTCTCATTTTGGTCAGTACGCACGAATTATTTTATTTATTTTTCATAATTAAATATTTAATTACACATCCACACAAACTACTTGTCCATTGGGGTCCACTCCCCTTAGGATTAAAGTTCAAATGTCTAGCTTTGAAGGAAAAACATAAACTAGAGGTGTTACACATGCCATCGCTCAACGTCTTATCGGCGGTCAAATGGTAGATCATACATCCTTTCAAATTTCTATGATCATCAGGGTTTAACATATTATTTTTATCCATCCTCGTGGTGGGAGCTTCTTAGAATATAGCGAGAACCCCCTTGGCCCCCTCTCACTTTCAGTAAATCTTAAGTTGTGAGGACAAGCCACCATGAACCATGATTGGGTGAGTGATCTCTATGAACGGGTAGTTGTTTGGCATTGTCCCTTGTGAATTTTCAAAGAGTTTTTACTTGGATCGAAGGGTTGACCTTCTAGATTAAAAAAAATTGTTGAGAGTAGATGCCTACATGACCTCTTCTACCATCCGAACTATGAATGTAAATTTTAGAAAATATTGAATTCATTATAGATGATGCGATAGGGATGCGAGCTCATATTGTTTTTTAAAATTCTAGTGCACAATTAATATTTGTATTAGGATATTATAAATAATAAAAAATAACTAGTTATAAACACTATAAAACTAATTAGAAACACGTTTAACTTATAAGTGAAGAAATTCATTTATAGTGAGGTAACTAATTCATTGTTATATGTTGCTATTTAAACATAACAAAAATATTGCGATTTTTAATGTGTGTATATATATATATATATATATATATATATATATTGAACTCTAAACACGATGACCCTCATTAAGTAACCACCTCAATGTTATATATTACTACTTAAACATAACATAAATATTGTAATTTTTTATTTTTTGATATATATGAAATCTTTTAAATCATATCTATAATAATAAAATCTCAACAAAATAATAGCTATGTAGAATCGAAATTTTAAAAGTAAAACTATAACATCTTGAAAGAAAAATACAAAATTCGTACAAAACGGTATTTAACTTCATGAAAATTTGGAAATTTGTTGCAGTATGGTAATTGCGGTAAAGGCGTTCTTATTTGAAATCAACCCCACTAGGCGCTCATTGTGTCTATGTACGAATACATTGGATCAAATGTGATGAGTACGCGCCATTTTTTTAAATTCAACATTATAACTTTATCAAATGTGTTTGCACAAGTGTCAACGTGTTATTACGTGTCACTGTTATAGCATATAAAAGGTGTTTATGCAAATGCCAACGTGTTATTACGTGGCGCTGTATTAAAACCACAAGTTAATACATATCGTGCTATGGATAAATAAACAAATGTTAAACCTCGATTCTCGACCTCCGTAAGATCTATGTTGTTGCCATATTGATTCGCATTTAATAATGTAGTGAATGTTTGTTGGTTCGATCGTCGTGCTACTTGGTTTCCTCGCCTGTTACTCGGGATCATTCCATTTTGGCAGTCACTTGTATTGTTTCCGGGTCTCTGTGTGAGGGTTCTGCCTTTGGGTTTTTGTTGCAATGTTGGTCTGTGAACTTCGGCCCTCGCTGTAAAATGATGTTCAATGGCGAACTGGCATTTGTGTAAACATTGGTGAACTATTCGACTGTCTCAGCACGACCAGTCTCTTCCTCTGTAACTGTTTATCCCCACTGTTCTTATTATTTTCGTTTTTGTTCTGTCCTTGTCTTCGGCAATGATTTATTCCCTTCTTCGTTTGTTGGCAGGGGTTTTCAGTCGTGATGTCTCACGGATTCACTCGGCTTCTTCAGGCGCTCGAACTGGTAAGTCGGCCCTCCATGATTCACTTTCGCATTCTCCTCCTTCACAACCTGACCTTTTGGCTCCTCGTGAGCAGGTATGGTCGTCGTTCCGTTGATGGTTATTTGTTCAGCTAAGAGTCACTTCGTTCTTTCTTTTCCTCCAGGTAATGATATCGAACCCTTCCTCTGTTCTTTGATTTTTATAAACGAGTCTCAATGGCAATCTGGCTGACGCCATTTTTTTTTTGGTTCTATGCAGGTGAATGCTGCTATCACGCGGTCCTGTTCTCGGTCTCGACTCCTCCTTTTCTCACGGGTAGCATCCAACTATGTTTCAGTCTCTGTTTTATACTATGTTGCATTTAAATCTCGCAGGCAGTTTCATTCCAATGTTTTCTGAGCGTCTTGGTTGTAGCAACCTGTAGGTTGGCTACATTATAGTCCGGCTATGTCTTACCTTATTTCGACCTAGTCCAATCTTGTACAGGTTTTATTCTTCTAGGGTTCGAGGAACCCGCCTGTAGCCTATGACTATTGCACAATCAGTTTGTTTATAACCCCCAAGGGTTTCTGGTCGAACCCTAACTGTAGCTTCTTGTTCCGAGGGATTTCGTTGTTTTGTAATGTAATTAATGGAATTGTAATGTCCGGACTCTTAATGTGACTATTTCATATATATATATATATATATATATATATATATACTTTGAAAGAAAACTTCAAATTTCATTTTCAATTTTGCTCAAGAAATGTGTTGGTATAATAACTGTTACCTGTAGGTTGAATTTGGCTGCCTGTGTCTAATTTCGATTTGCGTTTCTTTTGTTCCTACGTCTTCTCGTTGGCGTTGTTTGGCCAATTCCTTCCTCGTTCTCTGTTTTATATGAATAATGTGCAGTGTCGCCTTCCTGCACTACCGAGACTTGTAACTTGTAAAAGGGAAAAGAAATGAATGAATTTTAATGGTTGGTACTGTGATTCTGTTTTTAATGAATTGTCAATACTATGCACGTTAGGCTATAAACAACAAGATTGTTACTCAACATTCAACACAGAGGAATGGCTGAACAATTTACTACTTGTTTTATTCTTCTTCTCAATGACAGGTTTGCAGAACCCCTGTCTTGTGACCTTTCTGTTCTTTTTGTATCCCAGTGACAGGCAAATTCGTTACCAGTTGGTAACTGTCACTGTTGGTTACACAGTTACATTGTCCACCTTGTTTCTATTTTTACTTTATCACTAATGAAATTTAAAATAACCTAGTAACCCACTACAGTTTCTTAATGAAAATTAAAATAAAAGTCAGTTAAACTAAAACAACTCCTACTGACAGCTAATCCTCTTAAACATGGACAGGTGCAAAGACCTGTAAAATAACACATCACTGAAAAAACATGAAAACCTGCTGTCTGTTTGCCTCCCTAGTCGGATGCTCTTGCATCAGGCTGCCGGGGTAGCAAAAATTCATGGCTCCGCTCCATGAGGTCATCCACTGAATAGCCAATTTTCTGAATCTGTGCTGCGTCAAGCCAGGAACTGTGCTCAATGGGACGGTTCTTCCACTTGACCAGGTACTGTAAATAGTCCTTCCTGCGTGTTCATTTGGCTACTTGTGTATCGAGGATACCTTCGATCTCAAGGGGCTGCGCTGCAAGCATCTGCTTTAACCAAACATCCTCTTCATTTGGGGTATTCCGTTTTGGCCTTGTTGCCTCTTCGTCTCCGGGACTGGTAGTGTAAGGGAACAACTCTGCCACATTAAAAATGGGCGAAATGCCTATTCCGGGTGGCAGTTGTATTTCGTAGGCATTGGCAGAAAACTTGCAAAGAATTCTGCAGGGGCCAATTTTTTTAAACTTTAATTTGTTATACTGCCCTTTTGGAAACCGTTCCTTGCGCAAGTGGGCAAGGACTTCGTTCCCAACATTGAACTGAACTTCTCGCTTTTTCAAATCTGCCTGTTGTTTGTATCTTTCACTGTTGTCTACCAACTTCAATTTCACCTGCTCATGCAGATCACTCATTGCTTGAGCGAAATCTTCTCCATCTGCGCTTCTTTTCTCGAGCTTTCCCAAATCCCGCAGTTCATGCACTCCGTGAGGATGCATGTCGTACAGAACCTGAAAAGGACTGTATCCCGTACTGCGATTTGGAGAATCGTTATATGCAAATTCCGCTTGGGCAAGTACGCGATCCCACATCCGCGAATTTTCTCCGATTAAGCTTCTTAGCAAGTTCCCCAAACTCCTATTTACCACCTTTGTTTGCCCATCGCTCTGTGGGTGATAAGCGGAGCTGAAATTTAGTTGGGTGTCTAGCATTTTCCACAGGGTACACCAGAAGTGTCCTGTGAACCGCACATCCCGGTCTGAAATAATGGACCTCGGCAAGCCATGCAGTCGAACAATTTCTGTGAAGAACAAGTGGGCTACGTGAGTAGCATCACTGGTTTTCAGACAGGGTATAAAATGCGCCATCTTCGAGAATCTATCCACCACTACCATCACTGAATCAAATCCTCGTTGTGTTCTAGGTAAACCCAGGACAAAGTCCAAACTGATTGAGTCCCATAGCCTACTTGGTATGGGCAATGGCGTATAGAGTCCTACATTCTGGCTGTGACCTTTTGCCAATTGACACATTTTGCACCTGCTTACATACCTCTGCACATCTCGCCGCAACTTTGGCCAATAATAGAAATGCTCTATCTGGGATAAGGTCTTGTCTATACCGAAATGTCCGGCTAGACCTCCGCTATGTTTCTCCCGAATAATGTTTTCCCGCATTGAACAATCGGGAATACACAACTGTTGTCCCTTAAATAAAAATCCCTCTTGCAGATTGTAGTCCAACCACGGACTGTGATTCTGCAGTAAAGGGTTCTGACATGCTTCATGTGCCTCCTTAAAGTCTGTATCTGTCTGATATAGATCCCTCAGGTGTTCAAAACCCAGCACCTGCACCGTACTCTCCTGCAAAAGCAAAACTCTTCTGCTTAATGCGTCTGCCACCTTGTTGGATTGCCCGCTGATATGCTTCAATACAAATGTAAAGCTTTGCAGATATTCCACCCACTCTGCATGCTTGTGATTCAACTTGTGCTGCTGCATAACATACTGTAAAGCATAATTGTCAGAAAATAACACAAACTCATTACCTAACAAATAGTGCCTCCAGTGCTTCAAGGCTTGAACGACCGCATAAAATTCTTTGTCGTAAGATGAATACTTCTGCCTGCTTTCGTTCAATTTCTCACTGAAATAAGCAACCGGTCTGTCCTCCTGGCTAAGTACTGCCCCAATGGCTGTACCGCTGGCATCACAACGAACTTGAAAAGTTTGTTGAAATATGGTAATCTCAAGATCGGCCTCTCAGTGATCTTTTTCTTCAGAGTCTGAAAACTGTTTTCTGCTGCTTCAGTCCAGCAAAAAGGCTGATTTTCCTTCTTAATTGTGTCCAACATAGGTTCACAGATGCCGCTAAAATTCCTGATAAACTTTCTGTAAAAACTTGCTAAACCATGAAAACTTCGAACCTCGAATAAGTTCTTTGGAGATGGCCAGTTAACTATTACTGCAATCTTTTCCGGATCCATCTTCAACTCGTTTTCTGCAATCACAAAACCCAGATAAACTAATTCTTTTTGAAAAAAAGTACACTTTCTCAAATTTATCAGCAGTTTATTCTGCTGCAATCTTCTCAATACACTTCGAACATGTCGGAAGTGTTCCTCCTTCGTTATGCTGAAAATTAAAATATCATCCAAATACACTATCACAAATTTTCCAATGAACTCCTTCAGTACTTCGTTCATTAGGTGCATGAAAGTACTGGGAGCGTTGCTTAATCCAAATGGCATCACCAGCCATTCATACAGCCCCTCATTCGTCTTGAAGGTTGTCTTCCACTCATCCCCTTCTCGGATTCGAATCTGGTGGTAGCCACTCTTCAAGTCAATCTTCGAAAAATATGCTGCCCCACTCAAATAGTCCATCATGTCATCCATTCTCGGTAGTGGAAACCTGTACTGAATCGTAATCTTTTTGATAGCTCTCGAATCTGTACACATTCGCCATTCGCCACCTTTCTTAGGAGCTAACTGTCGGAACTGCACAGGGACTCATACTCTCTCTGATCAGCCCTTTATCAAGCAATTCCTGCACCTGTTTCCGAATTTCTTCATTATCTTTCAGGCTCATACGATAAGCTGCCTTATTTGGTAAGCTAGCCCCTGGTATAAAATCAATACAGTGGCTGATACCTCTCTCGGGGGGTAGCTCGTCTGGAAGATCATCCACTATGATATCTCCAAAATCTTGCAACATGTCTTGAATCTCCTCAGGTAAATCTGAAATATTTGTGTGCAGTACCACTGTTCTTGGCCTCCTCACAACAGCAAAATTCACATCATTATTTTCGATCTATTTCAAAAACTCTTTTCCACCCATCAGCAGCGCTTTTACTCCACTAGCTTCTGCTGTACCTTCCTCTTTGATGGGTACAAGTGTGTGCTTGACCCCATCTTTGACAAACTTGTAGCAGTTCGTTCTTCCGTCATGAACCACTTTTCTATCAAACTTCCAGGGCCTTCCTAACAGTATATGAAAGACATCCATTGGCATAACATCGTAGACAATTTTGTCCTTATATCTGCCTATCTGGAACTCCACCTCGCATTGTTCATCAACTAACAGTTGATGTCCTTTCTGCAACCACGACACTTTGTAGGGGCTGGGATGTTTCAGCTTTTTCAATCCCAACTTCTCCACCATTTCCATGGCCACTAAATTATCAGTGCTTCCGCTGTCAATGATCAGTTTGCAGCACTTTCCCTGTGATTTGCAAACTGTCCGGAACAAAGCCTTCCTTTGATCTGGGTCCATAATCTCCTTTGCTGGTTTTAACAACACCTTGTTCAACACCAAGGCTTTCCCTGTCTCTGGTGCATTTTCCACTTCCTGAGGCGGTGCTTTTGCTTCCTCAGGTTGGGCAACATAAGCTCCTCTCCCGCCTGCTGGTTCACCTTCAGGAAATTTATATGATTTGTGCCCCCACTTGTGGCACCTGTAGCACTGGACAGTTCCACTGCCCCGACCATTGCCTCTTCCTCGCTGGGCTGGTCGTCCTCCTCTAGTGCTGTTGTCCTTTTCCGCTGTTCCTGCAGTTTTGGAATTGCTGCCTTCCTCATTGGAACCTGTACCTCTGCCTCTACCAAAGGCCTTCCCCTTTCCTCTGCCAGATCCACCTCCTCTTCTGGCATTCTGCTTCCTGTTTATTTTCTCCTTTGCCTTCAGAGCAAACTGGTATGCTTCATCCAAAGCTCTGGGTGAGAGAATACCGATTTCATCCAGTATCTCCCCTCTCAGCCCATTTACGAATCTTGCTGTCTTTTCTGAGGTATCTTCCACATACCTTGCCCTCAAATTTAGCTTATAAAATTCTTCAGTATATTCCTTAACCGTCATTCCCCTTTGTCTCAAGTTCTGTACTTGCTTGTACAACATAATTTGATAATCTTTAGGTAGAAAATTCTCTTTCAGTTTTTCCTCCATTCTGGTCCACTTCCTTATAGGTTGTTTATGTAGCCTTTTCCTTTCTGCCTGAACGCTGTCCCACCACAAGGACGCATGTCCTTTCAACTTGGTGGCAGCGAACTTCACCTGTTTGTCCTCACTGGTTTCTTCAAACTCAAAATATTTGTTTACTTCACTCAGCCAATCTAATAACACATCTGCCGAAAAACTTCCATCATAAGTGGAAAGCTCATGCTTTGGCCTATGACTGGACAACAAAACTGATTTCAACAATCTAAATTCAGGTGTCACCCCTTCGAACTCATCTTCTGGTTCTGCAACATCTTCATCACTGTCATCTGTTGGGTCTCTCCTCCCCCCAGCTTCTACTGCTGCCAATCTTTGATTCAAAATTCGAATCTCTTCTCATAGTCCCTCTTCTGCCACTCTTCAGACTGCTCTTCCTCTTCCTCTTCCCCGTCTGCCAACTTCCATCTTCTTGTGACCTCAAAATTTGCTCCGATACCACTTGATGGGTAAGCGCCAGCCCACACCCCAAATTCACTGTTTAATTTATCAATGTGCTTGAACAAGTGTCAACGTATTATTACATGTCACTGTTACAACATATAAAAGGGTTTGTGCAAAAATGCCAACGTGTTCATACGTGGCGTTATATTAAAACCATGCGTTAATACAACTCGTGCTATGGATAATCAAAATGAATATTAAATCTCGATCCTCGGTCTCCGTAATATTTTTGCTGTTGCTATATTGGTTCGCATTTAATAATGTAGTAAATGGTTGTTGGTTCGATCGTCGTGCTACTTGGTTTCCTCGCCTGTTATTCGGGATCATTCCATTTTGGCAGTCATTGGTATTGTTTTCGGGTCTCTGTGTGAGGGCTCCGCCTTTGGGTTTTCGCTGCTATGTTGGTCTGTGAACTTCAGCCGTCGCTGTGAAATGATGCGCAGTCGGCGAACTAGCTTTTGTGTAAGCAATGGTGAACTATTCGACTGTCTCGGCACGACCAATCTCTTTCTCTGCAACTGTTTATCCCCACTGTTCTTATTGTCTTCGTTTTTGTTTTATGCTCATCTTTGGTAATGATTCACGCCCTTTTTGTTTGTTTGCAGGGATTTCTAGTCGTGTTGTCTCACGGATTCACTCGGCTTCTTCAGGCGCTCGAACTAGTAAGTCAGCCCTCCATGATTCACTTTCGCATTCTCCTCCTTCACAACCTGACCTTTTGGCTCCTCGTGAGCAGGTCTGGTCGTCGTTCCATTGATGGTTATTTTTTCAGCTAAGGGTCACTTCGTTCTTTCTTTTCCTCCAGGTAATGATATCGAACCCTTCCTCTTTTCTTTGATTTTTATAAACGAGTCACAATGGCAATCTGGATGATGCCATTTTTCTGATTCTATGCAGGTGAACGCCTCTATCACGCGGTCCTGTTCTCGGTCTCGGCTTCTCGGCTCCTCCTTTCCTCACGGGTAGCATCCAACTATGTTTCACTCTCGGTTTTTCTATGTCGCATTTAAATCTCGCAGACAGTTTCGCTCCAATGTTTTCTGAGCATCTTCGCTGTAGTAACCTGTAGGTTGGCTATGTTATAGTCCGGCTATGTCTTCCCTTATTTCGACCCAGTCCAATCTTGTACAGGTTTTAATCTTCTGGGTTTCGAGGAACCCGCCTGTAACTTATGACTATTGCACAATCAGTTAGTTTACAACCCCCAAGGGTTTCTGGTCAAACCCTAACTGTAGCTTCTTGTTCCGAGGGGTTTCGTTGTTTTGTAATGTAATTAATGGGATTGTAATGTCCGGACTCTTAATGTGACTATTTCATATATATATATATATATATATACTTTGAAAGAAAACTTCAAATTTCATTTTCAGTTTTGCTCAAGAAATGTACTGGTATAATAACTGTTACCTGTAGGTTGTATCTGGCTGCCCGTGTCTAATTTCGATTTGCGTTTCTTTTGTTTCTACGTCTTCTCGTTGGCGTTATTGGCCAATTCCTTCTTCGTTCTCTGTTTTATATAAATAACTCGTGGTATCACCTTCCTGCACTACCGAGACTTGTAACTTGTAAAAGGGAAAAGAAATGAATGAGTTTTAATGGCTATTACTGTGGTTCTGTTTTAAATCAATTATCAATGCTATGCATGTTAGGCTATAAACAACAAGATGTTGCTCAACATTCAACACAGATGAATGGCTGAACAATTTCCTGCTTGTTATATTTCTCTTCTCAATGACAGGTTTGCAGAACCCCTCTCTTGTGACCTTTCTGTTCTTTTTGTATCCCAGTGATAGGCAAATTCGTTACCAGTTGGTAACTGCCACTGTTGGTTACACAGTTACATTGTCCACCTTATTTCTATTTTTACTTTATCACTAACAAATTTGAAAAGAACCTAGTAACCCACTACAGTTGCTTAATGAAAATTAAAATAAAAATCAGTTAAACTAAAACAACTCCTACTGACAGCTAATCCTCTAATCAAGAAAAGGCAATTTAAACATGGACAGGTGTAAAGACCTGTAAAATAACATATCACCAAAAAAAACATGAAAACCTCGTCACCGTTTACCTAAGGTGCTCTGATGCTCCCGCATCACTACATCACCTTTAACTCACATGACCGCCATGAATAAAACCAAAGGATGTCTACATCCATCAAGCACCGAAGAAGATAAACGTCCCCTCATAAAAAAGCAAGACCAAAGAAACTTGGTCAAAGAAACTATGAAAGGATCAATTAGGGGAGAGTAGAGGACAATTTTGAATGTATTTAGGCTCCCCTGTTGCTCGAATCAGCCCTCTGATATCCATCGGATCTCTGTTTTTTAGCCACTAATCCAAACTACTAGCTTCGCTATAAAAGAGAACAAGAAAGAAATTATCCAAAATAGAATAGGAGAAAATAAATCATTAAGAAAAATGGACCATACCTGTGGATTTCTCACCTTCCGGTAACAACAGCTCATAGTACATTATTCCAAAAACCCCCTCCAATCCTTTTTTTTGATAGACTATCTGCTTGAGATTTTTTCTCATGATAAACATGTTTAAAGTGGAGAGTGTTGAAAGCCTTAACCTGTCAATGCGATCAAGCCATGAAGTGAGATGACTCCGCGTGATTTTGTTTCCTTTTGTAAGATGATCTATGAGCACCTTTGAATCCTCATAAACCCATAAATTTTCAAGATAGAGATGTGAGGCGAACCAAAGTAAGCCCCACAATGTGAGGATTTCAGCTCTGATATTGGTCCCTTTCGGTCCTTTTTCCCTCGGACCAATATAATTTGTACTGTCAATCCGGGTTGAGCCTCAACCAAACCCCACACCCACAACGAGATTGCTCGGATGCTCCATTGAAAAAACCTGATAGGTAGGAAATTTCAATCGATCTCAGCCTCCTAGAAAGATCCCTCGAAGGATTCATGGTGGATTTTAGCCTTTCTGAGTATTGGATAATGAAAGCAGATGTTCTCCCTCGGCAGCTTGTCACACCATTAAAAATCCACTTATTGCAATCACACCAAATGGTCCAGTGGAAAATTGCAGAAATATTCCTGTAATTTATACTTTTCTTGTTCCACCTTTGAATAAAATCTGTAGAATTATAAAATCCGTAGAATTATCAAAATCGGGAAGCTGCATCTTAAAAAATACACAAATCTTAAACGAAGATACATTTGTGAAAAAGGTGATTATTGTCTTCCTCTTCCAGCCACGCATTCTACATGTACCCGGCCCATACCATCCCCGCCTCTTAAGGTTTCCCCAAGTCAGATTAAGGGAATTTCAGAACCTGGATGATCGGATGGGAAAACCCTCCTCTCGATGTCTCTGGTCGAAATCCTCATACGCGATTCATGGCGATTAATTGGAAATGTCAAAGACAACTGCAACCCATTTGGCTGATGTGCCTTATAAACTTCGCCGGGTCAGGCGAAGCCATCCGGACTCTTGGGTATTTCAATGCCAATGTCAGATATTATTAATTCTGCTCTTCCACACGAGGTTCCTTGGTCATTCATCTGCGTCCGGCTTTCGTATTTGTTGGGTTCCGCAGTCTCCAGAGGTTGTAGAACCATGCGTTTGCTCCGAATTTAGATTGTCATGGATCGCTGAAAGGATTGGACCCGGGATTCTAAGTGAAATCTGCGGAAATTTAGCCGATTCCAGAAATATGTGGGAATTGTGCCTTTGCTCCGAATTTAGATTGTCATGGATTTCTGAAGGGATTGGCTCTGGGATCGCGGTAACTGAAATCTGGGGCCAACTAGCCGGTTCCAAAACTTGCTGTTCTGGCTGGGTGCCCATTCTGCAGAGGGGACATGTGGAATGAGAAAGAAACCACATGTCAATACACTCAACATGAAAACTATACCCGCAATTGGGCAGAATCCGGCCTTTCTCATTCTCCTCCGACTCGCACAGACAGACCGCGCACTCCAGCCCCTCTTTGAAATTCGGCCCTTTATATACAAATACTGAGAGAGTCTCTATCACCGCAGATTCCAACCCCACGTTCCTCAGCGTCGCTGGTTCTTCACCTCTAGAATGAAACCGACGACGCCGAGAAGCTGATCTCCTAAACCATATGAAGTAAGCGGACAGCAAAATGAAGCACATAAACAGAAGAACAAGCAATATTACGGCCAAGAGCATGATTATGACCTTGACGGCATGTCTAAATTCGGCATAAACGTCGGAGTTCATGGCCGAATCATCAAAGTGGCATCTCCTGCATGAAATTGGAGCCACACTCTTTTTGAAATTGCACTGGTCTGAGTGAGCGTAGCCAACGGGGCTCCGTAGCACTGAAACCTGCAATTCCTACCAATCAGCAGTACCTCCTATCAATCGGAAAATGACATGAAAAAGCTTCTTAGTACGGCTAGATAGCCAGGTC
>JAXQQM020077722.1:0-148706 GCA_034641835.2 Pinus albicaulis | reverse complement strand
GTGTTGTTGTTATGACATCTCCCAACGAGCTGGGATGCCTAATGACAAGGAGCCTTATACCGCAAAGCAAATACAACAAGGACCGCATGGACTGTCAAAGCCCCTTTTTCACCTATCGGAACCTTTGAAAGGGCTTAAAATCCACCTTTTAGCTTTAAAAGCGCTCCTTTTAACTTATCGGGCCTCTAAGCGCCTTTTGGCTTAAGCCCTCAGCCCTCATTTCTCATATAACCCCGTTTTATGACCGACGGCTAAAAGTCCTTAAGCCCTCTTCGGCTATCGGACTTCGTTGATCCCCAAATCCATTCATTTTCTCTTTTTGATTCACCGCCGAGGTCCATCTATGCTGAAGAGATCCTGACCGTCGATCTCTGCAGATCCGATGGCCATCGCGCATCACCTTCCCGTCGCACATCGCACTTCGCTTCATCCAAATTTCTAGTCCCTGAGCTCTTTTTCCGCCGATGTGCGAAACTCCGATGCGATCTGAACCGTTGATCTCCTTCCGCAGATCCAATGGTCATCGCTCCATCGCGCGGCCCCCATCCATCATACCTCGCACATCGCCGTTTCCAAACACCTTTTATATTTCTCCGTCGATTTGCGATACCTCGATGTGATCCTGACCGTTGATCTCCGTCCGCAGATCCAATGGTCATCGCTCTGTCGCACATCGCGCATCGCTCTTCCCCGTTTCCACTCCATTTCTTACCGCCGATATCCATCCTCTGCCGATTAAATCTCCACCGTTGATCTCGTCCCTGATCCAGTGACCAGCGGGACTACTCCCTTTCCTCCTCCTTGTACCTCCATGGTGCCCCCGCAGTTGACTCCTTTGACTACGGAATATTTTCATCCAACGGCCTATATTCACTGCGGAGGCACCCATCCCACAGATTCGTCCATACCTCCAAGTGCCCCGCAATTGATCTCCACTGTTGATCTCCATCACGATCCAACGGTCCTCGCTCTATCGCTCCTTCCCCAATTTCCCGATCACCCATCCATTATTGCATTCCCCGCTCTGATCTGGACCGTCGATCTTCTTCATATAACAACCCACATCGCTCTCGCTTCCATAACTCCACAATTGATCGTCCTGCTACACGACAGGGTTGCTGACGTCATCGTTCGTCCCACCCGACCGCACAAGTACGTTCATCGCATTCATCTGCAGCCGTTGATATGGATTTCTCAGATCAGACGGATCTCATTCATTTTTGTGTTCATTTCATCGAACAACATGATCGTGCTATTTCCATGCGAAATGGACGGTTTTGTAAATACACGCATCGCACACCTAGCTGTATCGCGTTCATTTGGCCCATTATCACTTACCACTTTAACCCCGTGCAAAAACCACTCCGGTTTTCTGCAAAACCACCTTCTGCACAATTTCATAGAAAATCACATTTAAACATTGTTTTTACCACAGAAACGCCTCCGCTGCATTTCTTGCCTCCGCACTTCTCCTCCATCTTCACCCGAGCCTTCTGAAGCAGTCAACCACTCATCACAGGATTTATTTAATTAAGTTTGTTGTATGTGCAGGTTGTTTATGGCATTTTAAATGCACATGCCATCCCATAGCCAATCACAGTGGCTTTAGGCTGAGGGTGACGATCCTCAGAGGCCTAATCAAAGGCAAAAAGGGGGCATAAAGGGTTAATTACCACGTTTTAACCAATCGTTTCATAAGCATTGGTTACACAGCGAAACCCTCCAGTGCACAAAGAAAGTACCTTTCAGCAAAAGAATAAAGGCTAAGGGTCCAACTCAGAAAATTAAAAGCTTAACCCACAGATTGAAGATGAAGACTCAGTTTTAAAGTAAAGGATGATTAAAGAAAGCCTTAAAGCAATATCAATGGGCCCCAATCATAGTTTAGAGGCCTAAACACACAGATCAGGAGAAGGCCAACTCAGCCACTATCAGCAGTACTGCACCCTCTAGTACAGAAGGCCAGTCCTTCCCACGACTAACGGTATCTCTTTCGCCAGCAGCAGCAGTAGCTCCGCCTCATCAAACAATGATGATTATGCATGACTGGGCCCCCGTGACCTTTTTACCTTATGTTTTCTTTTCAATCTGTCATTTCGGGTGAAATTCTTATTTCACTCCTGCAATCTTTTACTTCTAGTTAGCATATTGTTTACATTTCAGTTAGAAACGACTTTAGGCTTGCATTGTAAGATGATGAGAGACAGTTTTACCTCATCATCATTTTTGTTTTGATTTAAACCTGCAACAACATACAAGCACGAGGGGAAGATATTTTTCCAAAATATCTTCTCAGGCATAGGAATCAGAGGTTATAAAAGCAGGAAGACAACACTAACAAAAGGTTCCAGATTTTCCAAAGGACTCACTAGTTCGAGTGTTCTGTATGTATTTTGTGTGAACTTTGATAATAGATGTTTGAATATTCCGTAGGGACTCAGTAATAAGAAGCTTTGTTGGAATTGGGGATTCCGCTCTGGATTATTCACAATTTGTAACTCTTCTTCAAGTTTTTTAATACAAAGGTTCATTTCGTATCTCTCCACATTTCTTGTATCTATTGTTCTAGAATGCTCCCATGTTTGAATATGAATTTATCATAGCAGATACTCATATTTACTCATCCATAGCACTTTAAATATGGCTCAGGCATGATACTTTATTTCATTTCCTATCTCTACCACCATTCTTCTGATACTATTTACAATGGATTCTTGTCTTTGAATGAGCCCGGATATATGGATTCTTATCTTTGCATAGGCCCAGTATATATGCACTCTTATCTTTGAATAAGCCCGGTTATAGTTGGTATCTTATTCCATCTTCTGTCATAGTCATCGCTCACATATAACTTGATATCTGTGTACTCATTTTAGAAGTTAGCCCCCTTTACAACATTATGTCTTAAAGCTGTCTGGTGCATTTACAATTTGTACTCAGTTTCTGTAGTTTTCTTAGTTGTTGTGTTTAACTTTGGGGTCTTGGTTCCATCCTTATTAAAACCATTCATCCGAGTGATAGTTGCATGAGAGCCTAACATTGTCAACTACAATCAATTGAGTCATATGCTCCTTGCATTTAAGATGTCCTAGGCACTGGCCTTTATACAACTCAAGGCTATCTCTAGGAGCTACAACAAGTGCTAAGTGTTCTATTTTATAAAACCCAAATAACTATAACAATATAAGAGGCATTATTAAAGAAAATCCATACTCAACTTAGGAGAAAAAAGAGGGTTAAGTAGTTTCCTCCATTACGAATAGAATTACAAAAAATGAGTATAATAATATGAATAAGGGTTAGACATAATGTTGTCTCTCCCTTTAAAAATATTTTCCTTCGAATATTTTCTCAAAATTAATTATCTTTCCATACTTATTTTGGAAGAACATTTTCAACTTGATGATATCTATTTAGTGACACGGAAAATTTTAGGAGCGCGAAATTTAAGGGGTTTAGATTTTTGGAGGGCGATTTTTATGTAAAACCCATTTTGCATAGTTAGCCCCAAAATTATTTTAATTTATTTATTATTATGTTTTAGTCCAAAAAAATAGGGTGCATAAAACATAAAGAGTTGGATTCACCTTTAGTTCTTGGTTTGAATGGTTTTGGATTGCATTCGCCGTCGATTTACGCAGTAGAGAAATGGAGGGTTTTGGGTTGAATTTGCCCCCGTTCTTGGCTTGGAAGGTTGGAGGATGGTCGAGACGACATTTTGCGATTGGATAAATACTTTTTTTGTAGGTGGAACGTGAAAATTTTCAAGAGAATGCATTGCGAGGAGATGTATCGAAGATTTGACAAAGGAAAACTACAGAGGACAATGCAACCTTTCGAAAGACCAATTGACTATAGGGTCGGGTGTGCACCGTGGTTATAATGCCATCAAAACATGTCCAATTCGGCGAAAAGCTACTTGGGATTAGGTGTCTTACCATGAACTATTAATCTGAATGAATTAATTGGCTATGGAGATTATGAAACCATTTCTTATGATGCCATTGAAGCAAGCCGAGTTGAGCACGGAAGCTACTACTTTTGATATGGTGTCTTCTTATGATGAAAACCCGAACAACCTAAAATTACATAGATTACTTGATAATATAGATTTTGTGGATTAGGAGCTACGAGGAGCTTATTTGACATCCTCGAAAATTTGGTGTGTTATTGGTATAATTCAGATTCTGGAAGAGAAGCAACAATCTGAGAGAGCTGGAAAATCATGACGGATGGCAAGAGAGCCTTGCAAAATATAGATGACCACAGTAATATTTGAGTGCAAGCCACTCACAGGAGATCCTTCTATGAATACATCGACTTATTATGATTCTTTTGATTTCTTGGGTGGCGATCGAGAAGTTTTAGGAAGTATGGAAGGTAACGGTGGTAGAGGAGTACAAACGAACCCCATGATGGGCTTCATTTCACCCTTTGGTGTTTGGGCATAAGATCTTCCATTCATTGAAAAATTTTGAAGTCTGCGCATCTTTGGGTGAAAGATGATCATCATATGTGAGAAAACTATACATGTGGAGTATCCTCTAAGTGAAAGGCTCAATCATGATGCCCTCTTAAATTTTTTTTGAAAGGTCTCAATATCGATTATGAAAATTGACTTTAGTGGAGTGCACAGAAAGTGAGATGATGGACTAAAGCAAGTATTGGACATCAGTCCAAATCTTCTGAAGGTTGGTATCTGTCTTTGTTGGTTTACGATTTTCGGAAATTACATAAACATGAATTTGTTTTCACTTGGCATTTTGAAGATAACAATATATTTACTTTTACGAATATAGATTTTATGCACATTTTGGCATGATTAGCAATATCAACAGTTAGATTCGAGTTAATGTAATTGCATAGGTTGCAGTGAAATGGAATTGTGCTTCTTGTAAAATGTTTTCAAGCTGGGTTACTAAATGGATGTGTGTAAAGCAATTTAACCCTCTGTCTCCTTTAAGTAATACCATGATAAAATGACAAAACTTAAATGTTAGAAGCTTATTTTTTGAAGGAAATGTAGGTAGAATTTTCCCAAAATGTTGAAACCTTGAGGAGGCAACACAGTGCAACTCTTCCATTTGAGTATTCATGTGTTCTTATGTGTTTGAAGTTTCTCTCGTTTCTTGATTTGTCTTCTATTATTGCACCTGTTGGTGGATGCTCCTCAAATTGCTTAACATATCTTAATTTTCATTAGATATACGGAAACATGGGAAGGTAATGCATTTATGTGAAAATGATGTTGCATGGAAGGTACTTCTCGTAGGTTGTTCTCTTGTTCGGTTTTCCATTATTTTTAAAACCATATTCTGCATTGATTTTGGACTTTTCTTTTTGTTATCAAGTGTATTAGGTTTTCGTCATGCAATTATATTGTTGTCACACTTTCTCCAATTAAACAAATTTAATTTAGAAGTTTAAATATGTTTTCTCTTAGTACCTCTCTTGCCCTTGAACATATATTGGTGCACTTGTTACGGGCTTTGCGATTATATTTTCCCGGGATGCACAGGTTCTTTTGTTGATGGCATTGTAAAAAATGTCAAAGCACATAGAGAATACGACATGCAGTTGGAAACGATTTGAAAATTAGAGGTCTTTTGAGGATAACAAGAGAGCACCTTGAGAAGTTGAGATACCTTTTGGATTGTGGTTTATAATAGAAGCCTCATTAGGTAAAACCACTTTTATCTAATGGTGGCTATTGTACTTTATGATTATGGCCAGTGATGCAATTGATATTGAAGCTTTCCCTAGATGTGGGGATGCGAGGATTGTTTATGATTGCACCAATGAAAGTTTCCAAAGGAAAAGACCGGATGAATGGTGTCGGGATTGTGCATTTTTATTGCACACATTGTAGTGTGGAAAGGTATTGATGGTAGTGAATATAGAGTTTTTTTGTCTTGATATGCTCTATGTTGACTACGTGTGGGCTTCTGACTTCTCGAAAATTAGAAGAGCTCACATGTGGTAAATACACATTATCATAAGTTTATCGTTACTTTGTCGTAATGATTTTGGAGGCTATTACGCATAATTTGGGCCCAAAATTAAGTTGTTTTGACCCTATCTCGAGGAGTTGTTGAAGACAAAGAAAACAGAATTGTTTTATCTTTTTGTGTATTGAGGTGTACATATTAGTTTTCCTTATTTTGAGAATCAAAGATACATCGAAGAAAACAAATGTGGAAAATTATATTCAATTTTCATGAGAAGAAGCCATGACAATTTTTGCCTTTGGGAGATTTTGGAGAATGTTGGGTGATAGTTTAGGCAACGTGATATTACAATATTTGTTTTCGGAGCCTTTTTCATGAGAAGGCTATTGAACGGTAAAGGTGCATGTGGCACAGTTGTGTCACCATTGTAGACAATAGTTGTAAAATTACCTACACTTATCAATTTGAAAAAAAGGTTGTACGGGGAAAATAACCTTCTTATGGGTCTAAAGAGAGAAATAGTGTCTACCTCCAAATATTGTGGTGTGTTTGGTGGGTTGTGTTATATCAGGACTAAACACAACCAAAGGTGGCTTTCTTATCATAATGGAGTGTTGTTTATGGTAATCTCAAGACCATGATCATATTACTCTGAATACACCATGATGATTGGCTCCTGTTTTTGGGAAACTAGAATAAATAATGATATACATGATTAGCCCATTCAACCACAAACATCAATTGTATTGTATATCAAAAATACTTTCATTTATATTTATATTGTGAAAAATCCTTAATTTCTTTTGTACATATTTAGCGAGTCACCAAATTGAGCGATTGGGAAAAAAATATTGCGGCCATATAATATTTTTTTGTGTTTTGATCTGGCTATAATCTCATATCCAGAGATATCTAATTTTTACTCTGCTTTGCGAATGTTATTTTGGTTGCTAGTCTAATCTTTTAGATTTTGATAGTTTGATGCCAAATGCAAGCTATAGTGAAAATGCTTTTAAATGTGATGTTTCTTGGTATGCAAAAAATAGTTTGTTGTTGGTTACTTGCTTGTCTTTTAATATTTGTATGGGGGAATGGTTGGAAGAAAAAGATTATAGAAATAAGTGCATGTCTAAGGTGTGATAAGCATCACATAATCTTTTCTCAAAGTAAACAAAGAAGCTTATTTGAGAGTGTAAATTATGTGATAAGGATAAACTTCTTTGGAGTAATATGGATAAGTATGTTATTATTTCCCGAACGGCATGGATATCTCGAGGTGGAACATGGATTTTAACAAAGAGACTACTTATTTCAAGGAAATATATCGAGGATGTGATTGAAGGAAAGGTTTGAATGAGGATAAATTGACATTCATAAAAACGAGTTGATTGTAGTGTTGAACTATAATTAGAATGCCATTAAAAATCAAATCATCTTTACTCCTATTGATCCAATGTACATTAAGGAAAATCATGAACATATATTTGAATGGACTAGCTGACATAAGGTCTAGCTAACCCACTCTACATGGGAACTCTTTTTCCACTATGGAGTCGTAAGCAATTTTTAATATGGGAAAGATGATGATTTGTTGGAGGCTATGATGGTTTCTGTATATTATTTCGAGTTTGGCTAGGCAGAGTTGGATGAAAGTAAGGATTAATGCAGGAGGTGTCCCATAAAATGTGGGATATCTCTAGGAATATTTGCTTGTGAGGGGATATTTTATTTCTGTATTCTCACAAGGACAATGGAAATGATATAGTTCTTTCCAAAAGTAATCGGGGGGAAAAAAGGGTTATTTTGGGAAGTGTGGAAAAAGTGCTAGCTAAAAATGCATTCGAGTAGTAATACTTTAATTCTCCTGTCACATCTAATTTGAACTGTAAAGATCCTCTCAGTTGGAAACTATTTGCAATTACGTACAAACAAAGTGAAAAATGAACAAGTACTCACATGGAACATCCTAGTGATGGAATTTTAAAGCTTGTTGCAAGGTCTCAAATTCATTTGCAGAATTTGATATTAATAGTGCTGAAAATTTGTTTTGTGGATTAATCCCTCTGCCAGGCAAATCTCCCTAGTACCCTAAAAGGTAACTACAAAACAAACGACCATTTGAATGCCTCTTTCTCTAAATTATTAGCATTTTAGATTATTATAACTTAGAAATGAGGAGGTTATGCTCCTACCTTTCATTAAGATGTTTAATGTAGCCTTTTACTCCAAAATAAATCCTTGATATTGAGAAGAGCTTGTGCAATCACGAAAAAATTCAAATGATCAAAGCACTGCAGTATATAGTAATCATAAATACCGATTAAACGTGATCGAGATTATAAAGTATTGACATCATTTCAATAAATTCGAAACAGAGCAGGCTGAGAAAAAGAGATCCGCCGTTTATTATTATCGAAGACGAAAAAGGAGTAACACGAGCACAGGCCTTGATGTTGTACAGAATTTATCCCGTATGTATGCGCAATCGTATCCTTGGTTTGAAAAGCCTTCTATCTAGAATGACGAGCATGAAGTCTTGTGTACAAAGGTGTGATCTTAAATGTACAACCAACGACTACTAGTTCACAATCTATGAACTTTATGAACTCTCTCCGACTTAGTATCTACCGTCGACACGAGCAGTTCCAAATTTATAAATTTAAGGAAGTTTCGGATCCATCAGAAGAGGGTAAGATCCTCCATTGAAGGTATTATGGTTTCTTTAGCGAAGGATAAGCTCCATGAATAAGGATATAGCTCGGGCGGTACGACTCTAAAGGCTTCCGGTTGAGGAATATTTGTTGGTAAATAAACCACAAGTTACTTTCGTGTTTAATTCATTTTTACGGGGTGCGTTGTTTTTATTGGCGAACGGAGCGGTGATGTTGCAGCTAATAGAAAAGTATCGGTGCCTGTGCGAGCAATAGTCACAAAAAGTGTGCAGTAATCTTTTAAAAGTTTTCAAGAGCTTTTCTCCAATTTCAGGAACTTGGTTCGGGAACATAAATATTTTTTTACTTCTAAAGGAACATGATATGGATGGTGATAGATCTATAATTACATTTTAAAATTTCATGGTGACAAAATGATGTGCAACAGATTTCCACAGGCAAAGTCTGAAAAGTTTTCGAGAGGTGAAAGCGCTTTATCCTCCAGGATTGGATTGGAACCTTTGGTCAAAAACTTGTAAGAAAAATTCAATGCAAATATATATAATCATCTTTGAGTGAGCATTCCCATACTCAAGAAAAACTAACTAAATATTGCGGTACATATATGACTTTATCATTACATCAAAGTAGACAGAGTATAGGGCGCGACTATGTTATAAAGAAATATATTGTATCATGAATACATAACTCCTCATAGGTTGGATGGTTGAAACTAGTTCCGAGGTCTTGATTTCCACTTCTTGAACTAGTACAAATACTGTCATTAGTTGATTGTTCAAAAATAAAACATGGTAGAAACCACTTGATTCTGGGGTCAATCCATAGAAAATCGTATGAGAATGCAAGATAAACGCCAATAATGAAAATGGCTCTCAAAGTACTTCAACTTTAATCGCAAGTGTGAATGAATGATTTACAATTGAATACCCATAGAATCATTCGATCGAAGGTAAATGATGAAAACTTTGTCATCGAAGGCAAAAAACTTGCCATTGAGGCATGCATATTCCAAAGGTACTAATAGGATTCTAAATCAACTTTCTAGATAATAAGTTGATGTCAATAGAAAGTGTTCATTCGGGAGGGCCTATGTTGCCAAAACCTTTAGGTGAGTTTGAAGAAAAATTTTGCCAGAGGATTAACTCGGGATGGTCACCTGGAGTGGAGACAAATGTTTGCGATAAGATACGCACAATTTGAAATTGTACTTTCTCTTTCTGAGCACATAACGACTTTGTAAATGGCTTGGAAACATTTTTAATTAAAGATAATACCCAAAACCGGTTGAAGAATTTCAATGAGGTTTGATTAGCTGACCAAAAGACAAGGATTACCCAACCCGAACACCGAGTGCGACAAAAGTGTGTGTTCGAAGCGACATGTACCATTTTTTAAAACAAATAAAAATGGATTCTTTTTCTACTTTCCCCCCACCATTACTAGCGAAGTACCTCTTTATTTTTGTCAATCTTGAGAGGATAACATTTTCTTGTCAGCATAAAGCTCATCCTTTAGACGAGTCCATCTCGGTGTTTAACGAACCCTAAGGAGTGGTTTCTTCTGTTGTAATCGACAGGTCTGCCATTTGTTTATTTTTAACGAGTCCAACATATAATTAACTCGGTGTTTTTCAATTTTGAGGAGCCGGAGAAGAAAAACATCGTAAACTTTGTAATGTTCCTTTTGTAAATTTAGTCTCAAACCGAAAAAGGATAAAATAATATAGGATAAAACTCTGTATTGACCATGCTTAGTCGACATATACCTTTTTCATAAATATTCTAGTTAGGTCAGGAAAAGGTAAACTTATGGCTGAATGAGCATTTGTTCATTTATTTTAACGAGTTCAAATAGTCAAGTGCTCTACAAAGAGTTTCATGTTTAAGAAGTCGAAGGACTTAAAGAGGACTCCGGATTTCACTTTTGTATTTTTTTAGAGCTGAAAAAGTGATAAAGTCTTCTCATTGTCAAAATGATTCGTTTTCAAACATAACTTGTTCCACTGCCAAAAAAAACTCAAAAAATTACAATCACCTTCTCTTCAATTATGGAAACAAATTCAAAATTTAACTTCTAAAGGTGAAAATAAACGAAAATAATATTATTTTATTCATTGAAACCTACAAAAGTGGTCAAAACAAATCATTTTTTACCTTTTGATTTTCGGGAGTAGAGAAAAAGAGTTTTTACCATAAACCTTCGAGCTTTATTGGGAGAACCGGTCAGCCATTTCGAGAAGCTTCGGTTCCGGGTATTCCACCTCTTCATTATCTTGCTTTTCATCTTATTTAGTTTTTTCATTTTAAGATTTTAGGTCATTTTTTAAGGTTTTGAAATCCGCCCTCGTGGGTACATGTTTTTCATGGCAAAACCCGCCACCCAGGTGATTTTTTAATAGAAAAATTCAACAGACGCTGTTGTTTTTGCATACATAACTTTGTGCACAAAAACACCTTTGCGTATGAATAATACTTGTGGCCATTTGTGGGAGTTTCAAAATTATATTTCTATCCATAAAAAAAAATAAGTTCAAAATCTCTGTAATGATTACTAATGTTCCTCATTATTGTTTTCGGGCTATAAATCATGTTAGAATGGAGAGAAGGAGAGCATGAGTTGCATGATAACGAAGCCATGGATGACCCAGCAACATCGCATGCTAAGGAATTGTGGTTATATAAATTACGAGAAATAAAAGGAATGAAGATACAGGTGGAACATATGACCTGGTTGGCCAATTCTTGGGACGTTCGAGCGCTGGTATTGAGGATCACGGGCTTGTGATCGAGCCACGAGATATTTGTTCCTCCTTTGGATTACCTCGCGAGAGGCGATATATTCTTATTTGGTTCATGACCATAGGGGCCCACTCACTTATGGTGCGATGTTACCCAAGATTTAGAGTTGAAGGATGGTCGCATTGATATCAAAACCATTGTGAGACTAGACATTAAGATCATTACATTTGTAGTTGGGATTTATTGTGGAAATGTTGCTCTACATGTGTTTCCCCAAGCACAAATCTGAGAATGCTCTTGATTGTTCGGGGGGAAAAAATTTCAACGGTGTGAAGGAGTGATGGTCAACATGAAAAGGCAGCATACGAGAAGCGAAATAATGGGAAGGTGAAGAAATTTGGCTATGGAGCCATTCTTGTATCTTTCGCTTTGGAGAGGATTCCACTCCTAGCACCTCATCGGTCACTAGTGGATCCAACGGGGGATCGAGGGAACCAAGTATGTTGCGATGGGTGTCATTGATGGCTAGCCATGGTGGCGATGGTGGTCCTATGGTTATATATACCCCTCGATTATTTATATGTCTCATGAGCCAAATTTTCATGATTGAGGACTTTCCTTACGCGAGGGTAGTTACCGGGTGACCCTTACACATCACTCCTTTGGGGAGCACGGTGGGATACATCGAGTAAAGATCTCATTTTGAAGTTTTTGTATTGTATAATTTTTATTTGATTTTTTATCATCAGCTCTTGATAAAAATATTAAAGTACGGATGTTGACCCTACACAACTAGTAATTAACTTCGTCGTTTTTCCATGCAAGGCACAACCTATAGCAAGCAAGCACGAATGATGCGACGGGGGACGCCAGAGCTATAAAAAAAACCTAGAAGTTTGCTAACAACGAGACAGAGACAAATGATATACACTCTCGGGCTTCGGAGACATATGACTAGGGTTAGGCCCATTCGAGCGATATGCGCGAGGTGGCACATGCTATAGTACGCTACCATGATCATCATCATGGATCGATGGTCGATCTAGATTTCCATTTTGTTTTTAGATAGGTATCTTTATATCATAAGGTGTTTGAAACCTATGATCTGATGGATGGTATATTTTTTGACACACAACTATTTTAACCTAATGATATTACGCTTGTTGATTTGAGGCTTAAACGATCTTGTGTTGTGTGTAAAATTTTAGTTATCGCACATCCATTTTTATTAGAATCGTGATTTCAAAACAATCCTTTGTGGTTTATCATCAAAATAGATCGATGAGTTTAGTTAATTCTCCTTTAGAATATAAATAAAGGAGGGTGAGGTAGAACGGAAGGAAAGGAGGAATTTGACCTACAATGGGAGAAAGTGAGGAAAATTAATCACACGTATTGTTAATTTATTCTCTTTTAATTAATAAATTTAGAACCATACATTAGTTTATTTATGTATTATAATTTTTAATTAAGGATGAAATAATAATAAATAATATTTATAATTGTATTTATATTTGATAATATAGTTTTAATTAATAATAATCATACAAAAATTTCAATGCTAATAGTTAATAATTATTAACGATTATTAATAAATTGTCACTAACGAGAATTAAAGCCTTTAAAAAATGTGGATAATGGCCCTAAAAATAAACAATATTTGGATATCACGGATAAAGTTCACCTCCCCTATATATTAGGCACTGTGATAAAATATCTCACCATTTTAAAAAAGAGAAAACATTAAAACAACCTTCAAACCTGAACATCGTCTGACAGATGTCTTAAATAAATCAAATATCCCATTGATCTTAGATGCCACAGAAAGGATCTTATTTAATTAAAAATCAGGCTAATGTGGCAAACCATACATTGGTGAAGGCGATCGATCTATCTACATGACAAGGATTCGAGAACATGTTGACATAACCTGTACTTAAAACCTCGGCGCTAGGTGAAAATTCTAGTAAAACCAATTGTCACATTTGTGTTGAAAACTCTTGTATTCACAAAGCTGGTAAGTCATTATCACCATAGGAGAAATTGGGTAATACATGGAGGTGGAAAACACCGAGCAACCTCAGCAATCGTGATGATGGTTGGAAAATAAGTAACAATTGGATTCACACTTTGAACACTAATCCCACCAAACCCTAACTCCCCACCCACCAGATCTCTTCCTACTCATTCTGTATTCATTGTCCTCATCTTTCTTTCATTTCGCTAATCATTTCTATATATATATGATCTTTAACCTTCGCTACCAATTTTGCAGCTATTATCCACCACACCACCCACCCCCGACGCCCCTCCCCTTCCTCCCTTCGATTCATATCCTTATAATTATTCAATTTTAATAATCTCATTTAATATCATATCATTAAATATTCATCTAAATTAAAATTTATAATCTTAATAAAATATTTTTTTTTATTTATATAAACTCTTAATTATCAATATTAATTGATAATTATCGTTATTGTAAAAAGATTTAATCCCTAATCATTGCGATTATTAATGTTATTTTTCGATATATAAATTAAATTTCTTATAGTTATTAACACATTTATTATTAATTATTAAACTTTTTATTATTAGTTATAACTATAATAGCATATATAAATACATTTATTAATCTTGTTTTCTTAACAAACTTTTTAATATAATTCTTAATTATCAATATCATTATATAATTAAAACTAATTTAAAAATTATTAAATATTTATCATTAAAATTATTAATCTCAATTTCCTAATGCTAAATTAAATTTCTAATAGTTGCGTATTTTAATTTATTAAAAATCATTAATAATTATTAACTATTAACATTGAAATTGTGTATAATTATTATTAATTATAACTATATTATCAAATATAAATACAATTATAAATAATTTGATAATGTTTAGATAATTATTTATTATTATTTCATCCTTATTTAAAAATTCTAATACATGAATAAACTAACAAATATGATTCTAAAGTTATTAATTAAAAAGAGAATACCCGAGATTCAGTGAGGATGGGGTCTCGCTCACCCTCCCAAGCCCTCTCTTTGTGAAATCGTGGGCTCGGGATAATTTTATGGTTGAACCGGTCGTGGACTCCATCTAGTTGCCTCTCTCCGGCACTTCCTCTCTTCAGCGCAGGTGGAAGTATTGTAGCAGGTATGGATTACGACCTTTTTGAGGCTTCTCTCAGCATTGATTTCTCTGTTGTTCATCTTGATGTTCCTTTTAATGACAATAAGAATGATAAATATATTAAACTTAATATTGGTGACAATAATAATCTTAATAATAATAACCATAATAGCTATAGTGATAATAATATTGAGATTAATAATAATAATAATAATAATAACGTTAATTTTAATATTTGTAATAATAATATTAATAGATATAATAACAAATCGGTTTCCTCCTTCTTGACTTTGACTATTATTAATTTATCTTAGTTTTCTTTTGATCAGCATGTCTACGGTGTGTTGAAGAAGGTCTCAGTATGCTCTTGCTCTAAAGAATCTTATTCATGATATTATTTGTGATAGAATATCAGAGATTAAATATCTTTACGATGCTACTAAAGACACTATTAGACAAAGTTGTTATGTGATCACGAGAAAAGCGAAGCCCCACAAGAACGACATCAGCAAACCGGGATTCCAGGCTCTAAAATCCTTAGCAATAACCGGAATGACATTGTTGTTCTTAAAAATTTTGATAAGGAGGTGCTAAAGTTATTTTAAGCAGAAGTGGATTATTGTAATAATATAAATACAGATCATCTTCTTAATGGCAAGGGCACTACAAGAAGTTGAGCAAAAATCCCCTTTAAAAAGTTGCTAAAACGGTAAGCTTTGGCTATTCGATAAAAAATTAGCATTGTTGGTTCCTTAGTAGAAAGCTTATTGAAATGGCTTCATCTCTCCGAAGAAATTTATGGTCTCCTAAGATTCATAAGGATGGAGCTCCCCTTTGCCCCATTGTCGACACCATAGGTGATCCTAAATGTCTGCTCGCTAAATTTTAGCCGATAAGCTTAAGCCTCTCGTGGGATGTACCGGCTCCTTTGTACGACGCGTCCTCCTTTATTAATGAATTAAATGGCATCAAGTTGGAACAGATGACGGGTTTGATAGTTTTGATGTTGTCTCATTATACACTTGCATCTCCATTAGGGAAGCTATTAGTGTCATTTCTCGGGTCATGAATCCGTGCTACTACGTTTGGTGGAGGTCTGTCTAACCTGGAAAGGCCTTCTTCGATTTAGAGGGTGGTCCTTTGAACAAACTTGTGGTGTGGCCATGGGTTCCCCACATCCCCGGTGGTTGCTAATATTTTCATTGGAAGACTTTGAACAAGGGCCCTCTCCTCCTCCCTTTTCAACCCTGAGCTTTGGAGAAGGTTTGTTGATGACACACATGTGGTGTGACCTCATGGAAAAGAGAAATTGGACCTTTTCCTCCGTCATCTCAATGATCGATAAGTTCCACATTAAGTTTACCATGGAATTTGAAGTGGATGGTAGCCTACCCTTTCTTGATGTTCTTATTTCTAGAAATGATGAAAGGTTCTTTTACTCAACGAGTTTTTAGAAAGAAGACACACACGTGTGCTGTGGGGTTCTCACCATTTCCATGCTCGAAAGTCGGGGGTTCTCGGTACCCTAGCACTTTAGAGCCTTTAGAATTGCTAATGAACACCACCTTGAGGCCAGAAATCTCACTTATCCTTAAGGTTTTCCTTAAAAATGGTTATAGCAAGGTTCGATGTCTTAGAGCTTTTCAAAAAATTTGAAAAGATCTGGCGTCGAGAAGGATCATTGTGATAGGTTGTCCGGGAGTTCACCTTCCTTTTGTCAAGGAACAGGCGGTAAAATCGCTGGGATCCTAAGGAGACTGGTTCCTCAACCTTCGGGCCTACGCACCATTCGAGTTCGCTTAGATCGGTTAAGGACTCGATGCGCTAAGGATGGTAAGGGTGTTTTACTTGATTCCATGCTCTGTGGGACACCTTTCATCGGTGAAACTTTTGATCCATCGGTAAAAGAATTCATGAACATGCCGTTGACCTTGAAATAATAGTCTCGCTCCTGCGCGCCAGCGAGCTGTGTTGAAAAGACAAAGCATCACATTTTCATTGAAGATGCGAAAGTTATTGCAAGGATTGACCATTTCCACCAACGCTGAAAGTTGAGGAGGCCTTAGAAATCGAAAAGAGGCAGTCAGTCTTACTTGAGAGATGATGGGTGGGTGTTCGTGATCTTTGGGTCCACACATCATTCTTGGTTATTGGTTTTCTTCCCTTGGATTCTCCCTCGTATCCTTTCTTTCCTATGTTCCCAGGGTTTCTTCCTCCCTTTAATTTCTTTATATTTTTTATTTATTATCATTATTATTTAATTAATTAATTATCTATTATTAATATTTATTTATTTATTGATTTATCATCAATATTTTTATTAGTTATTTAATATTTTTTATTTTTCATTTATTTATTTCATTTTATTTATTTATTTATTTATTTTTTTATTTTTATTTTGTTTTTTTGATTTTGATTTATTTATTTATTTTTCTTTTTATTATTTTTATTTATTATTATTATTATTATTATTATTTATTTATTTATTTATGTACTTTAATTTTTATTTTTTAATATATATATATATATATATATATATATATATATATATATATATATATAATCTTAGATCTTATTAATTAATTATATATAAATCTTTTATTGTGTCGAATCTTTTAATAATTAAATAAAAAATATATAATAATAATAATTCAACTATTATTTGGTCTTTGTATTTTCTTATTTCATTCAAACTAGACGTTATTCAACAACGACTAGTTGGAGTTTCCTATCTATTTAAACTAGGTCCTAGATCGAGATTTCTCTCTGGATACGATGATGAACCACCTTTGGATGGTTCGAAATGTGTCGACAAAATCTACTTGAATGTGATTTTCACCGAAGATTTTATACACAATTTATGAATCACGAAACCAAATTCCTATCATAAAAGAGAATAATTAATAATATTATGTGATTAATTTTCCTTCACTTCTAACAAACGCAAATTGGCCTCCTTTCCTTAGTTTTCAATTTCACCCTCCTTTATTTATCACGGGTTGAAGATACGGCTAAACTCATTGATCTCTCGTGATGATGAACCATAGACGATTGGTTCGAAATGTCAATTCTAATAAAAATGGATGCAATATTACTACTTTCGATCTCTTGGGTATCTTGTTCGATATGGATCAAATATTGTTTTGTTTTAATTTTAATGTTGTAGATTTATATTTAAAACTTTATTATCTAATGCCTTGTCCAATGTGTTCAAATTTCTTGAAATGTGTTGATGTTCAATGTGTCCAATCTTGTCTTTCGAAGACGAACCCTTAAGAAACATTCTTAACAAAGACGAATTTACGATAGCATAAACACCATTCAAATGTGTCTGATGAGTTGCGAATATAAACTAACAATCGAACGTCGAATGCCAAATGCGGTAACATCGGATAATAGCTAAATATTTGCACTATATTATGCAATATTGTTTGTTGTTTGATCGAAATAAATCCATGAATAGAGGCTAACTCATCTCGGTGGGTGAATGAATACGCCAAACATCGGAAGAAATGTTCTATGTACTACGATAGGAATTAGAGAATTTTGAGGTCTAAAATGGGTCTCCTAAGGAAATTGTAAAGACAATAATGAAATAATAAAATAAGATTTGATTACATAATCAAATTTTAGAGGGGAAAAAGAAGAATAAACTATTTTTTTCAACTCATTTCAACTTATCTCCCAGATGGTTACTCAATTTTAGGCGCGAGCATTCGTTGGATCACAAAGATTTAATTCCTCATCGAAGGTACCCATGTTTCATACTTTCGATCATTCCCCTACAACAGAAAAATGAGAAATATATGAAAACATGATTGTAATCATGTTTTTTATGTATTTCTCATTTTCATGCTTGAGGTCATAGAAAGTATGCAACATGGGTACTCACTGAATGAGGAATTACTTGCATCAATGATATACGCGAAATTTGAGTAAAACTTGGGAGATAAGTTGAAAATACCGAGTTCAAAAAGTGGTTTTATTTTTTTATTATTTTTTAATCTTTTTACTCTTTTACTTAAAGTGTGGTGAATCATCCCCCATGGTTGAAATCGTAAATACTTGAATCCTATTGGTTCTTATAAAGTTTATTTTTTTTGTTGTACATTTTTCTTAGGAGGTCCATTTTAGACCTCAAAAATTTCCCTAATTCACCATCGACAAAGCCAATGTAAGGATCCCTGAGAACATGAAAGCATCTACAATATCAAGAGTAGTGAAGATAAATAACGAAAGTAAACGAAAACTAAATCGAAAAAATAACTAATCTAAGGCACATTGGAAAATTGTTCTAATACGAAACCCACGTTGTTCTAAAATAAAGTAATGTATAAAAATGATCTTCACTTGAAAAACTTCATGCATAATATCTCTTGAGACAAAGGCCATTTTTGAGTTTATCTAAATAGACGTTGTCATAATAAATTAACTTGTAGGCTCTTTTGCAAGCACACACTTAACAATATAAGGACCATGCCACATTGGTTCAAATTTATCGACACCTGGACATGGCGCCGTGAGCTTGATCATATGCTAGAACTAGGTCACCTTACGAATAGATATAAGGGTTAACACTTTGATCATGTTGTGCCTTAAACATTTTTTGCCTGTGAGCTTGACTAATGCGGCGGTGCGGCGCATCTCTCATCTGTGCTAGGTATAGGAAGTGTTTCTCCTCTTGAGAGGTAGTTGGTAACAATTCGATGGCTAATTTAGGTGATTTCACATTCAATTGGTAACATAGCTTCCAAACCATAAACAAGTTGAAAAAGAGTAAACCATTGTGGATGTTTTGCGGAGGTACGATATGCCCACAATGCGAGAAAAAAGCATGGTATGCCAATTTGTTTTATGACTTCTTGGAATCCGTTTAATGGAGAGTTAGTTAAAACTTTGTTGACAACCTCAAATTGGCCATTTGCACACGGGTAATATGGTGGGTATCATGGCATGGAGCCGAGTTAAAACGGAAATTTTGGTCATCATGATGTTTGAAAGTGGCTACCAATTAAAATAACGATAGCTTAAGGGACACCAAACCTAGCAATCACGTGATTGAATATGAAAATTTCTACAATTTTTCCTTGACCACAAATGTAGGCATCGCCTTGGCCCATTTATTACAGCTAATCTCTGATGAGAATAATTTACCCATGCCCCCACACGGTCAGTGGGGGTTACATGTGACGAAATCAAAGCCCCATTTTGCAAAAAGGACGGAAATAGCAATGATTGGGTGAAGATGAGTTGAGTGCACCATATTTCGATAAAAAATATGGCAATTGTGGCATTTTCTAATTGCAAGAATACAATCTTTGAATAGTGATGGCTGAAATGGCATTTTTAGCTCTATGTTGGGTTGTGGCAAACCCGGACATATAGCCACCACATGCTAAATAATGGTAGTCATTTAAGACCCTTTTAGCTTCTTCATGAGTTATATAACGTCGAAAAAACGAATCGGCACACGACGATAGTGCCATGTAATATTGTATTATTGAGATTGGTATCATATTCTCTCGTTGATCGAATCGTAAAAGTTCTAGTTCGAAGGATTTGGTTTTGAAGATATATAATGGTATCTCCATGCCGGATCTAATGTCTTGATTAGAAATAGATATTCATCGGGAGAAGATGGTCTCTTGCCACTATTGAGGGATTCGGTATAGGAAATCACACATAAGGTCGGCAAAAACCGGTGATTTCTTAGACTTGCGTTCTTGAACTCCAAATCGAACTCTTGTAGGATAACTATCCATTTAGAGTATTTTCCCTCCAATAAATTGTTTCATCGAGATATACATCATGGGGTTGCAATTATATATCACACTATGGTTTTACGTAAAATTATGTAATGACGGAATCGTTGGACAACCAGGCTTGGTTTTGAAGCTAATTTCTCCACATGCAATCTTTATCTCTTGTCGGTCGAGATTCCTACTTAGGTAATAAATCACATGTTCATTGTGGAGTCATCCTCTTGAACTAAAATGCATTCCAATCGTGGAATCAAACACAACTAAATACAAAAAGCAATCTAGGTGATAATCGAGTGGATGAAACAACGATACATGGGTCAACGCGTGTTTAGTGCATCGAAAAGGCATATCGGCAAGCTCGTCCCAAATGAATGGAACATCATGTTTTAATAACCGTGTAGACCTTGACTTAAATGCGCATAGTTTGGGATAAAATGACACAAAAAAGTTTGATTTTCCCTACGAAACTTTGGAGTTGGAAAAAGTGGAAGGAGGGGTTAATTGATAATGGCCTCAACATTCAACGAATTACGACAAAAATGCCTTCTTTTGAAACAATGAACCCAGAGTAAGCATCTGATTGTACAAAAAAAAAAATTTATTGGTTAAACGAATGTTGTAATGCCTACATCCCACATAAAGATGGCTCGTAAATGTGTGGGATTGCGTATTCTCTGTAGTAAAGAATGAGCAAGTCATCAGTATGGATGTCTGATGTTTTTGATATCATGAAATACGTAAGACATATGACTCTTTGAAAAGTTGCATGAGAATGTTTTAGTCCAAATGGTAATTTACGGTATGAAAATATTCCCCATGGACATATAAATTTTGTTTTAGGCTGATCAACATGGAAGGTATGTTTATTTGATTGTAGCCGGAAAAATCCATCCATAAATGAAATATTTCGTTTCCCGGCCTAAATCATCAATTATTTGATCGATGTAAGGGCAGATAATTTTCTTTAGGATATACCTTGTTAATATCCCTATAATCAACACATACTTTGTTGGTCCCTTTTTCTTGGTTACTAGAACTATATTAGATACCCAATTTGTCGAAAGGAATAGAATAAATAAATCCTGAAGTAGTTTTCCAACTTCAACTTTTAATTTGTTGACTTTAGTGAAGTATTGGACGTAATCTTTGTCTAATAGGTTAAGCATCCAGTGTTCTTAATTTCGTGAATAAAAAATCTTAGGATCAATACCTAGCATTTCTTTATAAGACTAGGCAAAAATGTCTCAAAATTCACCAAAAATAGGGCTTTGCATAGATTGATCTCTTCAATCGAAAGATGCGCCTATATGAATGTTTTCGGTTATCCCATGTTTTATTGATATCTCAATAGGAATTGTAGTGGAAGTATTTTCCTAAATTTGTCTTGATCCGAATGAAAGAATGGACACTGGGATTTTGAGGTTCCTTGACATAATCAATAGAAAATATGGATGGAAATTTATTTCGAGTCTATAAAGAGATCGAAGTAAAAGAAGATCGATGATGAAGATCGTCCCATGCTAATTCATCCAATGATAAGTCTTCTCGAATGTTTTGTCCACTTGAAAACATTTGTTGAAAAGGATCGGAAAATGATGTCATGGCGAGTTTGATAAAGAAGAAGACTCTTCGATGACCACATTCATTTGATCGGTATTAGTTGATGAAATTTTGAGGCATGATTTTACCTTTACATATGTCGATTCATATGGACTTAAAGGATCTTACGGCCGTGGGAGTCCAATTTAGATTTGAAAGGCACATTCAATGTGTCATAAATAGCATTATGCTTGATGTAATCATATTGATATTAGCACGATAGATCGAGGTACGTTGGGAGGAGGTATAGAAAGTTTCCATAAGATTGGAATCTTTAACTAACCCTACCCCAACATCTTCATAAGGGATAATCGTTTTTTGACATGCGGGACTATACGTAGAGGTGAGGGTTTGAAGCGAAGTAAGACAACTAGCAATTTTAACAATCTTTCCTTTGAGAAACATCATCATTAGAAAAGTGATGAAACCACAATGGTCATAGCATAAGACCAACTTCGAACTAAAAAGGGTTGGCAATCAGAGGCATCGACAAATTCACCTCGGTCTGGGTTTTCTTCTACCTCTGTAAGTCTTGGAGTATTTCGAATGGCGAAAACCTCTTCCATAAAACTTTGAAATCGTGGGTAGTGATTGATTGGTGGAGAACTTAAGAGTTTTCCGGCAAGCTAAGGACATAATTCGCAGATTCTCCCTCATGGATACTATGTGAAAAACTCTCCTAGATTTCACCTAAAGCCCGGAATTTGAAAATGCATTAGATGTTGTAGTCTGGTGCCGATTATCGAATCGAAGACAATGAGATTAGAGTCTTCGAGATCAATCTCTCCTATGGCCCGATAATAATGTTTCCTGCAAGATGGAGGAAAATCTTGAAGCACCTCGAGGGCCCGACATTGCGAAGGAGGTATGGCCAAATCTTCCATGATATTCTAGTTAAAGTGGCTCTCGCATGTGGGTTACGAAAAGTGATTTTCGAAGAGTACACCTTTGGCGAGGTGGTTTAATCATTAAATCGGGGAGATGGGTTTCTTCGATATTGTAATGGTTCGAGAAACGGGGAGGAGTTGATGCTGGGGTTGACTAGATGATTCGGTTTCCTTTCGATTTACGGGACTCTTAGATCATAGTCTTGAGATCATGTAGCGACCATGACTTTGAGACATCATCGGGATATACGTCGATGAATTGGAAGAAGATACGGTCATTTGTTTGTCGTGTGATGGAAAAGGATCTTCGGGATAGCGGTGTGGGTGAACCTTTGACTTAAATTGCAATACCTTGGCATGATGCGGGCACTCTTTGGTGTAGTGATCCTTGTCACATATAAGACGAGGATAACGAGGTTTTCGTTTTCTTCTAATGGTTTAGTTTTTTACGCTTTCTCTTTGGGAGAAGTATTTTGTTTATTTTTACCCTTCACTTTCTTCTTATTTACGGAATGATTTAGCTTTGGTTGTAGATGAGTCTACAACATGAATCTCGGTGGAAGTTTCTATGGAAGGATATCACACAGGTGAATTTGGTAGAGTTATGATTGGAGAAGTAAATTTAGATTATTTCTTCTTACTCTTTGACATGTGTGCTTCTGCAATCACAAAGTAGCAGCATAAGAGCAAAAAGGATTTGCGGTGGTTATTTCCGGTGTGGTAAATCAAGAATTTTATCATACCAAAGTACCCCGTTTGTGTGTAAGGTCTGAGTGCGGACTTGAACTATGACATGTTCTTCTGTTACAATGCATCCTTTAGCTACATCTTCGGTTATATTGAAATGATTTAGCGAACCATTTAGCGATTTGATCCCGAGAATGAAAAATTTGACTAAGCGGCATCTACATACGCATTGTGTGTGTGATTTGAAATGTACGTGGCGCACTTGTTTTAACGAAGTCAAAATTTCCTAACTTTATTATCATAACATCACGGAAATTGAAAATGAGTCGGGAAGGTTTTCGCTAAAGCATTGAAATTGTTTAAAGAGTACTTGTGGTAACTCCAAGCTGTACCACTTTCTTTATAGCTAAGTCGATCAAATTTATTTGAAAAAGTCTCAAACGAATTGAATCATCGATTAAAAATTGGATGCACACCACGTATGATAATTCATCACATGATTCGAAGGGTATTCTCTTGATTTTCCTTTAAACTTTGGAATGTTACTTAGCAACAGTAGGCATTCTTGGCTAAAAAATGGAATATAGTAAAATGCATCATTTTTTAGCCGAGACAAGTCCGGTAAATCTAAAGTTGAAATGAATGGTAATCGGCGGTTAGGGTCTTATTTGAGAAAATTGATAACCTTGAGGGACAATTCCGATGCCGGAGGAGGATATCCGAGAAAACTTGAAGGATAGCATGGTACATTTGGGTCGTATACCTCCAGGGGTATCCAGGGTTGTATACAAAGCTAAGGTTAGTGGTATGTGATATGTATAACCGGGGTATGGTTGGCTACTGGTAAAATGGATTTTCACATTTATCCTTATTGTAATTTCCCTTGAAATGGTTGACTTTGAACAAACTTACCTTGAAAAGGTTGGCTGCAGAAGGTTGTCCATGAATAATTGGTCATGTAAAAGGTCTCACATGAAAATATTTACCAACAAAAGGTTGTACTTGAATGGTTTTGACTGTAAAAGGTAGACTTGTTTGAAATGTTGTTGCACTAGGTTGTCCTACAGAGGTTTGAGAATAAGTAGGCTTGTGGGTCTAATTTGATGAGTAGAAATACGAGGAATTACACAATATGTGACTAGCATTTATATTTGAAGGGTCGTAACAATAGGGACATGAGAAAATCTTTGGGATAAATTATCACTTGATTGTAGGCAGAAGTTTGCACAACAGATTGGATAGGAGTAGTGGGGAGTACTCGAACCATCTTGCTAACTACTTGGCAGAGATACTGTGGGGGTAATTTGAGGTACCTTGAATAGGATATTTGGACTTAGGTAAACCAAATTGTCCGGTACAGTTGAAAATAGGAGTTGATTATAATGCTAATTGCAATATAGGTTTAAATAATGTTTCGTAAACAAAGTGATCCACATTTATCACTAGATGAGGTTCCCATTCGTGTTGCTGATCTGCAAAAGGTTGACCATAACCGGCTTAGAAGACGTTCGGACATAGTTGATAATTACCATGAATATTTTTTCCCTACCATTTGGGGGATAGGTTTTGATAAAGGTTGTCTCCTTGAAAGGATGGTTTCTACAGGAAAAATCTTTGTGAAAATATTCTTGTGGAGGGCTATTGTCCATGAAAAGGTTGCTTCCATTGGAGGGGTTGGTATTTCTTGAAGGGGTTGCAAAACCCCCGGGTGCTATATAGCCATGAGCTAGCTTGAAGGATATTAATGGAAAACTTATGAACTGTTTTGTTGTCAAGGGGTTCGTTGGTAGATTCATACAAACAGTTGACATGGTAGAAGTTTCAAAGAATGGAGATGTCACGAGAAAGTCATGAAAGCATTTGGTACCCAACGAAACGAGCGCACGCAAGAATTTCTGGTGAAGAATAAAACATAGATTACTGAACATGCTTTGTGGCTTGATATTTACTATTTACGGGTAAAGTAGAATGGTATTTTGCGTGGTGGTAGGTGTAACGGAGGCTATATAGAAAATCGATAAATTGATGATCTGAGATCCGATCTAAAGGAATAGAAAGGGTAATCGGTTCTCTCGACATGAATCTAGATTTTATTGTAAAGAGGAAAGTGTAATATCTTCTTACATCTAAATATCTCTTCCAATGCTAATTAGGCCAAGAGAGGAAGATTCTTAGTGATCAAAGAAGTTTCATAAAATTGAACGAGGATGACTTCGGGGGAGTGGAGCCTGTGAGATGCGAAGGTGACTCGAATGAGGTGGAATCGGATTCGAGCTTAGATATTTTAGTTTTTAGTGAGTTGTGTATATGACAACTCACTAGTAACGGTGCGACGTAATTACTTGATTTAAGTTGTTCTTGATATTTTTTGATTGCTCCAGGGTTTAACAACTTCGAAATCGGGATGTATTACAATGGATGTTTCTCCTTGATGGGTAGACCGGTTGAATTGTTGAACTATGAGTTGTATTTTTTTCAATTGACTTGGTGAATATTCAAGGGGTTTCACATTCTATGTGAATGTCTAGGTAACTCAACCACGGTTAATATTTTAACACACGAAATAATTTTTTTCAAAATAATACACTAAGGCCTCTAAAAATCAAACAGAGCGATGTTATACCGAAATCTAAGAGACGAGACCACACACAAAACGATATTATTCCACAATAAAAACACTAGTTGGTGATAGAAATCCAACGTTACCAAAAATTAATGGAAAACTAGCGGTTGGAATAGTTACTGACGAGCACAGCAATAGAAACATTCTGGTGCAAGTAACTTCACTATGCCATCTCAAAGTGAATAGTACCTACGGAAGTCCAAGTGAGTCTAGTGAGTATCTTGCTATAGGTATGCTGGACCTTCTCCACCATCACCTTGGGAAAAATCCTAAAGATTATGGCCACTAAGGTCACCAATGAGACAATTGAACACAGAGGGGAATAGTTTGTAGTTCGATATACACACGAGGGCGAGTATGGCTTAATCCCCTTGAGAAAGCTCCTCGACATGGTAAATCCAAGGATTGCTAGTGATTCTAGGCTCCTCGACAATGGTTAATCAAGGTTTAACGTTTGTATTACGTGCACATATTCTATCTTCGCCAATGATAGGTACGTTACCTAACTGGAGTCGACATGACCTGGAAGTGGCAAAATTTATTTTAAGAAGAGCTTCCCGGAGCACAAATGCAACAATTGTATTTCCCTACCACCGAGATGCTACTTGTTTGTTTCTCTTCTTTGGTTTCATTACAGCTATTCCTGACACTATTTCAATGCAGTCATTGAATGAGCCTAGAAAATGTAAAAAATATCTATATTAATTTTATTAAGCATTGTATTGATTGGATGTTATTTATGCAAAAGGGTATGGAGATGAAACTTGATGATATTATGACTTGACTCAAAGTACTCTAAATGCATCAATATTATGAAAAATGCAACTCTTTATTTCAATAATTCTATTTGAAGAAAATTGAAGGACTTTGGGGATAAAAGTACAAGCTTCCTAAAAATTCAGCAAAATTTCTTTTCATCTAGAAAACAATTTCATTTTCCAAGCATGACCAATATCTCTTTTGTGATGAGAAATTTCATTGATTCTAGTCAAAAACTACAAATTTGATGAAAAAAAAATCTCAAAAAAGAAAAAGTAACTTATAAAAATCTAAAAAAGTGTGAACTTCAAAGAAAATCAAAGCTCTTAACTAAAAATCTAACTAAGATACCCTGTTACTAATTTAATTTTCTTAAATTGATTATGATTATGTTGGAGTTGTTAAGATGCTGAAGTGTGAGTGCCTGATATATGTTAGAAGCCTCATTTATTCATTTAGTTTATTAATTGTGATGATTGGATTTGTAGAGATTACTTCTAAGGATGTTTTTATTCTTATGTTCTAATGAAATTATTCTTTAGAAAGTACAACTAAGTTCTAAAAATCAACATGCTTTCTGCTACGCTTGAAACAAACTTTCTCTATCTTATGAAGGAATCTTAACTAATTTGATCGTACTCTCCAAAAAATTCAAAATTCTTATTATCTAACAATAATACATGAATATTCGTCGAATTCTATAAAAGGGAATTTATATGTTTATGTTTTTGAAATGAAATGTTATGGAAATAGGCTTGTAAACAAATCACTATGGCTCTTGAAAACGATAACTCCATGAAGAAGCTGAAAAAACGCACTCATATGCTAAAAGGAAATCACTCGGTCACTAATGTTTTGAAAATAAATCACTCATGCTCTTGAAATAAATCATTCATGAACTTGTAAAACTACTCTAAAATAAATCATTGTTTCTCTAGAAGTAAAACTATGGATCCTCCTCTCGGAATGTGGGTGAAAATTTAAGGCGAGGCATATGGCGAGCCCGGTACATGACACATGGATTAGGCACATGGTCATGCATGAGCTCTGACCAAAGCCATTAATACACACATGGCTAACATCATGTTGCATTAACTAGCTCGATAGTCGATGCGACCACCACCCTTCTCACGCATGCCTCCTGTTCTGGGTATTCCTCCGTAAGCTCTTCCATTTGTATACGCTACGCGGTCTCGCCGGAGACTAGGTGCGGAATGCCCACGGGGAGCGGGTGGGCCTCTGTTGCTATATCATTCTCACCCCGGGTCACCACTTTTCCCATAGCTTACATTGTCGCCTCACTTTTCGCCCGAGGGCCTTTGGCTCCTCGGACTTATGTTCCTTCGACTTAGCTCTCTCGCTGTCACCAACGCCTCCAGTAGCTCACGCCGCCGGGCGCCACCAAGATGCTGGGCGGTGGGCGCAGCGACGACTCGTCCTCGCATTACATCCCGCTCGAGTATTCTTCTCCCATCACTTTATGATTCCTTTGGCCATTATCCTTCTACTTGCCGATGACGGAGGCCGAGGTCGGAGCTTCGAGCGGTCTCACTGCGTCTCCGGTTGGCACTTCGATCGATGCGCCACCCCACCGGTCCACTCCTCCCCCCCTTTCATTTGGGGTCATGCCCTCTATCCACCACGCACTCTACTCAGTTCCACTACAAGCGCACTATGGAATGCCCTCGTGTCACAACCCTTTGTTCCATCGACTTGAGGAGGAAACTTCCCTTCTTCTGCTTCATAGCCCCGAAAAAAGCTCGGAAAATCACCTTTGACTTGGAGCCTCGGCCACGCCCGAAAGTCTAAAGCTCTTCCAATCATTAAGGTGCCCCCTCTTCCAACGACGGCAAAAGGCAAGGGCGACGGTGGCAACGATAAGTAGTAGGGATTGGTGCGGCGATGATGGTGCAAAAGACGATGCCACCTCTGACCATAACTCCTGAACGACCACGCCTCAGGCAAGATTATGGTGACTCTCAGGTGAACGGTGGCTAATTGTGGAAGACACCACCTTCGCACAACCTAGCTTCTATAAGTTTCTATTTCTGATTTAGGTTTCTTTTTAAGGATTACTATGTATCTCCTGGATACTTTGTGTTATCTACTATTTTTACCATGAAGCTGGTTTTCCCGAATTTGTGAAGCTGCCGATGAAGCCCAGTTTGACTAGTTTCCCCTTCTCGGGAAGTCACTATTTTATTTCTTTTGACATATAATGCCTGCGGGGTGGCTAGTTCAGCAATTACGAACGGTTTCTCTTGCACCATATGTTATATTAATAAATTTGAACTTACATAGAAAAAAAAAAAATATGAATCTCTTGCCAATTTGACAATTAGCAAAGGAAAGATTGATGAATCTACATCAAATGGTAAAAGACTTGTAAAAGCATCTACATCAAATAAAAAAATGAAATTTTTGGAAATATGCAACAAATAACAAGTTGGAATTTTGGAAAGCAACTACATCAGAATGACAAATTGGAATTATGAAAATAAAAACTACATCGAAATGATAAAAAATGAAAACACTTAAAACAACTACATTAAAAACATAAATACGAGAACCTTCATAGTAAAGGAGACCCTCCTGACAACGTTCAAATATTCACTCCAACAGTGCAATTTACATCAAGTCTTAAAGGTACTTCTTCATTAAAAATGAATGAAAAACGAGTTTTAAAACTTCACAATATGTGGAAAGAATTAATCTCATCTTTTAGCTGACTGGGTGTTTATATAGGGGTTTCAATGTAACTTCATGGAGATTAATATCATGGCTAAAGATCGAGCGAATGGACTTTGTTTTCCATGAATTTTTATGGCTCACAATCCATTCAACCTACTTTGGTATAAGTTGTTGACACATGGACGTAATGTTTGCTCTGACTTAAAAATAGGGCTCCAAAGAACCTAAAATATCTCCCAAATGGTAACAAATTCAGAAAAATGCTTGTATAAAACCTATGTGGGCCCGTGGCAGAACAAAACCCATGTTTTCGTTTTGCGAAATTCTCTTTAGTTTCTCGGAAAGCATGTTTGAATTTGACTAGTAAAAATTGCTTCAATTTTCCCTTGATCTTTGCAGTTCACATACGTGGTGGGTGGAATTTGGCCAACAACGATCCATATTAGAGCTTCTAGAAACAATGTCCATGTGTTGGATTTCATTCTAGGTAGTTTTACTACTTCGACCATGGAGATAACTATGAAGCTGTGAAGCAGGCTGACTATCGTTAGTAAAACCATGCATAATTCTCTTTAATTCATTAAACATAATAGAAATAATATAATAAACCATGTAAACATGTATGTAGGAATTTGGTGCGTTTATGAAGAAATATGGTTAAAAATTGTGTTACGTTGAATGCAGACTGATGTGAAAATGGATGGTTTTGTTAACAAAATTATGACAAATTCGACGCCCAACATTCCCCCACGGAAATTTTCATGTCCTCCCATGCAAACAAAGCATAGAAAAAGTTTCATAATACAACCGGTTCCTTGTGTTCCTTTATTAAATAAATTTCAACCAAATCCTTGTCCAAGCTCCAGAGAGCAATATTGACCCTTTATCTCAATAATATGCATTTTTCTCAGCACTTCATTATTTATTATATACGACTTGTGTGAAAATAAATGATTCCCACATAATAGCATATCAAGTACTTGTCACTATTTTAATTGTGTCGGGTGATAATCCTTGGTAGAATAGCATATTGTGAAGAACGCATCACAAGAATTTTTACTCCCATATATAGAATGTGCTTTTGTCCTTGTGAGTTCATCCCATAGTATGGTGGAAATGATGTAAATTTCAGCCCATAATAGGCATTCTTATCTTCCATGCATGGCAGCAATCCCCTTTTCAACAATGTTGTCGAATAGTTTCTTCAATAACTCACAAACTAATGAATGAAGAAAGACTTCCCAATGTGAGCTTTTGACAAGATGAGTTGCACATAACACAAAATAAGAGTTGTTGTTGAGGGTTATACAACTCCTTGAAAGCCTAAATATGCTTCCAAGTGATTGCAAGAGTGTGTGAACAAAGCCTTGTTGCAATCTTCTTCTTGTGGCTTTGTATTCATCATTTTTTGGCTTCTTTTAAAAATATGAAGATGAACAATATGACACATAATTTAAGTGCTCCATGTACTTTTTGGTCATGTGCTACAAACATGTACCATGAAGTCAAGTTTTTCTATTTGTAAAATAATTCTTTTCTCAAGAACATCATGTTGATGGACCATTAAGGAAAGCATGAATTAACAAGAAGAAAGTTTAAACAAAATACGGTGAAAGCATAGAAGAACATCATTATGACCATGGAAAACAGTAAGAGATGATTGCATGGGTGGAAAGAATTTGTTCATAAATAATCAATCATAACTTGTGGGATTGGTTGTTAAAATGTGTGAAAACATAATGGGAGAAAAATTGGAACTACATGTTTACAATAACTTTTCATCAAAATTTCAAAGAATTTTTAACAAATTAAAAAGTTTAAAGCTATTTTTACCTCGGGTTTACCTTTTGGAAGTTGGAGAAGAGAACATGATATGATGGCCAATTTGGTGTTGATTTGGCTCGAGTTGCTGCTCCATGATCGTCGACCTCCACTTTGACCTTCCTCCACAAAATGTATAGTTTTCATGTAGTAGATTTGTTTTCCAATTTATCTCAAATGGTAAATCGAATTCTCCCGAAATTTTACGGGGTTGTTATTATTAATATTATGAATAATCTCAGCCAATGGGTGAATGGATCTCATGAAAAATGAGAAATTACGATGAGTGAAAGTGGTTAATTTATTGAAAAATACACAATGAAATTTTTGGAATTTTGTGTTCATTTACCCTACCTCGATGCATTTACCATAAACATTTCGAGCCCAATGGATCCACAATTTTCAAGTTGTGATCAAATCAATTTCTGCCACTTGTTTTCACCTTTCACGCTGCCAACGTTGCAACGAAAATATATACCACGAACTCATTTTAAGAATGATTTGAGTGATTTAAAAGGGAAACCATGTATTTTTACCTTTTCTACCCCACATGCCTTGATCCCATTTTGATGAAGAAAAGGTGATGTTGTGTAAAAATACTTGAAATCTGTCATAATCTGTCCAAAATGGTGAAAAATGAAAATATGCCTTTAAAACCCGTTGAAAAGTCCTGAGAAGAGTGCACTTTTAAAAAAAAATCCCACGTGATACTCAAGTTACTATATTTTGAGAAAATCCGAAGGCTACCGAATTTTTGTTACACTCCAATATCTTGCAATATTTGTGCCAAAAGCTGCCTTTAGAAAAAATTGCTACAACAAAAATAGGCTGCTATAGCAATAGCTACAAAAAGCGCAACTTTCATAGGTAATTGCAAAAAAAATGTCCAATTTTTGCGAGAAAAATATTTTCTTCGATTTTAAACTACGGTTTAGTTGTGTCTTTTGTATGTTGAAGTAGAAACCACGAGACATCACATATTGGTGAAATAGGCCCAAATTTACATTGTTTTGCTTGAAAATGAAAATGAATGAAAAAGTGTTGTAATGGTTGCCATCATCACTGTTGTTGAATGAAAAAAAATGAACATGTTGCTACAAGAAACCAATAAAATGTATTGTTGCAAGTTGTTGTTGATTCCATAAAACCATTAGTCTTCATCAAAGAAAAATTGATGATGCAATTCTTGCACCATCACGATGAATATGTTGGTTGGCATGGGGAGAAATATTGGATGCAGATCAATGATAAAATTGTTAACAGTACGAGACAACTCAAGAGTATTGTAAATGAGTGTCGAGGTACTCGAGGCATCTTGACGAGGGGACGAATGAAAGTGTTGAAGTCGCGGTCACACCAAGATCTAACAATCAAGAGACATTGTTTCATTCCCATTTTTTCCAACGAGGAGGCTTTCCATTGATGTACGAGTTCCAAGCCACTCCAAATAATCTCATATATTGATCCCAGATAATGTGTTGAGGTCGATGGGACAAGATCTGTTGGAGAAGGTGGACCTTGGGGAATTCCACATCATCCAATTCAAGCACTCCTGTAAAAATGATTTGAAGAACCATAATAAAAAAGATTGAAACCGTCATGAAATTGCAGATTTTATTGTGAACTTTGCTCGCCGATTGCCTAGTTTTCAGCCAAAGCTCTCATGTCTAATTGCGCCGGTAAATTTGGTTTTCACAATAGGACATATTTTTCTCTATACTTTTTATTTTTATTATTTATATGTCCTACACTACTTTAAAAGAAATCTTGTTCAAGTATATGAATACTTCCAGTGGAACTATGTATAACAAGATGCTGAATAAACTCATATGCGGGTTTTAAATATACTCCTTGATATGTACTAGTGTCTGTAAGAGACCGGTGTCTTGATTGAGATGATGTCGGGAAGATACAAAATAATGGAGAATTGAGATGCGATGGTATCTTGAACCAAGATTCAATGTAATCTTGTCTTCCTTGGCTTCTGCATATCGTGCCATGCGAGTCTTCGAATGTGATCTCCATTTATGATCTGGTGATAGGCATGCGAAACTTTCAATCTCGGGGTTCCAACAATTGCTCTTTTTCAACGAGCATCCATGATTCTTGGACCTTATCTTGAGTCTTCTTCTTTTGGTTGTTGCTCTTCAATGATAGCTAGTGAATCATTTTGAAATATCTCAAAATTGTAAGTGGATTAGGTCTGTTTTGTTGGGGATTGTGAAATGGTTGTCGAGGAGTAGAGTGGGAATGGATCTTTGGGGTGCTTGTGTGGTTGGTAATAGGAAGAAGATTTGAATTGAGGTCGATTGATAGTGAAATTGATGTTTTGTGGAGGGTATTTGGTATTGATAACATTGATATTGGTAATGAGGATAGAGAGGGAAAAGATTGAGGATATGGTGGATTTCCTTTGTAGGGCCTTTGCCAACTTTTTTCCAAGATTGGTTTTGAGGTTGGGATTGAGATGGCAAAGGTTTCAAAGGTTAGTTTTGATGTTGGGATTGATATTTCCAGGTTGCCAAGGCAAGGGTGTTTGCAGAATTACTTTGAGATTGTTGTGAATTACCTTGAAAGCATGCATAAGGATATTGCATCATATTGGGTTGATGTTGGAGTTACATAACATAGTTTCTCTTTTGCTTAAATCTGTCATTATCCTTTTGGTAAATTGCCTTCAACCTTGGTAATGATGGGAAATCTTTAGTAGTATTTTATGTAAATTTTACACGAATTTAATGTTATCGAGGGACATTCATGCAAAAAATGTTTCTTTGTACATTTACAAGGAAAAATAAAGCAAAATTTTCAACTTTTTTCTTGTTTTAAATTCTTAGCGTGTCGGTTGTTCATTTTCGGTACAGAATATTTGTAAATTGTTAAGTTTGGTTTGACTTACCAATCTTGATGCGAACTTACTTACTTTTGCCACGAATGGATCTTGAGAGGATCTTACACTTACTTTACTTTTCCTCTTGATATGTTCTTTTGCAATTCACAAATCTCTTGAAATGACAATTGATAGACATCTCCTTTTCCCACTAGATTAAGAAGATCAATCCGTACGTCATTTATAGCATTTAGTAGGAGATTTTTTAATGTATACGATCCTAAATTATGCAATTTAGATCTTTTGATATTATAAGCAAATGTCTCCATTAAATATTCCTGAGCATATCCTCTTTTTGGTGCATCTTAAAGATTTCGTTTCTAAGGTCATGGTGTATGCAATAATCTTTATATTTTTCAAAATACTCTTTTCATATCATCCCATGTCCTTATGAAATTTTTACTAAAGTCATGAACCATCTAAGGCTGTATCCTTGAATTTTTCAAATAAATTCAAATTTTGAATGTGCGATGAGTATCCATAAAATCTACAAATGATTTCCGTTCAAAAATAAAGGTTTTCGGGGTCTTAAGTCTCATACCTTTGAAGTTAGGAAGTACAGATGAAGGGATGCTCTTCATATGACCATTGACACTTCAGTTTCTTGAATGGGAAATCCCAAAAATGATCTTCCTCATTTTCATCATCTTCGTCCATTTCTTGACTCTTTGTCACATCTTCTTCTGCTACAAAAATAAGAATTCATGTTGTGGATGTGTGGCTCTTATTGCACCATGTGATATAGTGGGTGTGGTAGGTGATTGAATTTTGTTTTTGTTTTTTTTTCTTTTTATTTTTTTTTTAATGAAAGAAAAAGGCTCCTATTTACACCTCCACGGCAATGGCACCAAAATGTTTGTACATTCGTTATTAAATTGATTACATAAATTATTCAATAGGAGTTGGTAAACTGTGAAGTCACAAAGTGCCTGATATATGATAGAAGACTCTTTTATTCATTTAGTTTATTGGTGTGATGATTGGTTAAGTTACTTCTAAGGATGTTTTTATTATTATGTTCCTAATGAAATTGATAATTTTAAATTACAACTAAGTTCTAAAAAATAAACATGCTTTCTACTTTGTAAAAACTCAAACAAACTTTCTCTTTATCTTATGAAAAAAAATCTTAACTAATTTGTTTGTTAGTCTCTAAAAATTATTCTCTAACGATCTTGTGCATGAAGATTAAAAATTGAATTCTATAAAATGGAATTAAATGTTTTTATGGTTTGAAATGAAATTTTATGGCAGTAAAACTTGTAAAGAAATCACTATGGCTCTTTAAAATAAATCACTCATGATGAAAGAACACACTCATATCTTTAAAAGGAAATCACTAGGTCACTAATGTTTTGAAAAGAAATCACTCTGCGCTCTTGAAATAAACCAATCATGAACTTGTAAAATGGCAAAATAAATCAACATTTAACAAAGTAAAGCTTATGAATCCTGCGATTTGACAATTAGAAAAGAAGATTGATGAATCTACATCAAATGATAAAGAAGACTTATGAAAGCATCTACATTGAAATAACAAAATGAAATTCTGAAGTAACCGGAAAAAATGAAAAATTGGAATTCTAGAAACAGCGTACGTTAAATGACGAACACAAATTGAGAAATAACTACATCGAATGATAAAATGAAAACATGAAAACAACTAAATTAAAAACATAAAATACGAGAACCTTCACTATTTGCGAGGGGACCCTCCAAAAACAAGCGGTCAAATATTTACTCCAACATTAGTTGTGCATCGAGTGTTCGAGGTACTTCTTCATTAAAGAATAGATTCCAAAGGTTTAAAACTTCACAGTATAGCAAGAAAATTGACCTCTCCTCTTTGTTTAAATGGAGTGTTTATATAGGGGTTGTGATGTAACTTGGGGGAGATTCATATGGTTAAAGATCGGGCTTGAATGGACACCTATTTGCCACGAATTTGATGAATCATAGTCATTCCAACCTCTTGCTTTCTTGATTGGTTGTTTATTGACACATTGGTGCGATGTTTGTAACACTTCGAGGCTGAAAATAGGGATCCAAGAACTTGATATACCTCCCAAATGACTGGGTCGGGAAAAATACTTTCAGAAAATAACTTAAGTGGGCTTGTGTTGAAAAAAAACCCATGTTTTCCTTTTAGCGAGAAAGTCTATTTAGTTTTCTCAAAAAACGTGTTTGAAGTTGACTAGTCAAAGCTACCCTTGATTTTCCTTGATCTTTACTGAGGTCCACATGTGAGGGTACAGGTGGAATTTGACCAACAACAATCCATATTGGAGCTTCCTGAAACAATGTCAATGTGTTGGATTTCATTCTAGAGTGGTGCTACTACCTCAACCATGGAGACAATGAAAACGGTAAAACTTGGTATCCAGGCAATATCGTTAAAATGAAACCATGCATAAGTATCTTTAATTCAGCCAAAAATAATAGAAATAATAATAATACACCATGTAAACATGTATGCGGAATTATTGTGTTTATGAAGAAATATGGTTAAAAATGATATTAATGGATGAATGGAATGATGCGAAAATGGATGGTTTCATTATGAAAATTACTTAATGAGTCTGGAGGCTCCATATTGATATCTATGAGTGTTTTTTAATGATTTCTCTTAGTTGAAAGCAAGCCAAAATGCTTTACTTGAACTAACATAAATGAAAACATAAAACACTAGTTTGAGACAATACGGACTTCGGTAATATAGATGCTTTTCCTTTTTGCAATCGAGTAGGAAACAAATGCTCAAATAAATGAGGTGGAAAGATACGGTCACTCGAGGGAAATAACGAGAAAATCGTTGATGAAATGAATCTAACAAAAAGAGCAATATCAAACCGGGGAAAAGCCTAAGCTGAATTATGAAAAATGCTTATTTATCAAAATTCTCTAAGGTGTTAAGGAAGAGTTCAACGAAATATAAAGGTTGGTATAGATTAGGTTAAACCTTAAGAAATTGGTTATGCGACTCTAGAAAGGAAAATCTTTTTTTTTTCAAAATTTCCCCGGGGGTGTGCGCATTTTTTTCGGTGCAAACTAGTGCGCATGCGCATTGAAATATACTAGAAACTTAACGCAGTTGCCACTCTGTTTTCCATAGAAAACCGCGCGGGGAGTGAAAAAGTTGAAATTTTTTTTTTAAGGCTTTTTAGTTGAGAGAATCTAAAAATTTTATATGCACAACCACACTCGAAGAAAAATTCGAACTAGGAAAGCTAGAATGTCGAAACCAAACAAAATCAAGGGAAAACTAAACTTGTCTTCCTGGCGAAGACGTAATTTGTTTGTGGATTAATCCCTCTTGCGGACGAGTGATCTCCCTAGTACCCAGGTAGCTAGAAAAAAAAACCATTTTGCATGCCCTCTTTCTCTTAACTATTAGCATTTTAGATTATTATAACTTAGAAATGAGGAGGTTAATAACTCCTACCTTTCAATTGAGACGTTTGATGTAGCCTTTTGGCTTTTGCTCAAAACGATCCTTCGATGCGAAGGCACCGCAATCACAAACAATGCGAAGGATCGAAAGCACTGTAGGTATATAATAATCATAAATACTAGTTCAACTTAGTGATCGAAAGTCCAAATTATTGACATCATTTCAATAAATTCGAGAAATAAGACAATGAGGAAAAAGAGATCCATATGTATTATAAGGAATAAAAAGAGAAATCTACGCTTGAGCCTTCGATGTTTGTACGAGTTTCTCTGTATGTCTACACGATCATATCCTCGGTTTGACAATCCTTCCTCTCTAGAATGACGATATGAAGCCTTGTGTAAAAAGGGTGTGATCTTCAATGTACTGTGACAACTTCCTAGTCGAATCTATGTACTCTATGAACTCTCTCCAGCTTATAATACTTGCTAGCTAAAACTTCGAGTTCAATTTATAGAGATTGAGGAAGTTTTAGATCCATTAAGAAGAGGATGAGAATCCTCCAATGAAGGGATTAGTGTTCCTTTAGTCAAGGGATAAGCTCCATGTGCTGGAGGGATGTCGCTTGGGCGAAAACGCAACTCTAGAGGCTTCCAATTGGGAGAATATTTGACCAACTAGGCTTCTAGAACTTACTTTTTCGTGTTTACTTCCTTTTTATTGGGGTGCGTGGTTTTTATTGGTGAACAAACGTGATCACTTGCGACTAATAAGAAGAAGTATGTCGGTGCATGTGCGGAAATGGTCATCAAGCGCGGAAGGTAATATTTTAAAGTTTTTAAAGAGATTTTCTCCGATTTCCAGACTTGGTTGAAGAACATGAATATTTTTGACTTAAGAGAACATGATATGGATGGTGATAGATCCATAATGAGGAGTCAAATGTCATGGTGACAAAATTACGACAAATGAAATTAGAGGATGTGCTAAAGCAAGTTGTGGGCTTCGGTCCAAACTTGCCAATGTTGGTACATTGTCTTTGGTATGTGTTGTAATTGGCATTAGGAAATTTTCAATATTTCAAGGTGAAGTATGGAAGAGTGTGCATTGATGCTCCTTTTTCAAATTTTTATATGAAATTTCTGAAGATATATTCTAAGTGAAAATATTTTATAAATGCTATTTGTGGCTATATGCAAGAAAAATGAAACGGTACACCGTGAAGCATATTTAAAGTCAATTTATCATTCATATTTATACACCAATGTTCCTGCCAAAGGTCTAAAGGTCATTGGTGGAATCGAGTTAGTGTAGTGTACGAAAAACTACAAATGGACTCAAGCGAAGATGTAGTTGTCGATCGAAAATTTGTGAAAGATCGATACTTGTCTTTGGGCTTGTGTTGTGTTGGAATTTTGAACATTCAAGTACTTTGTATTTATGAATATATATTGCATCCTAAACTGGCATAGGAAAGAATAGGAATATTTGTTTTCATCCATTTTATTTGTATGGTTTCGTGAAACAAGATGCCTTTAAAAAATGTTTTGAAATTGGGATATAAATGGAGGTGTTTTCAAATGAGTTAATCCCCTGAGTCCCTTAAATAAAAATGTTATAGAATTGAAACTTCAAAAAAATTTTGAAACTTCATTGGAAAAAAGCAGGTCATAACCTAACAAAATAGGTGTTGGTCCTTTCTCCATTTTCTCTTTTTGTGTTTCATTTTCGATCACAAATACATGCTGCTTCCTTAACAACTTGCCTGTTCAAATCCCGGGAATAAAGAGAAAGTGCATTTATTTGAAATTTAGGTTGCGGTATGGTTGGTTGTCTGAATTCTTGTTGATATTCTCTTTTTTTATACTTGTTCAATTTATTTTGTTTCAACCATATAGTGTATTGATCATTGATTTGTCTTTACATATATTGCATTTATTAGGGTTCGTTTGTGTGGTTTAGTGTCATCTTATGGTGGCCATCAAATAGTGAAGCGATCAATAGGGCCTAACAATAAGTCCATCTCTCATCACCATGAAGTGCTCGGTATAGAAAGGCATCTTCGGATGTGATCCACCTTGTATTCAATTGAAATGTAAATTTCCTATAGATATCCTCTTGGATGATTTTGTTCATCTTTTGTTTGGTTATTGAAGATGGTTGGGTGCAGATAGGGAATATTTGAATGGAGAAGTTGGTCCATCATAATACTAATTGAAGGAAGGAGATAAATAAAAAGGAGTATTAGTTGTTCCCATGGACTGCGATGAGAAACAAGCCAAGTATGGATACTTGTCATGCCCCTTTGTTGTATCGGTGAAGTTTCGGGCACCGTGTAGAGAAGCAGAGACCAAACATTGTCTCAAGTGAGAAGGGGTGGAATGAAAACTCCATAAGGATTATGGGTTGAAGATTGTGGCTACTTGCATTGAACAATGCGATGAAGGAGGATGATTTGTTACTCTCTCTTTGTTGAAGACCAGTTAGACTCTAGTAAACTAGGTCCCAAAACCTTGGAACCATTTAGAACATAGGTTGGGCAAGAGTGTGCATGAGTGAAATCTTAGTCGATATATAAAAAAAGATTTGAAACACTTTCCCTCTCAAGAGGACGGGACCCATAGCCCTTGTTGAGTCGGTACAGAAGTGCATGTTGAAAACTAAAGCAAGGTATTTTGAATAGTACCCCTAGATAAGTATGAGTTGGTTGTCTCGATTTGCTCTCCTTTGAGAAATAAATGGTGATCGGGGATTTTATTCAACACATTGAAGATGATGACTTTGGTTTTACCCTGGGTTGACGATGTTGATGAAGATCATAGAAAAGGGCCGAGAACTGGTTGTCTGAGCATGGACACAGAAGGGCCACATCATACAGAAAAATCAAAAAAATATAATAGACTCCAGCGCTACACTATTTGGATGTCACTTAAAAAAAGAATGTATATTCCGTGCATGCATGCAGAACACAAAAACACCACATATCGCACTTATGACCAACGAGAAAATTGTCCTGACAAGGATCATCCAAATAATGTAGGGGACAATGGGAAACCTAATTTTGATGATACTTAGGATAAAATATGATGGCCGTGTGTTGGTGCATAGATGACGAGGATTGACTCATATAAAATGCATAATCGACGACAAAAAGAGTTTTTGAGATGCCAATATCTCTTGGTATGTGGAATAAGGCCTCTGTATGGGTACGGAGTCAAAGCCTTTTTGAAACTCTATGGGCTGTGATGGTAAACTTTTCGGGAGAAATGTTGTTTAAGAAGTGTAATTCGGGGGAGTGTAGATGTGATTAATAATTAGAATTGCTCATTTTGGAATCTAGTCTTTCCTCTAGCTCTATATTTCCTCTTCTCAATCTCCCTAGAGGTTGGGGGAGGGATGTAACATAGAGCTTCGAAGAAAATGGTGACAAATAGGTCCAATGGAGTGCAAGGTACATCGGGAAAAAGTATGTAGTGGGAGCATAAGTGCAACTCATAAAATGCATATCTAACTTAAGGGTCAAGACCTGAGATCAAATTCTTCATACAGATATAGAAATGTTACAAAGTTGAGAGTCTAGAGAAGAAAGGGTCCCTCTCGAGAACTTGAGAATCGGGATAAATATCTTGATTGAAGTTTTCCTGAAGAAAGTGATCGATGTTTGGAGGTGCTATCACTGTAATTTGGGAGGGACTGAAGTGCTGACCTCTGACCTTTCAGTGGGTGAATCTCTCCTACCATCTAAGCTAAAGTGAATAATCCTGCGATGGAGACTTTGGATAAATTGGAAGATACGAAGTTTTGGAAGATATGATCTTGTGCGTATATGATTCTCTTTGTAGAGACATGGATCGATAGGAAGGAGGGTGTCTTATGTGATTGGAAAAAGGGCCTCGACGAAACACTATAACAAGGGTTTCATGGGGGAGAGTCGGGGGTCTCCTCGAGATCTCATGAATACGCATACTAAGGTGGCACTTCTCTCTTGCTTGTAGCATTGCTTCTACATGTGAGCACTAAGAGGGAGGTGATCATCTTATTGTGTGGGTTGATGGAGTTATTCTAAGAATCCTCCATTTGAGTCTATTGTGGGTAGCCGGCGGCAAGTCAAATTGTGCCCTAGCTGGATGAATTTTCAACATCGAATATTCTTTATTCATTATAACATAAAATCTATTGTTTAAGTGATATTTTTTTTGAAGTAATATAAGGAAGCCTCTTTGTAATTATTTGAAAACGATGTAAAAAAGTATGTGAAAATCCCTTGAATTTGAAGAGGAATCATCGGTTAATATATACGCAAAAATCATCTTGAAAATATTTGAATGCAAGCGCAATTCTTGGAAGGAGGATAAATATTATTCATACCCTTAAATTGAAAACAAATTCTTCCATGAAGTTTAATTTTCCTTTAATAAAATTAAAGCTTTTGTCATGGGATTTTATGCTCATTTTGACCAATTGAATCGGCGATCCAGAGTTCACATACGGGACACTTTGAGAAATCAGCCAACAATTCACTATTATAAGGCTCAAAAATACAACATCAGAATTTTTCACGAAGAAAATTAGTGCAAAATAGACGATTTAAGGGTATTTTATGAATGGAATATCGGTAACCTTCTTGTTTTATTGAATTATTAGGATGCATAATTCCTCTCCCCTTTAAAATTAGGTACTCCAAGATACGCTCGGATATTGTCTCCCACCATATAATCATTTTTCATGAATTTGGCTTCTGATTATTTAGAAATACATGTGTGTGAGCTATCACAACAAGCTCACAGAATTAAAAAAAAATAGATTCAGGCCGCTCCTTTGCAGGTTTTTTGTTACCACAAGTGATGCATGGATCCATGTTTTACGGAAGTTAGACGAGGAAGAAAATTAAATGTATTTTTCACAACGATCTCATTATAGGTCTCTTGACATTTGAAGTGATCTGAAAGAATAAAAAATTTTAACAAAAATTTCACCCTTAAATTGCTTTGTACATTTGAGTATTTGCAAATTGTGCTCCTTTGACCTTCGAGTTTCCATGACTATGAAGGTTTTAATGTGCCATTTGATTAAAAATAGTAGAAAATTGTTTTCCTATAGGTCAAACAATTACTGTCGACATTGTGTTTTGGTTTTTGTGATTTATGGAACTTTGGCTAGGGTTTGGTCGTATGTGTGTGAAAAGGGGGTGGGCTTCTGCCCACTAAATCCATGTATTAATGGGTGCATTGATGCGATTGAAGGCTATGATTTTGATGTGAGGCATAGGACATGTATTTTATTAAAAGAAGAACGGAGGCACTTACATGGTTGGGATGTTGCTTTCTATATTTTCAATTTCTTACGAGGGTATCATGCCTTTTACTCTAATTGTTCTCGTAGCTGCTGTTGGTCCTTCTTGAGGCCTTATCTTCAAGAAAAGGACAAGAGGGTGCTCATGCTTTCATCCCTCTTGCCAAGTTATTTCCAATATTATTGTAGCCATGCTCGGCAATGTCGGGACCATCTGTAGTGGTTTGAATGGAAGCAATTGTTTCTTCTTATTGATATTGTTTGTTGTGGTGTTGTTCTTTCTATTGCTTGGTCAATAAAGCATTTGAAAGAAAAGTGATTAAATGGTAAAGCAATAGTAGTTTTAAAAAAAGTTGATCATTTTCGAACTATTATATTGTGTGGTGATATGTTATATCTACTTTATTCGGTGTTTTCTATATGATGGCAGAAATATCGTAGAGTATTTGTGGACAATTGATTTGACCGAAGAATGTGCAACTCTGGCATTCTATGCTTTCATGGGATATAAGTTCGGGCATCAACATATAATCCTTACATGATGATTGAGGAGGAGGAAGAGAATCTCTCAGAAAAGCATTAAATATGGGTAGTGTTGTTGAGCTCTGGGCTCCAACTTTGATGGGTTTTCTTTTGGGATAAAGGCAAGATGATTTTGGAATTTTTCTCATTACATGAAACAAAGAACGTGAACTATTTTCAGTGCTTTTTTCTTATCTTGTGGAATTAAAAATTTACATTCCCTATTCACCGGGCTTTAAGAACCCTTCATCAATTTGCCCAAAATTTTTATGAACTTCTTGAATTTAGACATAGGCTATGTTTCCTTTTGGTTGTGGTGCATAGCGACAATCCTGACCTACCAAAGATATTAAGGGTTAGATTTCATACAAACAGAAATATGGCGGTTCAAAATCATTCTTGCTAGTTAATATTCCACATAATTTTCTTCAAGTAAAGTCGGGGGAGACGGTACATAGGTTGTGCCTAAATCAAAGTATATTGTTGTACAATTTTCTATTGGTCATAAGACAAATACTTGTTTGGTGTTTAGAGAGGCATCATGAATATGCTTATTTTTTGGCCCATTGTATGCAAGGCCAATGTATATTGTTGTGTCTAATAAATGGTTTTGGTTGTTGATGTGATTGGGTTGAGATATCAAAATACCATTTAGTATAGAAGTATGTATGACTCATGATTAGCTAATATTTCAATAAAATATTGGTTTGAACTTTGGTTGTTATGCCATAGAGCGGTACATCTGTGTAGACTCATAAAATTAAGTATTGAGAAAATGATATTTTTCGATTTGTAATCGATTTAGCATATTTATTTTGGGACTGTTTTGCTCCATTTGAGTACAATATTGTTCTTCGGGAATGCCATGTTTTTTAAGTAAGACAAGTGTGTGATGTCCTTGGAAATTTCAATTTGTAGAAATTTAATAAGGATACTTTGTGTTATTTCCTATGGAAATATTAATTTGGACTCTTTCAAAGGGATCTTTTAAGTTAAATCCTTTAGTTTTGAATTTTAATGTTAGTTTTCCCTTTACATACAAATTAATAGGTACATGCTTCTGGAAAGTTTGTCTTTGTTGACCTCCCTATTTCATATATCATCCACTAGAATGCTTAGTATATGGTAATTGTGTGTTGTTGACTACTTATATTGTGTCTCAATTTCTTGATGTGGGAGAATTCCATTGATTTTTTTGTTTAAGTTTGCATTATTCATGCTCACTAGGGAAATTTAAATGTAAATATTGAAAAATGAAGAAGGAATTGTGTGTTTGAGTACTTTGTGAGTTTTAATTATTTTCTTTATTTGTTGCTATCCATGCACAACTTGCAAATAATTACATCTATGAACTCCCTTTTAACGAGCATCTTCCTACTTGGAAACACGAAGAGCTTTAAAATATTACTCTCGCACCTTTGCAACTTTCTCAAATTACACGAGTGTCTAATTGGGATTTAACGATATACCTCTATAAAAAAATTTATTATCTCGAGTTTGAAGTTGAAATAATCTATAAATTTCTAATGATTCTATAAGTTTTTACAAACTCAACACTTCATCGTGGTGTATGACATGAATTGATGTCTTTAATTTAAATAATGGTGCTTATGTTACTTGAACCTTTGTATTTTTTTTTTTTTTGTTTTTTTTTATATATAGTTTTTGAACCTATATCCACGATTTTCATTCCCGGTAGGTAGTATTTTATTAGTGCTCGAATATGCGAGTAGGCAGTCATATCAGGAGCCTCGATTTTGGCAAACTACAATCCAATTGTTGGAATCGGGCATGATCAGGGAAAATTCTTGATACCCTTAACGAGACCATTAACCAATTTGATTGTTAGTGCATTAATTAAAGTGTTTAATGAACATCGTATTGAGCATGTTGTGAGAGGAATATAATATTTAAAGGGCCAGTGATCATAAGATCACGTACGTTTGATAACGGAGTTCGTCAGGGAGGGACTACATCTCCGGGCCTCGGTGTCAAGATGGTGTGGGCTTGCATTAAGTGTTGTAAGAAGTAAAGATGTACATGGATGTGTTTTCTAACATACGAGAAAACGACCTTACGCATGAGTGGCTGAACTATACTCTACGAAATGTTCCACTACGGAAATGTCATGCATAAAGAATACTCCTATCGGTATGACAATAGCTCACATAAAGGCCCAGCAGGTATCCGCGATGTGGCAAACAAGGGATCTTAATGACATACATGTGACATGGAGTATCACGCGACATGGCATAAAGGGATCTCAACGACATATATGGAGGTATCCTGTCGATATGGCATCGAGGGATCTCAAACATCGCACAAGTCCATGACAAAAAGTACATCAATAACAAAAAGCAAAGACAAGATCCCATGGCTGCCATGGGCGAGATCGTTCTGACACTAAGCATCTCGGGAAAAAGAAGTACATAACCAGAAATCAACTCATCATATACCTCACAACGAAGATGATTGAATAATGGGCTATTGCGTAGGCGGATCTGAAATCTGCATCACAATCGTGGCGTGGAGGGTGTGAAATCGTGCTCTTATTTGAAAAATGATATATACGATTTCACTTCAAAAATCAATTTTGGAAATATAAATCCGGATGGAAAATTTGAATGCGCCATCGGATTAGAGCATTGAATAGCGCAAAATCGACATCGATTTTCTAAATTATGAGAAAGTGAAGATCTAGGGCAAACACGAATCTTTTTAGATTCTAGATTATAAAAGATGTTTTGCTCCAAGGATGGTGGAAATATGAAACTAAAAGGCGAATCAACCTACTTCGTGTGTTCCCCTACAGCTTGTGAAAAAATGACATAAACTTGACTATATTCCGACATGGAGAAAAATTACCTCTGCAAGGAAAATTTCACGGTACTCATTGTTTCACTCCCTATTCCCGGGCACATCGTAGTTCTGTCTCTCCACGAAATAAAAAATAATGCCTCAAACTATGCGCGCATTCTTCTCCTCGATGGCCTGGGCGCCTTTTGTGCGATAGCGGGTTTGGCCACAAAATCCGAGCTAAGTTTTACATAGAGTTGGTTGGCGTAGTGGTAAAGTCATGGTGGAGGAGGAATGATGTGGAGGAGGGTTGGGTTTAAACCTAGCACGCTCCATACTTAGCGCATAATTTGTTTTGGATTTAATTTTTGGGTGAGCGAGTCTGTCACACGGCCCAACCCTATTTAGGCTCTACGTGCACATGTGGATATGGCTCCATTATAACGGAAACATTTGTTTTTTTTTGCTGTGTTTTAAAATAAAACATGTGTTCATATATAGTATGGTATGTGGTTACACCATAACCTTTTAATACAATCAGCCCTTATTTCACTTAATTTTTTTTCTTTGAATTTTTTGAATAAATTTTGCCTGTAATTATTAAAATAACTATTTAATTATTTGATTTTGTTTGTTTGTTAACTATTTTTGTCATATATTTATTCTTTTTTAATGATTTTTGTTTAAATATGTTTATGTTTATCATTTTTTTGTAGGTTGAGGACCAATTCTAGCCCGCCATGTCACTTGGTCTAATAGCTGTTATGTACGTGTGGGTCCCACTGCTTGGCTGAGATGCCATGTGGCTGCTGTGGGCCCACTTTTCCTTTGTCTTATCGAACTTTAAGGCCATCGTTGATCATACACACTCGGTTTTTCGAGTGTCGTTTGTCTCCCCGAAATCTCTCACCAAACTCTGTGGCTTGGGGGTGGTTTGAGAGTGTTTTGAATACTTTGAATTTTGAGCCCTCTTTGTCTGTGTGTCTCTGACCACCTTGATCGATCCTTCCTTTGAGGAGCTTTTGGTCCTCCAACTTTATCGAGAACAACTTTGCAATTGTTGTGTACTTTTGTGCACCACGAAGTATCACAAAAGGTCAGGTCTCATATATTCACCTTTGTTCTTGGACGCGGGTAGTGGTGACACCTACATCCTCTGCAAACACCATGACGCAATCTCTGTAAAATTACATGCATAGAATTGACCAACTATGACCCAAAACATCTCCCATACTTTCCATGAGTTTATAATAGGTACTTGGTGGTCGAGTTTACATCAAAGATGGAAATCACCTTGTTTATCATTCTGAACAAGACATCATTGTCGCATTTTGAAGTGATCGCAAACACCTCATCCACTTTTACATGAAGAAAGTAAATACTACTTATAAATCAAGGCCAAAAAATATCATTGTTGGCTTCAGCAGTGACGAAAAAACACATCATCACTTTTACGGAAGTGTAACATCATGACGAATGATTTACGGAGCCAAGGCACGCCTTGAGCTAACACCTCTAGAAAAACAATCTGAAAAATCATCTCTCACTTATCAAAAGTAAGACCAAATTCACCCCCTTGTGGAATTCCTTGTCGATCGACTCTTTCGTGTGGTTCCCATGCACGGAGCACTTTGTCTTTAAAAGCCATGCCTAGATGAGTCTCCAGCACGTGGTATTTGATGGCCACTTCGGTCGCAGTGAGTGCAGGTCTTTCTCCTCCAAGCCTGCTGCCGGTTTTGACCCTCTTTGAGGAGAAGGCACTCCATGCCTCATCCTCCTTTGTCTTCATCCTTTATGAAAACATATGTTTATGTAAACACAAAAATGGCACATTTTACGATACCATGAAATTTTACGACGTGGTTATCAACATTCTTATAATAAAAAATGCACTATGGAATAATGGGTTATTATACACCTTCTCTAGTAGTCTACGGTGCGATCATGATGATGGGAGCTCACGTCGGCTCTTTCAGCAAACATGCGTGCCATGGAATGATGGCGAAGTGTTCATCATTCATGTCCTACTGGTTAGTTCAACAAAGTTTGTTTGCCTTTGATTTCCTTCGAACATCCTCCTTCGGTGTGCCCCAAGCTTTGCGCAAAGAGGTCTTTGCACAACCTCCAATGATTTGGGTTATGCTTTGACCACAAACACCAAGTCCTCATCCTTTGTACCTCATCTTCAGTGGCGGTCTCATGGCGATTCGAAATGAGCATCTCCACACTTCCAGTGAGAAAATGATGTCATGCAGAAGAAGCGAAGAAGAAATCAACACGGTTTACCTTAGTTTTGATTACGAAACGAGGTGAAGAAAGAGGTTTGTCTAAGCCTTCTTCTGCTTTGCTTTATCCAAGGTCTGTCGCGGCCCAGCAGCTAAAGTTGCGACCGGCACTCCTCCTCCTTCTTCTTGTAGGAATGCCTTGACATCATGATCCGCCGAAATTTCGTTGTTGCGCTTCAATCCTTCGCCTCGGCAGCAGCTTTCAACTACAAAAGCTGCAAATGATGCTTTCCTCATTTCTTCTGGCAAGGTGTCTTCAATTCCTTCGTTCTCTACGCCTTGTTTTTCATAAGCCTCGTCTGACATGTCGCTTTCTCGAACACCTTGAGCTTTGTGGTCTACCGTACATGTCCTTGACACTATCCATGGCTCAAATCAACGAACCTTGATATTCATGCCTGTAATCAGGTCAACAAGAAGACCTGCTGCGAGTACCACTTGATCCGGGTAAATTCTTGATACCCTTAACCGAGCACTTTAACTTCGGCTAATTGTTAGAATTGAATTAATTAAAGCGTTTAATAGACATAAATGAAAAGCTGTATGTTTTAGAAAGGAACATATTATAAGATCAACAATCATAAGAACACGTTGTTTGATAATGGAGTTCATACAGGAGCCATCTCGGCGACCTCGATGTCGAAGATGGTGTGAGCCCTTGCATTAAGTGTTGTAAGTAAAGATGTACACAAATGTGTTTTCTTACATACGAGAAAATGCCCTCATGCGAGGTAGCTAGACCTCTCTACGAGATGTTCCTTTGCGGAACTCTCGCGCATAAGAGAATCCTATCGGTATGACAGCCAGCTCACACATAAAGGCGCGGGCATCACGCGTGTGGCAAGCAAGGGGCTCTTAATGACATATGTGTGACATGGAGTATCCACGCCAGCATGGCATAAAAGGGATGTTAACAACATATATATGAGTATCTCGTCGATAACAACGTCAAGAAGATCTCAAACATAATACAAAGTCATGAAAATATCGATAACAAAATAAGACAAGATCCGCTCATACATCGACATGGATACGTACGACACTAGCATCTCGGGAAAAAATAAGTACATGAAATCATCATCATATACCTCACCGAAGATAGTGAAGGAATGGTACACATACATGTAGTGGATCTGAAATCACCATCACGATCGTGGCATCGAAAAGGTGTGGAAATAAATATTACTCACTGCGGCTGACGGCTTTCTGACTTCACGCTAAAAAGTGATACAGAAAAATATAAATCTCGAGATGGAAAATCTGAATGTAACCATCATATTCGTGACGTTGAATAGTGCAAAATCAACTTTCCATTTTACGGGTGCGAGAAAAGTGAAGATGCGGGGCAAAAAAGAATCTTTTAGATTCTCTGTAGATTCCTCAAGATGCTGCTCAAGGATGGACTTGAAATTTGCAACGTAAAAGGCGAATCTGACCTCGCCATTGCGTTTCCCTTGAAAAACCGTGAAAAATAGTGTAAACTTGACTGTATTCGACATGGAGAAAAATAACCTCCCACGAGAAAAATTTCAAGGCTCATCGGTTCGGCTCACATTTGAGAGCTTGCTCATGGTTCCATCTGTCCTGAAACAAAAAAATAATATTCCTTGAACTACGTGCGCACTCTGCGCCTCCATGGTTAGGTGGACTGTGCAAATCCAAGAAAAATTTTAATAGAATTGGTTGGTGTAGCGTTAAAGTCACCAAATGGAAGAATAATCTTGTGAGTTGGGTTGGGTTCAAAGCCCACCAAACTCCATACTTTGCGCATAATTTGTTTTGGATTTAATTTTGGGTAGAGCGGGTCCCGCTCAGGGCAGCCAGCCCTACCCGCTCTACGTGCATAATGAGATATTTGCTCCGCTATAACAAGCGTTAGTTTCATATGTTTTAAAATAAACATATATGTTCATATATAGTATGGTATGTGGTTACACCATAACCATTTAATACAACCAACCACGTTTAATCCATTCCCAGCTTAATGATTTTTCGTTGAATTATTTTGAATAAATTTTGTCATGGTTGTTAAAATAACTATTTTATTATTTGATTTTGTTTGTTTAATAACTATTTGTCATATAGTTATTATGACCAATGTTAGTGCGTCATGTGTCATGGTCTAATAGGCTATTATGTATATGTGGGTTTCACACCTTGTTGTGATGCCATGTGGCACTTTGTAGGCCCCACTTTTCCCTTGTCTTATCAAACTTTAAAGAGCCTTAAGTTGATCATACAAATAGGTTTGAGTGTCGTTGCCTTTAAGCTCTCACCAAGCTCTATGACTTGAAATTGGTTTGAAGTGTTTTGAATACTTTGAATTTTGAGCCCTCTTTGTTTGGTATGTGTCTTTGGGCCACTTTAGTTCGGGGAAACACATCGAGTCGAGTTTCTGTAGTTCCTATTCCTTCATAGTTGTAATCGAATTTTTTTGATGACACAGGTGAAATTAAAAATTGTAGCTCTGAAGGCATTATTACTCCATACATGGATCTTGTGTCATGGTAAAACTATGTTCATATGGAAATTTTTGCCGTTCTATTAGATTTTTCACTAAAATAGAAGTACTTTTCTTTATAAAACTAATTTATTCCATACTCGAGTTGTATATAAAAATAAATTAAAGATTTGAAAAAGAGGATATTTTTTCTTAAAAATTATTTTTACTCCATGCTAAGTCGTATGAATCACGAAATTGAAACTAAAAGAGGGTATTTTTTGTTTTTAATAATTTTTTCCATATCTTAGTAAATGCAATTAACAAAAAATTTTCTCATATTGGTTTTAAAAAATGTAGATATTTTAATGTAGCTCAACATGTCCATATTTCTGGGCATAATATAGCAATTGAGCTTCTTTGAAAGTTAGGACGGCTTATTAAATAGGACAATGTACTAAAATACCATTTTGGTGACATTTGTGATAGTAACTAAAGTTTAGGTTAATCTCCACAACCCGTATATATTTCAAATAAGGCGAATTTCTCAAATTAAGGACAATTACGAAACTATTGGCAAACCATTTACTATTTAAGTGAATAGTTAGTTGATTTGTGGGTTGGTAGTGATTGGTCCGATTCGATCCACTTACGAGTAGGAAAAGGTATAAAAGTATGTAAACACCCACTTCGGTATTCCGAAGGTTTCCATTGCTAAGGGAATACAATTAAATTTTGGGTATGGAGACATTACTGTAGATTGCTAGGCAAACTCTCGTAAGGGTTTGGAGACATTCGCTAAACTTTGGTAACTTAATGTTTTTATGCTTGAAAATTTGGGCTTGTAATTACTTTACTTGGATCAACATTTTTTTAAGTACATTTTATATGTGGTATTGATTTCAAAATGTTTTTTTTCATTATTGAGAAGAAAAGGTTAGTGGTTTCTTCATGAAAATTTAATTTAAAAGCCAAAATAAATATCGATCTTTGTCCTTATCCATAATTATAATTCCAACACTTTGAATACTTCGTCCTTTAATATATATATATATATATATATATATATATATATATATATATATATCTCTTTGGAATGAGTTGATAGTACTTTAAAAAGCCCAAATAAGTGCCATATTTATCTCTGTAAATAATTATAATTCGAAGACTTTGGTCTCTTGTCCTTTAAGTATAACACGCAATTTGAAATATTATATATGGCTCTTTAAGAATGAGTTCTGTATTCTGTGGGTTGAGGAATAATTCCACTTTTATTCTTTTTTTATTGTTTAAAATTACACATATATTTGGTGATTATTTTTTTCTACTTTTTGTCGGGGGATTTTTGGTCTTCCAAAAGACTCTTCATTTTATTTATCTCTATATTGTGTGCAATAATAGTACGATCGCTTTTAGGTTTGTGTCTAAAACCCTTTCCCTTAAACCAAAGGGATGTTGTGAGTCAACATCATTATGAACTTTTCAATTTTTTTCTTCCAAGTGCTTGGTGGAAATATATTGCAATTTGCTCTGTTTGGAAACGTGTCCCAAATGGATCTAGTCTTGGCCTATATATGATATCAAATTAGATAGTATGTTTTAGCCAGTGTTGATTCAGCGAAGTTGTCGAGTTATTTTACAATTTCTTATTGAATACTCTCTTGGTGCAAGGCGAGTACAACAACCCTTGGATTTCTTAGTGATTCACCATTTGGTACTAGTGATTAACCATTTCTTAGCGATTAGCCATTTTTTACTAGTGATTCGCCATGATTTTACAAGATAATAAAATCTAGTGAGAAGTTAAGCAAAAAAATTATGTATACATATTATATTATTAATAAAACACTGTACCATTTTTCCTATGTATCATGGGGATTCACCCATTTATTATACATAGAAATTTAGGGGGTTCTTAAAATTTTCTCTTTGTTTAGTGATGGTTATAGTATTCATAAATAAATGACACTTGAGAGAGCACCCTCATTACCAAATACTTAACATATGATGATTTTTCAAGTAGGTCTTCAAAATTAGAGAGACTTATAAATATATGCTTTTTGCACAGACATAATTGGGGTATCCCATAACATTTTAATAAGTTTAATATAGATATTATAGTGGATCAATATGTGTGTTTTTTGGGAGTTAGTAATTCATTCATTTTCTAATACATACGACATGTGTGATATTTAGATGTTAATAATAAAAATTATAATTATATATATATATATATATATATATATATATATATATATATATATTTATTTATTTATTTATTTATTTTCTAACTCCGTGTTGAATGTAAATTATAAATAAAATATTTGAGTATTTTAGACAACTAATCCTCAAGGTTAAGGTTTGAGAGATTTGTAATTCATTCACTTTTAATGCATAGTTGACATGTGATATTTTAAATTTTTAATATGTTTAAAATATTAATACATGCTCTAATCATATTTAGGTAGTATATATATATATATATATATATATATATATATATATATATATATATATATATATATATATATTACTTCAAATATGATTAGAGCATGTATTAATATTTTAATATGTAGAATAGAAATTATAAATAAAATATTTGAGTGTGTTGAAAGTAAGTTAAGGTTGAGTTTGTTTATGTTATGGCTAGTGGTTATTGAAATTCCGAATAAGTATTTATATCTATATTGTGTAGTATTTATATCTACATTGTTAATATGACTGATCATTCTTAATATATAGGATGTCAATTATATATAGAATTCTTAATTCTTTGTTGTTTTGCAAAATGCGACTATATTAGTTTATTAATGTTTTATTTAAAATTAAGGTAGATGCATGCATGAATTTGAACATTCCAAGAGCTAAGAGGAATCAAATATTTCAATGTGCAAACATTTCTTTAAATTTTGCATTAAATTTTTTTTTACATATTGAATTAGTTTATGACTAACCATAAATATTTTTTTGGCAGTTAATATATTTTATTTTTAACTAAAAATACAGTGAATTGCACATCTAGCATGTAATATTATTTACATTAATTTTAGATGGCATTTGTCTAAAAAAAAATTACATATCTCTTAAATATTAAAAAATAAATTAATTATAAGACTTTATTTTCTATATATAAAATGAATATAAAATTAAAATAGAAATTAAAGTATTTTTATTTACTGACATTTTATATTATTATTTTTAATTTTAATATGTGACCATATCTCCTCCACTGAATCTTAAAATTTTTAAACTATTAAATTCCTTCATATTATTTTTTTGAAACTTCAAAGAATTTATAAACTACACAATTATGTTTTTATTAAATTATTATAGTAACTTTAAAAAATCGAAAAAATATATAATGATGTTCATCGTGTATCAATAAGACAAAATTTGATTCACTGAGAGAACCAAGTTTATCGGACAACAGCTTTCAAATCGCACAAGGACGTGGGTACCACAAAACCATGGAGCATTATTCAGCAAATCCAAAAGTCATAAATAGTCCATATGTTGTTTGCCACCTTTCAGTCTTTATATTTTTTATAAGGGCGAGCAAGGCATCTCATGGTGATGTACAGTTCAACTACCAGTTCAATAATGATATGTGTCAACTAGTATTTTTGCAGCTTTTGCTAAAATTTTACATGTTACTTACTGATAGACTACGGCACCAAGAGCAGGATAGAATGATGGTAAATCTTAAAAAATAATTACAATATCAATTAAGTGTAGTGTGATTGGACCTGGACTCTTCTCATCCTAACTCTTCAAACAACGTGATAAAAATATTTGACCCAATTGCTGCACCTACTCTGTTTTTATCTGTTTTTGGGCATTTTGAGGCTGACATTAATGGATGACTGGGATGGTTTAAGATCTTCATACCTTAGCAAACCCCAACTCCTTGTAAGGCTGCTGCTCTCTCTCTTTTCAGTTTAAACCCAATTCATAAAGCTGCTGCTCTCTCTCTTTTCAGTTTAAACCCAATTCATAAAGCTTCTGCTCTGTCTCTTCTCTGTTTAAACAAAATTGATAAGGGCTGCTGCTCTCTCTCTCTTCTGTTTAAGCCAATTCACTTAGCTGCTGCTCTCTCTCTTTTCTGTTTAAACCCAATTCATAAGGCTGCTGCTCTCTCTCTTCTCTGTTTTTATCTGTTTAGGCATTTTGAGGCGGGCATTCATGGATGACCAGGGGCCCTAAGGTCTCCCTTACTCCCTCCAATAAACGAGGAATCCAGGGCCGATTTTCCTCCTTCGTATGATTTTCCCAATGATCGTCCGCCCATTACAGACTGCAAGAGTCTTGTATTGAATGGTGGGCCAAGTCCTAAACTCTGGTATCTTTCAGGTCCTGCTACTCGATCTTTTATTATTCGTTGGGGGCAATCACTCGAACATTTGCTGGGCATATGGGGAGTTGGAACTGGCGGCAGTTTCCATTGAGAATTCGGTCATTGCTGGGCTTTCATTTGGGATCATGGTGAGTGAGTGAATTCTAGTTCAATCCCTACTTGTTTATTCCAATTTTTGTTTGATTGATTCATAGAAAATGTAATGATTGATTGTTGGGTGGCAGTTGGGGATGGGGAGTGCGCTCGAAACTCTCTGCGGGCAATCATTCGGAGCAGGGAGACTTGATATGCTGGGACTGTATATGCAACGCTCTGGGTTATTCTCTCCCCTGCATAACGCTTATGGTTGATTTATGTATTCGCCACTCCTCTCTCCTGGTGGCGGTTGGGCAAGATAAGGACATAGCCGGATATGGCAGGCACATTTGCTCTGTGGATGCTCCCCCAGCTGTTCGCTTATGCCATGGTTTTCCTCTCCCTTAGGTTTCGCTTCAGGCGCAGAGCAAAGTTATAGTGATGGCTATCATTGCTGGGTGTGCGTTGGTGGTGCACGTGGTGTTGGGCTAGGTGTTGATATTCAAGGTGGGGTGGGGTCTGCCTGCAGCTGCGCTGATGCTGGATGTATCGTGGTGGATGATTGTGTAACCAGATCGGCTACGTCTTCAGCAGCTCCTGCAAGGACAATGGGCAGGCTTCTCATGGGAGGCATTTAGCAATTTAGGTGGGTTCTTGCGCCTCTCCATGGCATCAGGTGTCATGCTCTGGTAAGTTTATTTGGGTGGTAAAGTTTTGATTTCGATTTTGGGAATATTTTTAGAATTTTGATTGTTTTAATTGATTTCGATTTTGTATTTTGGGAATGTTTGGGAATTTGATTTGTTTACTAAATTGATTTCACTTATAGGAATTGAAATATTCTTAAAATCAACAATTTAGATAAGTTCGAAGAACATAACAACCTCAATATACCATAATTCACTTTACATTTTTATTTCTCTTTATAAACTCAAATTGGTTTCGTGTTACTTATCATAAAATTCGCTTTTAGAGGCTAATGAACACAAACCTTAAGTGTTTATGTCTCATCATCTTAAAGTGTATTTAGAAAATAGAGAAGAATAATGAACTCAAACCTTAATTGCCTCCTCTATCAACTTATGAAAATTCCTTCTACTTTAATGCAACTATGAGAATAATGTTTTCTATAAGGAATTATATAGAAACCTTAAGTACTTTCGCCTCATTATCATAAAGTGTTAGAAAATGAAGGATAATGAACACAAATAGTAAATGTTTGGAAATATTCTCTGCGAGTCGAAAATATTACGAGCAATTTGATAAATTTAGAGGAACATAACAACCCCAATATACCATAACCCCATGTAATGTTATGTTGATGTGCTTTACATTTCCATTTCTCTTGATAAACCTAAAGTGCTTCCAATAGTTTATCATATTTGATCTACATTCTATATTACTTATCATAAAATTCATCTGAGAGACCAATGAACACAAACTTTAAGTGCTCCTCTCTCATTATCATAAAAGTGTCTTGAACACAAAATGCTAATGAACACAAACTATACCAATTAGATTTCCTACTAACATCAATGCTACTGAGAGAATAGTGTTTTCTATAAGGGATTATATAGAAACCTTAAGTACTTTTGCCTCATTATCATAAAGTGTTAGAAAATAAAAAGATAATGAACACAACCTTAAAAGCTTATGAAATATTCCCTCTTGGTTCCAAAATATTCCCAAAATCTTCAATTTGACAAATTTAGAAGAACATAACAACCCCAATATGCCATAATCCCACGTAATGTTATATTGATGTGCTTTACATTTCTTATTTCTCTTTATAAACTCGAAGTGCTTTCAATAGTTTATCATATTTGATGCTTTCTATATTACTTATCGTAATTGTTAAGAGTCAATAAACACTAACTTTTAAGTGCCCCTCTCTCATTATCTTGGTGTTTGTTAGACAAGGCTAATTTTATTCCTAAGTTTCATTTAGAATAGTGTTTTTCTAAAGGTTAGTCCATATATGAAAAGCTTATATGTGATTTTTCATCTTTATCTCAAGGTGTGTATTTAAAGAGTAAATAGTATGGCTTGCTAGGTGCAGTGTTTTACCTCATTATTATAAAGTGTAATCATGTGTTTTTCTAAGAATTAGATAAAAACTACATTCATATGCCTTGTTATGTAAAGTGTATTTAGAAAATATAAAAGCTGTTGAACTGTGCAAAATGCTCCTCCATGGCCTGGCTGCTCTCAAAATGAAAGGTTTAAATATAAAATCTGGAAGTTTCACACAGGGAGTGATCAGCATGTGGATGGAGTCTGAAAATGGAGGAGAATTATGTGGAGTTGGGTCAGGGTCAGCTGTTGCCTTTGCCTTATTTAATACATAATGATTATTTCAGTTTAATTTTGGGTGACGGGTCCGCTCCAGGCAACAACCCTACCAACTCTGCATGTGGATATTTACTTCCTTTACTGTTATTGATGGTTTATATGTTTTAAAATAAAGCATATATATTCATATATAGTGGTATGTGGCTTGCCATAAACATTTAATACAACTGTTTCGTTTATTATACATTTCCCCACTTAATTTTTTGGAATAAATTTTCTCTTATAGTTATTAAATAACTATTTTGTTGATTTTGTTTGTTTTAATAACTATTTTTTGTCATATAGTTATAATTTTTTAATGATTTTTGTTTAAATGTGTTTTTTGTGTGCAGGACATTCTGTCTTCAACACGTGTCATGTGTTATGGTCTAATAGTACTGTGTACGTGTGGGTCTCATGTTGATTGAGATGCCATGCTGGCTGCAACAGGCTCCACTTTTCCTTCTCTTATCAGGCTGCAAAAAATTGCAATTCCAGTCATACGGACTTTGGTTTAGGTGCTCGTTTGCATGTATGAAAACTCTGTAAGCTCTGGCTTGAATTAGTTCCAGTGTTTGAATGCTGAATTTTGAGCCCTCTTTGTCTGTCTGTGTAGAACCTGGTTCGAAAAACACATTAGAAATCGAGGTTCCTATTGGTTTCTATTCCTTCATAGTTCTAATCAAATTTTTGATGACTGGGTCAATTTGGTATGAAAAACTTTGAGCATTATTACTATGCCTTGGATCTTGTAGTAAACTTTGTTCACCTTGTATGAAATTTTTAGTTCTATAGGATTTTTCACTAAAATAGAGAGTATTTTATATAAAACTAATTTGTTATGCCTGAGTTGTATATATAAGAAATTAGCTTGAAAAGGGTATTTTTTCTTAAAAATTAATTTATTATTAAATTGTATAGATAAAATTGAAACTAAAAAGGTGTTTACTTTCTAAAACGATTTTTCTCACATCATGTCGTACGAGATAACAAGAATTTTCTCGTCTTGGTTTTAAATATGAATATTTTGATACATACATCATGTCTGTATTTCTTGGGCACCAATGTAACAATTGAGTTTTATTTGAAAGGTTATAGGATGGTTATTAAATAGGACAATGTACTAAAAATACCATTTGTTGTTTGTGATGGTAACTAAAGTTTAGGTTAATCTCCTAGTGATGTCTATTTCAAATAAGGCGAATTTCTCCAATAAGGGCAATTATCAAAATTATTGGCAAACCATTCACTATTTAAAGAATAGTTAGTTCAATTTGTGGGTTGTTATTGGTTAGTCCGATTCCAAGTCCCTTCATAGAAAAGATAAAGTATTTTAAGCACCCACTTAGGTATTCAAGAAGGTTTCGTTGCTGAGGGAACTGGTGGGGTACAGATTTGCCGGAGACACTGCGGAATTCTTGGCGAGCTCTCGTAAGGGTTTGGAGACGTTCTACAGCTTTGGTAACAAACATTTACTATGTGTTGAGAAATTGGGGCTTTGTGTTACTTTAGTAGTCGACATTTTTAAGTACATTTATATATGGTATTGAATTAAAAATGTTTTCATTATTGAAGAAAACAAAGTTTAGTGGTTTCTTCACTTGAAAATTTAATTTAAAAGCCAAAATAAGTGTCGATCTTTATCCTTATACATAATTATAATTCCAACACTTTGAATACTATTGTCCTTTAATTATATCCATGTAATTTGATATATATATATATATATATACACCTCTTTGGAATGAGTTGATAGTATTTTAGAAGTCCAAATAAGTGCCATACTTATCCTGTAAATAATTATAATTCCAATGGCCTTAATCTTGCTCTATCCTTTAAGTATAACCATGTAATTTGAAATATTATATATGGCTCTTTAGAATGAGTTCTATGTTATTAGGTTGAGGAATAATTCCACTTTTTTATTCTTATTTTATTATTTTAAAAATTGCACATATATTTGGTGATTATTTGTTTTACTTTTTGTCACCAGTTTTGGTCTTCAAAAGACTCTTCATTTCATCCATTATATTGTGTGCGATAACGATCCTGATAACCTTAGAGGTTTGTGCTCGACCCTTTCTCTTAAACCAAAGGGATGTCGTGAGTCCGAAGCATCATTATGAACTTTTCATTCTCTTCAGTGCTTGGTGTTTTATCTACAATTTGTCATTTGTAGTATGAAATGGATGGTCTTGCTTATATATATGATGTCAATTGAATGACATGTTATATTCGGTGTAGTTCACTAACAAAGTTGTGAGTTGTTTTAATTTCTTCTTGGACCCTCTCTTGGTACCCGACCGGTGTAACAACCTTGGATTTCTTGAGCGAGATTCACCATTGGTCTTATTGCCATTTTTTTGCTAGTGATTCACTGTGATTTTAAGATAAGCATAATGCGGTGAAGATTTAAGCAAGGTGTATATACATATTATATTATTAATAAAACTTCTTCCATTTTTTCCTGTATGTATCATGGAAGATTCTTGTTTATTATACATATAATTTAAGAGTTCTTAAAATTTCTGTTTAGTGATGCTTATATTCATAAATAAAAGAAAAATAAGCGCCAAAGAGAGCACCTCATTATCAAATAGTTAACATATGATGATTCTTAGTGAGTCTTACAAAAAATTAGAGAGACTTATAAATATATGCCTTTTAATTTCGAAACATAATTAGGGTATGCATAACGTTTTCATATATATATATATATATATATATATATATATATATATATGATTTTATTAGTTAAAAAAGTTTAATATAGATTTTATATTGGATCAATATGTGTGTTTTTTAGAATTAGTAATTCCATTCATTTTCTAATACACATAAAACATGTGATATTTTAAATGTTTATATATATATATATTCTGTTCCCTGTTGAAAGTAAATTATAAATAAAACATTTGAGTGTTTTAGACAACTAATCTTCAAGATACTCACTTTTAATACATAGTTGACATGTGATGTTTCGAAATTTTCAATATTTTTAAAATACTAATACATACTCTAAATCATGTGAAGTGAGAATATATATATATATATATATATATATATATATATATATATATATATATATATATATATATATATATATATATATATATATATATATATATCTACATTCAAATATGATTAGGCATGTAGTTAATACTTTTAATATCGTAGACTAGAAATTATGCAATAAAATAGCCAGACTCTTGTTGAGACCAATAATGAGATTAAGAGTTGAGTTTGTTTCTATTATGTGGCTAGTGGTTGTTAGAGTTGAATACGTATTTATATTTATATTGTGTAGTATTTATATGTACATTGTGTGCATGAAGATCAATTTTTAATATATGGGATGTACTTTCATATGGGAATTCTGTGAATGCTTTGTTGTTTGCGAGAATGTCAACTTTCTGTAGGTTTATTAATAGCTTTTATTTTGAAATCAAAGATGAGATCGTCTGGAATTCAAACATTCCAAAGAAATTAAGAGGAATCAGAAATATTTCAATGTACAGGCTCTCTGTAAATTTTGCATTATTTACGTGTCATCTTGAACTAGCTTTGATCATAATGTATGTGATTAGTATGTTTATATATAACTAAAAGATACGATGAATTGCATATCATGTAATATTATTTACATTAATTTTAGATGGTATTTATCAACTACATATTAAATAGTAAAAAAATTACCTTTATCTCTTAAATATTAAAAAATAAATTAATTTTTAATTAATTTATTTTTATATAAAATGAATATAAAATTAAGATATAAATTAAAGTATTTTATTTCACACCTGCATTTTATATTATTAGCTTTTAACTCTAATATGTTGCCATATCTCCTCCACTAAATTTAAAAATTTTTTAAACTATTAAATTCCTTTAAATTGCTATTTTTTAAAGCTTTCAAAATAATTTTATAAACTACACAATTGTATTTTTATTAAATTATTATAGTAACTGAAAATCTGAAAAAATATATAATGATATTTTCGTGCTCCCGAGATAAGACAAAATTGATTAAGATCTGAGCAATTTAGTTTGGCACTGGAAGACAAGATTTATCGGACAAAAAGCTTTCAAATCGCACAAGGACGTGGGTACCTCCAAAACCATGGAGAATTGTCAGCAAATCCAAAAGTCATAAATAGTCCATATGCGCTGTTGTTGTCGCCTTTCAGTCTTTTATAAGGGCGAAGCAGAGCATCCGATTGTACATCGGAGTGTACAGTTCATTTCGACCAGTTCAATAAGGAGTTTTCTACCGAGGGCGCGTTTTGGCCTGGACGGCAGAAATCCGTCGGGATCTGCTCAACTAAATTCTGCAAAAATCAGGTGGTTGCAGTGCTTGGAATTCATTTTTGATAGCGAAATGGATTCAGCACGATCAAAAACTGCACTCAAAATACTAATGTTTAACAACTTTATAAACAAGTTTCTGGGCAAATCTTTGCGGATTTTCTGAAAATCGTGGCCGGAATGGGTCAAAAAGCAGCGTCACTCCTGAGACTGCGCTGTATGGTAACATGTAAAAATTTAGCAAAAGCTGCAAAAATACTAGTTGTCTCATATACATTATTGAACAGCGTAGTCTAAAGGGCCGCGTTTTGACTATACAGATTAAAGTGAAATACGACACACCAGAGAGCGAGGATAGGGCGAGTGGTAAATCTTATTACAATATCAATTAGGTGTGCTGCGTTGAACTTGGGAGTTTTCAATATCAATTAAAGTGCAGTGTCCTTGGATCTGGACTCTTCTCATCTGCTCTTCAAACAACGTGATGGAAATATTTGACCCAATTGCTGCACCTACTCTGTTTTTATCTGTTTGGGCATTTTGCCTGGCAACCAATGGATGACTGGGATGGTCCTAAGATCTTCCTTTACCAAGCATGCAAATCCGCGCTTTCCTTAAGACTGCCTGCTCTCTCTCTCCTCTGTTTCGAAACCAAATTCATAAGGCTGCTGCTCTCTCGCTTCTCTGTTCAAACCCAGTTCATAAGGCTGCTGCTGCTCTCTCTCTTCTCTCTAACTCAGCCAGTTCCTTAGAGGCTGCTGCTCTCTCTCTTCTCTGTTTAAAGCAGTCATAAGACTGTAGCTGCTCTCTCTTTCTCTGTTTCAAAGCCAATTCACTGCAGGCTGCTGCTCTCTCTCTTCTCTGTTTTTATTTGTTTAGGCATTTTGGAGGCGGGCATTCATGGATGACCAGGAGAGCCTAAGATCTCCTTACTCCCTCCAATAAATGAAGAGGAGTCTGAGGCCGAGTCCTCATCGTTGTGAGTTTCCCAATGATCGTCCGCACCATTACAGACTGCAAGAAGTCTTGGCAATGAATGGTGGGCAGAGGTCTTAGAAGCTCTGGTATCTTTCGGTCCTGCTATTTTTACCTCAGTCTGCCAGTATTCGTTGGGCAATCACTCAGACATTTGCTGGCTTTTATAGGTGAGTTGGAACTGGCGGCAGTTTTCCATTGAGAATTCGGTCATTGCTGGGCTTTCATTTGGGATCATGGTGAGCGAGGTGAGATTCTAGTTCAATCAGTTGATATTTATTCGAATTTTATGCGAGTTGATTCATAGAAAGGAAATGCCAATGATTGATTGTTGGGTGGCAGTTGGGGATGGGAAAGTGCGCTCAGGAAACTCTTTGCGGGCAATCATTCGGAGCAGAGACTTGAGTATGCTGGGACTGTGTATGCAGCGCTCCTGGATTATTCTCCTCACCGCGCCGCGCTTATGAGTTTGGTTTATGTATTCGCCACTCCTCTCCTGGTGGCGGTTGGGCATGAATAAAGGACATAGCGGATATGGCAGGCTCGTTTGCTCTGTGGATGGCACAGCTCTTCGCTTATGCCATGGTTTCCTCCTCTCCAAAGTTTCTTCAGGCGCAGAGCAAAGTTATGGTGATGGCTATCATTGCTGGGTGTGCGTGCTGATCCACGTGGTGTTAAGCTGGGTGTTGATATTCAAGGTGGGATGGGGTCTGCCTGCAGCTGCGCTGATGCTGGATGTATCGTGGTGGATCGTCGCGCTCGCTCGAATCCGGCTTTACGTCTTCAGCGGCTCCTGCTGCAAGGACAGCGTGGGCAGGCTTCTCATGGGAGGGCATTTAGCAATTTAGGTGGGTTCTTGTCTCTCTCCCGCGGCATCCGGTGTGCTTGCTCTGAGTAAGTTCATTTTCGGCGGCGTAAAGTTTTCACCACTAGCATTTTGATTTCGATTTTGAGGAATATTTCTGAAAATTTGATTGTTTGGTGAGTTTCGATTTTGTGTTTTGGGAATGTTTTAGAATTTGATTGGTCTATTAAATTGATTTCACTATATGTATGCAGGAAATTTGAAATATTCTTAAAATCAATAATTTAGATAAGTTCAGGAAGGACCTAGCAGCCTCAATATACCGTAATTCCACATAATGTTGATGTGCTTTACATTTTATTTCTTTTTATAAACTCAAATTAGTTTCGTGTTACTTATCATAAAATTCATTTTAGAGCCTCGTAATGAACACAAACCTAAAGTGTTTTGCACATCATTATCATAAAATATATTTAGAAAATAGAAGAATAATGAACACAAACCTTAATTGCCTCCTCTATCAACTTATGACAAAGTTCACTTCCTATCTCGAGTGCAACTAGGAGAATAGTGTTTTCTATAAGTGATTACATAGAAACCTTAAGAGGCTTTCACCTCATTATCATAAAGTGTTAGAAAATGAGATAGGATGAACTGGAAGCCTTAAATGCTTATGAAATATTCCCTTTAGGATTCGAAAAATATTTCACCAGAAATCACTCGATTTGTTGAAATTTAGAGAAGACATAGCAACTCAAATGTACACGCAATCCCATATGAAATGTGTGTTGATGTAGCTCTACATTTCCTATTTCTCTTTTATAAACTCGAAGTGCTTCCATTAGTTTATCATATTTGATGCATTCTCTGTGCTGTCATGAAAATTCATTTTAAGAGACCAGTGAACACAAACTTTAGGTGCTGCTCTCATTATCATAAAGTGTCCTTAGAACACAAAATGCTAATGAGCACAGTGACCTTACCCGATTCGTTCCTAACATCAATGCTGCTTTGACGAGAATGAGCTGTTTTTCCTATAACAGATTATACGAGAGAACCTTAAGTGCTTTCGCCTCATTATCATAAAGTGTTATGAAAAGTAGCAGGATATTGAACACAAACCTGAAAATACTTTTAAGGAAAATATTCTACTGATTCCAAAATATTCCCAAAACCTTCAATTTGATAAATTTAGAAGGAACATATCAGCAATATACCATAGTCCCATGTAATGTGTGTGTTGATGTGCTTTACATTTCCTATTTGTGTTTATAAACTCGAAAAGTGCTTCGATAGTTTGTCATATTTGATGCATTCTATGTTACTTTATCATAAAATTCATTTAAGAGACCGATGAACACTAAACTTTAAAGTGCATATACTCTCTCACTATCGTGTGCTCCTTTGTCTTTAAAACGCAGAATGAGCACAAACCTTACCAATTCGATTTCCTGACATCAATGCTACTGGGAGAAATGGACGTCTTTCTGCAGGGATCTCACACTGAGCCTGATGTGCTCTCGCCTCATTGCTCATGAGGTGTCAGAAAATAGAAGGATAATGAACACAAACCTTAAATACTACAAGAATATTTCTGCTTGGTTCCGAAATGTTCCCACAGGCCTTCGATTTGATAAATTTGAAAGAGACATGACAACCCGATATGCCATAATCATGTAGTGTGTGTGTTGAGGTGTGCTTTACATTTCCTGCTGTTGTTTATAAACTCGAAGTGCTTTCGATAGTTACTATCATATTTGATGCATTCTATGTACTTATCACAATTCATTCCAAGAGACCATTCGGTCACAAACTCTATGTGCTCTCTCCTTCATTATCATAAAGTGTCCTTAGAGACACAAACGCTGTTGAACACAAAGCCTTGCGATCCGATTCACTAACACTCGAGTGCTACTAGGAGACGTGCTTTTCCTATAAAGTTACGTAGAAAGCCTCGAAGTGCTTTCGTGTTGAGATTCAACGAGATCAGTGAGCTTAGTGAAAAAGAGTCGCCTTCACTAAGTGGGCCGTAAAGCAAGCGCTATTTTTGGTGCAAAGTCTGTTTTTGAGACATGTCGATCATATTCTATGAGTTGCGAGGATGCTATTTGTGGATGGTTAGAGTCGGTGGAGAAAAAATAGATGGACTTCTATTTTTAGTGTCGATTCATAAAAGTGAAATGTGTCGAATATTATTGGCTCTTAATAATATTTGGACTCCTAGCAAACAACATGACTCTCTTGGAGCAACTTGAGTTTCGGTGCGACGGATGTGGCACACCGGTACAGCAGAATGAGTTATGCTATTCCTAAGGGTTTACTAGAGCTACCCGCATGGAGGACCTAGAGTTCGAACTCAAGTGGCGGAGGTTATGACACATTTGGAAGAAGTAATTATATGGAAAGTTGTGTGCGATTTTAACTGCGGTGAGACTCGGTTGAAAGTTAGTTGTGTCTGGTCTAATTGATTGATACACTGGTGAGATGCGGGCGAATTAATTAGTTAATTAATTCGTTGTACAATAACTCATTAATCAAGCACGAAGAACACATCGAGTTAACTACGGTGCTATGGTAGTTTTCGGTGAGAGACCCGGTGGAGAGATAGGTGAAAGGGCTGAAGATAGCATCTATCGGTTGTGACTATAGTGATGCGTTGATTGCATCCAACACTTAAGTGGAGATTCCAGCGAGGATTGCGTGAAGAGGCAAGGGCGGAGAAATTTGAACTCATTGAGGCCATTCTTCGAAGCGATTGCGTGAGTAGAGTCGTATACGGTGGCGAGGATGGGTAAGCATGGATTTGCGGGTATCGGCACGATTAGTGTGTAGCGATTGTATTGTCTGTCCGAAAGCTTGGTATGATCGAGTTTTTCTTGATTGTCCATGATCTCTATGAGCATATATTATGTCTGAGATAGTTGGGGTTTTTAGCTTTAAGGATTTTCCATTACTATGTTAATGTGTGTGAGTGTGTTTCATGTGTGCATTGCAATCTTACGATTTAATTTCACCAGATGATGCTATGGTGGAATATATTGCATGTTTACATAGCAGTTAAAATAGTGATCGAGATCATGAAAATCTTGGACATATAACACATAAGTTATATAATTTCTACATGGTATCGAGAGGCGGTATTGATCATTGGAGAAGTTACAGTCGTCAGGCAGTTGGGTTTTTGTCTTTCGGTGGAATTCGAGATTTGCTGCGGTGTTTTCTTGGTCGTCAGGAGTTGAGCATTCATTTGAAATTTCTTTCTTGCGGATAGCGATTTGGGTATGCCCTTGAAGGAGCTGGGATGCATAGCATGGAAGGACATGATGGAGGGCGATCTTTGGGATGGTAATGGGTTGAAGGAGTTCATAGATGTTGATATTCAGAAGGCTCTGCTTCTAGCAGGTGCGGCGCAACTTGACGCATGCGAGAAAGAAGGCTGGCAAAGTGTCGAAGGATTACTGTTGGAAGGTGTGAAAGGACCACATTGTGCTCCGGCCTGTCACGGAAAGCCCACTCCATTCTTAATGTGTGAGGCTTTAGCGGACTTGTTCCAAAGCGAGAAGTGATGGCCAGAGGAAGTTGGCACTTAGCAAGACAAAACGCGAGAAAAATAAAAATGGAGAAAAGGTGACGAGTCATACACAAAATACACCTCACTTCGATTTGTGCACGCTGTGAGGCGGGAAGTGTGTGTTCTGCTGATGAAGAAGACTTGGTGAGAGCTTGGCTCTCCTTGGGATTACTGAAAGGGTGGCTTAGCTACGAGAAATACTGTAGTGGGCGGGAGGAGAGTGCCGGGATGGGAGTGACTTTGCGTCGGATCTTGTGCGGGAGGAGATGAGGCGGGGTGCGGGGATGGATCTTCATTAGAGAGAATGAAGATGAAGAAGTACGCGATTTTGAGGCACATGCATGACTAGGAAAGAGGAAAAAGGAAAGAAATCTTCGAAATAAGAAGCTAAAAGCGAAAGCATGATTTGTCCAAGGTGAAAGTGTTTTCACTTTGCTCACCGGCGTGAGGCATTTTGCCACTGCGTTGTCCACGGAAGAGAAGAAGAATAAGAGCGGCTTACGATGGTGCCGGCGAAGAGAGCCTATGGCTTGTCGAGGTGTGAGCTCAACACTTTTCTCTGATCGCATGTGGTTTCCAAGTGTGTTGGATACGGTGTGGTTTCTTGACAATGGTGTGTCTTTCCATGTATGTTTGAGAACAAAAGATTTGTAAGTGATGGAGGAAAAAGATCTTGGAGTGCATCACCGAGGTGAGCGATGATGGTGAGATATGGTGTTTCGTGTCGGGTCCATTTCCTTTGAGAGGGAGTACGGTAAAGCCTTTCGTCTTGAAAGATGTCATGCATGTTCCGAGTTGAAAAAGTCTAATCTGCTGCGCGATGTTGGAGGACAAGGGTGTGATGTTGTTTTCGATGTGAGGAAAAGGCTTCCTCACGGCATACAAACAATTAAGTCAGAAAGCCGAGAGGGATATGGATACGAGTTGAGATCTTTGTCAATTGCATGAGTGAGATGCGCTGCTGGCGCAATGGCGAGGCAAAAGCGGAGAGGGTGGTGAGCGAGATGAGGGCGGGTGCTGTGGCCAGGAGATTGGGCCATCTTCTACCATGGCGCTTTGAAAATTTTGCGGCGAGTTCTGTCAGAGCTTCCCAAGAGTACCTCGCGCGCGATCAGTTAGGTGCGAGATGTTCGCACGGAAAATTTGTAGAGACCACTTTTCATGAGAAGAAGATAATCGCTGGTGTGACGATCCTTGAAGAGAATTCCTACACGGACATGTGTGGACCTTTCTTGGTTGCTTCAACGGCCAATGCTGATATTACGTGATATTTGTTGATGGATGCTCTATGCAAAGTGCTTTGGATGTTCTTCATAGCGAAGAAAAGGCGAGACATACTCGAAAAAGTTTTGTGAGTTCGAGGCGTTGGTAGAAAGAGTCGGGGAAAGAAATTGAAAGCTCTGCGGAGGAGCGATAATGGTAGGTGAATACATCTGCGGCGAAATTCAAGGAACACTTGTCGCAAAAAGCGAAGGAATTCCAAAGAGAGAGACTCACGCGCCTCCTTACCCACAGCGGAGAATGGGGTCGCCGGAAGAAAGAGAAAGAGAGAAGCGAACGGTGCGTGGGTGCTGCCACGAGCGACGGTGCACGATCGCCTTTGCGTATACTTGCCGCCGGTGCGGCACGACTACTGCGGTTTATGTGCTGAGCGTTGTCCTCATAAGTGCTTGGCACATGGGTGCGACCGAAAGACGTGATTTTGGTTTAGATGCACAAAGCTGTGTTCTCATTTGAAGATTTTTGACTCACCTGTTTGCATTCATGTGATGAAGGATGCCGAAGAAGGCAGGAGCCAACCTCATAGTGGGATATGTTTAAAGTGCAAGGAAACACCCAGTATCGTGTGCTCCTTTTTCGGGTAGGTCGGACAGCCTGCTAAAGTGTGACGAGATATCAGAATTTGCAGAGAAAAGCACGGAGATTGTATGCACGAGAGGGGCCCGCTTGCATGTAGAGGAGGCTACTTGTTCCTAAAGATGAGCCTAGGAGTGTGGATTAATGCCTGGGGGGGAGGGGTTCATGGGTGGAATCGACCACTCATGCGGCCATGACATGGGAGGCACTACAAAAGTTGAGCGGTGAGATCTTGGTGGTGCAGAGATGAGATTTCTCATGCGGCATGAGACATGGCGATCACTGTGAGTTCTTTGGATGCTGGCTGCGATGGGAAAGTGTACGTGGCGGAATGTCTTTGGGGAAGCACACAGATCATATGGTGGTCTCATGGTGGGAAGATGTGATTGGGTTGTAAACAGTGGGGGACATACAGGCCGAGAGGGAATGGGTGGTGGGTTGGGAATGGATGCAAAGGCAGGCAGCCTCACGGTGGGGCTGGGAAATGAGAACACAGTTGTTCTCGGGGCTTCTCATGGATGGGGATGTTATGGAAACCTTTGCACACTGTGAGAATGTTTTAACCACATATGGACCATCCTTTCTCTGGTGTGCAATTAAGTTAACATTTGTCGGATGGATGTGGTAAATGCTGGCTTTGGAGGTCTTCAGTGCATTGGTGGCTTGGAAGGATGAGGCTATGGTGGTACAGTGCCATCTTATAAATGTGGCAAAGAGTGCTATATGGTGGAAACAGCTTTTGGTGGCAGGCTGGAGATAGTTCTCACTGGACTGGTTTCTGTGGTGTGATAGATCTGTTCTCACCCAGTTGAATGGGGGAGTGAGCTTTTAGATCATTTTATTTATGTGAGATAGTTTAATACTATGATGTGACGTGATACACTCATATGAAAATACACCAAGGTTGAGATGAGCAGATATGGCTCTTCCGGGATTGGAAATTTGGTAAAGGTAGACCTTTGTCTAAGGCCAAACCCGCAGGAAACTCACAGAGAAGTTCTCACATCGAGGGCTGGAAGCCTATCGACCTCCTACCTTGGTGGTTGGAGGAGGATGCTGTGGCGGAGGTAGCAGTGGATACTTTTATCGACGGTTGGATTTGGTGCTTATGTTTGAACGACCGACCCAGTTTGTCACCTGTTGGTGGGGCCCACCACAGCGATGGTTAAGCCTACTGACTCTTTTGGAAGTGACAGCATGTGGGTATAAAGGCATACAGTATGGATTTTGATGCAGACAATGCAGACCGAGGTGAGGGTGTGAACGGATGCGGTTGGGAAGAAGACGGACGAAGAAGCATTTGGATGGATTTTTCGATGTCGGATCCCCGCCCAGGACTGTTTCCTCTGTCGGCCCGGTGTGTGCTTTCGATTCCAGCCAGGCAGTACATGGTAACCAGTTTGGGCACTGGGGACTGTGGATAAGAAGATCTGATGGTTTTATTCCCAGTTCTCATTTAGATCCCACGGTGATATGTGATAATCGGAGGTTATTCAGAAAGCCTGGGTTAATTCAGGTTCATGATAGGTAAATGTGGCCTCAGGTATAATGTGTCTCCCAGTTGTGTGCCGACGAAAAGATCATGTTGCTTTCATACATTCCTAGGAAGATGGGGATCAGATCATCCCGGCAGAAACCTCTGGGAGCAGGTAGATACATAGGGCTAAGTTGGGGTGGCAGGTCAGTCTCTGCCACAGAAGGAGTGTTGAGATGTGAAGATAGATAAACAACGTGAAAAGAAGAGTTTCTGCCTTCACTAACAGTGAGCCCCCTTCTGATGTTTTGGCATAGTCTGTTTTTGAACATATCGTTCATGTCTCTCAAGGTTAGATGCTAGTGTTTGTGGTTGAATGGTTGGTCGGAAGGATTTGGAAAAATAGATGGACTTATATTTTTAGACATTTTAGTGGGAGCCTATTTTTATGATTGCCATCCCCAAAAATAGATGTGCGAGATATTATTAGCTCTTGATGATATTTGGGCTCTAAACAACAAATTATTCTCTTGGAGCACTTGGGTTCGGTGCACGAGATCTGTGGCACTGCTCACTATCGAGGAAGGAATTACGCTAATCGTCTAGGGTTTCTGCTGAGCTATTATGGCAGGACTCAATTCGAACTCAAGTAGCGGACGATTGTGACTGCGATTGGAAGGATCAGTTATGGAGTTGTGTTCGGTTTAACTACGGTGAGACTCGGTCGAAGCCTAGTTGCATCTAATCTAAGCCGGTGATACACTGGTGAGGTGGAGTGGATCCTTAGGTCAATTAATTCATAAATAATAACTTTCATTAATCAAGCGAAAGAATGTATTGGTCGCCTACGTGTGCATGGCGGTTTCGGTGGAGACCGAGGTGGAGGAGATAGGTGAAAGGGCAGGACAGACTATCGGTTGCGAGCTATAGTGATGCGTGATTTGCATCGACACTGCGGTGGGAGATGCGATGAGGATTGCGCGAGGCAGGCTGGAGAAATTCAAACTCATTTAGAGCCATTCTATACGGCGATTGCCGACGGTGGGCGGTTGCGATGTGGCGAGGTCAGTGTGCATGGACACATGCGAGATCGGGCGCAGGGGTAGTGCGTGGCGATTGTATTGTGCGGGAAGCTTGATATGATCGAGCTTTTCCATGAGATTGTCGCATAGTATACGACATATATTCATATACATATAGTTGTCTCAACTTTAGGCTCTCTGTTCTAAACAAGTTTATTGATGGCCTTATGTAAATGTGTGGTGCACTTTTACTGGCGTGTGCATTTGCAATACTTGATCTAATTTCATGAAACTAGTCCATAAATGGAAATAGATTCTGTATTTTACGCATGAAGTTAAAATAGTGTGAGATCGAGAGAATGCTTGGACATATAACACATAAGTTATATGTCTACACTTTCGCCTCATTATCATATAGTGTTTGAAAAATAGAAGGATAATGAGACACAAAACCTTAAAGTGCTTTGAAAATGTCAGATCCTCAATTTGAGTGAAATTTAGAGGAACATAACAACCTCAATATACCATAATCCCACGTAATGTTATGTTGATGTGATGTACATTTCCGTGCTTTCTCTTTCTGACTCGCAGTGCTTCCGATTTATCGTAAATGATGCATTCTATATTACTTATCGTAAAATTCATTTAAGGTGACCAGTGAACTCTGACTTTTATAAGTACTCCTCTCTCGTATCATAAAGTGTCCTTTAGAACACCAAAACGCTAATAAGAACACCAAACCTTACCAGTTCGATCCTAACATCAATGCTACTAGGAGAATAAAGTGGTCTATAAAGGGATTATGTAGAAACCTTGAGTGCTTTCTGCCTCATCATATCGTAAAGTATTAAGAAAATGGAAAGGATAGCGACATAGGACCTGATACTTCTGAAATATTCCCTTTGATTCCAAAATATTACTGAAAATCCTCAATTTGATTAAATTCCAGAGGAGACTTTGCAACCCCAATATACCATAATCACACATAATGTTATGTTGATGCAGCTTTACCATTTCTATTTCTCTTTATAAACTCGGTGCTTCGTAAAGCTTGTCATGCGATTGCATTCTGTCTACTTATCATAAAATTCATTTTGAGAGTCCAATGAACACAAAATTTAATGGCTTCTCTTTCATTATTCATAAAGTGCTATTTTGAGAACTGAGATGCTCATCGAGCACAAACCTATGCTAATTACGTACTATCAATACTAACTAGGAGATGTGTTTTCTATGAGTTAGATCCCTTCGTTTAGAAGACATATGTGGCTCATCATACTTAAAGTGTATTTAGAAAATACCCATTGTACACAAATATAAAGTGTTTTATCCTCAGTAATATAATGTGTGTTTCGTTGAGTTTTCTAAAATTTCAGGTAAGAAACCTAAAGTTCTTTTGCCTTGACGTCATGTAAAGTGCATTTAGAAAATATGGAAGCTAATGAACTTTGTCATGAGTGCTTTTGGTTGAGACACAAACCTTATTTGCTTCTCTTACTGTAGGCCAAATAGTCCTTCATATCAAGTCTAGCCCGGAGATAATAGTGCTTTTCTTATACAGAAATTAAGTCTGAGATAATACAGACTTCTAAACAACTTCTTTTGTAACATAAAGCACATGGAGAAATAATGGATGTGTCCTATATACGTATCCTACAGAACTCATGATCAATTTTATTCCACCAGTGTTAATTATGTTTCTTTTGGAAACTCAAATACACATTAAAAACAATATAAGAGGCGACTGTCAAACAAAAATCCACTGAGTCTCAACTTAGGAGGAAAAAAGTGTTAAGTAGTCTCACTACATTGCTGATTGACTGGGATTACAAAAGAATGAAATGCAAAATATGAGATAAAGGGTGAATAGCACCATATCTCGTCTCCCTTTAAAAATATTTTTCCTTTGAGACATAATTATATCTTAAAAGTAATCATACTTTTCATATATCTTATTTTTGGGGAAAGATTCTTCACCTTAGAGTGCCTACTGTTCGTGATGGACGTTATATTCATAAGAAATAAATGAAGAAAACAAAGCCACCTTTCAAGGAGCACCCTCTCATAAAAGGATAACCAAATACTTAACATATGATGATTCTTCTGGAGATTGAGTCTTTGTTTGACATATAGGAGAAAAAGGAACTAAGTGAGTTTCCTACGTCTAGGCTTGACTATGAGGTACAAAAGAATGAATATAATAACATGAATAAGGGTTGAGCAACCATGTTTTCTCTCGTTTAAAAATATTTCAAAAGTAATCATGTTCCATATGCTTACTTTTGGAGATGCATCAGCCTGATGGAAACCTACTTAATGAACTCATTCTATTCATGATGTGGGCAGTGTGACAATACAAAGTTTCTTATACTAAAGAATCCAAACATATTCCTCTTTTTGTCAACTTACAGGAAGTTTAGTCGTGTGTTGGAGTACTAAGCAATACCATTTTAGGAAAATGAGATATGAAAAAGTCTTACTATGCGATGGAGTGATGGATGCAGGTCACGTGTAGTTATAATGATCCTGTCAATAACCCATTTTATGAAATAGATATGAGAGGGATTGTGAATGCATGAGGAAGAAGGGAAAGTCACTCATGATGGTGCTTTAATGCATGAAGTATCATGTGGATCTATAAAATTTTAAGGCCAACGTGTTGATGCTTCTTTCTGCTATGAGTGTTGAATTTACTTCATTAGTGAAATTTCTACTTTTGTGTGTAGATAGTTATTTCCTCATTTACAATCTTGATACACTTATTGATTCATCTTGTTTTGAGTTGCTTCATGATTTTCTTCGCTGTAATTGTAAAGTCTCTTGAAAATTGTTGAGGGTGGGTGTGAAGCTTCATATGTCTTTACGAAACATTACACATACAAGTAAGATGCGAGTTTTGAGAAGCTGAGTGTGCATAAAAGTGGTGAGAATGGGTCATCTTCATTTGTTCGACATGTTGCTATTATGCCACAATTTTTTTAGAGGAAAGGCTATTTGAGCCATTGAGATTATCTATCTGAGGAAGCATATCAAATGAAAGTAACCTTATTATTATTTGCGGACTATTTGGTTGTTCGTATGTAGGGACAGAAGTCGTACGAGACGAGTTCATGTACGTAGTTTCACTTAAATTTCCAAAAGAACCATGAAGAGGGTTCTGAGGGTAAAAAATGGAAGGCTAAAAATGTACAACAAAGGCATGTGCAGGACAGTGGGTTAAATATAGTGATGTCAGCCACGATGGTTGCTACATTTGTTTGTGCAGAAAAAAACACAAAAAAAACTACATTTTCAGCTTGCTATTCAACTTATCTCGTTACAGTCATCAAATTTGGGTGGGAGCACTCATTGAGCCCATGAAAATATCACGAGGTACCTCTGTTTCATGCTTTAGATAGAACACTGCATGATGTGAGCTACATGAAAAGCATGATTATGCGTGCACTGTATTCACATTCCTTTAGTATGAGTAGGGTCTATCGAAAGTATGCAATCATAGGTACATCCTATGTTCAAAGTTAGGTTACTTCATCAACTTAGGTGCTTTGTTCGAGGAAATGGGGAAAAACCGCGAGGAGATAAAGGTTAAAATATGAGTTGAAAAAAATGGTGCTTTTTCGCTCCAAAACACGTTTGAGGGTAACCTACTCGTCATGTTTGTTATTTTCACTATTGTCTAAATTTCCTCAGAGAGGTCCATTTGGGCCTCAAAATTTCTCGTGAATGTGTTGAAATTTGGGTTTGTGTCACTTCACTATGATCTGCACAAACACAAAAACGTGCATTTACCTCATATTTTTGTTTGACACATGCCCTACTATATACACTGATGCTTTAGAAGGGTGCATATTTGTGAAGTACTATGCAGTACCACAAAATTACTACGTTTATGTTATGATTTTAATAGCCTCGTGCAATGAAATATGTGATGTTTATTTTCCAAACATTAGGTGTGTGTATAGATTAAACTTTGAAGCATTTCATAAGAGATTTTTGTGTATAGATAAATATAGCCAAATTAGTGAGATTTCACTTACAAGAAAACATTGCTTGATGTTGATGACCAGATCAAATCTAGAGTTATATGTGATGTTGTTTTCTCATAGTAATGGTTGTCGAGTGGTTCCATCACAGATGTCGCATAGGTTCCATGAGCATAAGAATGTTTGCTCCTTCACATGGGTGATTGCATATTGAAATTTGTATTGCTACGTGATGCACGATTCATTCCTTCGTGTGAGGAAGGGATGCTGTACGACTCTGGGTACTAGGAGTGGCCATTTGTAACGATATTAGAGTGCTTCAGAAATTTCAATCAAGGTAGTTCACTCTGATTTTGCAGTTACACCTTAATCAAATTATGAGAGTTATTAATGGACACAACTATGGAATATGCACTTTTTGTTCACTCCATATAAGTTCTGTATTGGGTTTGGTGGTCTACATGTACAGTCAGAAATCTGAAAGTGGTAGTTCTGCAGAAGTTGTTTTTATGATCCTCTTGATATTGTCTTGAGTTATATTATGCCTTTCGTCAAAAATTATTTCACACATAGCCACTCTTGGATAGAGTGTGAGGTTGACTTACGGCAGTCACATTTAAGTCATCAAATATTCTTTCATTGTTCTTGATGGCATTGACTTGCACTGTACCTTGTTTTATATTGACTATGCTAATGAGTATTCTTTGATGCATATTATCCATTATATTTTGTTTTCATTTTGTAGGATAAGTTTGTTGGGGTGCTTCATAGTTCTTGGTATGAAATGTCTCCCCATACTTGCGCACATGAATCGATGAATGCATTCTAGGAGAGTTTAGTACGAGAAATTTGAGGAACACTCACTCTCTTGGTGGGTTAATTATCGAGGATACAATTTAGTGTTTCCTTAATAGTTAAATTATATTGTAAAGAGATTATAACTCTTATTTATTAATAATAAACGATGGAGCTATCACTCATTAGCAGTGTACTTTTTAATATATGGTTGTTGGTTTTATATAGATAATGATTTTGGGTACCTCTGACTCTCTGTTTTAGAGTTTATTAAAAATTAGATTGTATTGTGCAAAAAATATAAAAAAATTCTAAAGACACTAAAGTATTGTTAGAATGCCTGTGACTTAGGCAGAAAATAGCACTCATGTGAAATACAAATTAATATTGATTGGGTGTTAAAAAAATGTGTGCTGTAGCGAGACAACATGAAACCATATTATCCCATTTAGTAACAAAATGAACAATGAAAATCCATATAGTGCTGTTCGACTAGATCAAATATTAGTTGTTTGTATATCTCTATATGTATGCATATTCATATGTCAAAATATGTAATTTGATGATAAATGGTTTATATTTTCTACGGTTTGGAGAGTTGGTGTCACGTACCTACCAATACTCTTGGCTAAAGGAGTGCCTTAAAGAATCAAGAAATGTGGGTGGTTGCAGTCTCTATCTGGTATCTGCTCACATTTTTAATGCTTATTTTGATGCATTTGCTATGTTTTCTATGCTCTATATCGTTCTAATGAATGGATTTTCACTATTTTGCGGTATGAGATTTAATGGGTTGGGAGTTGTGATATCTGTTAGATTCAATGTTGCGATAAGGTCTGCTATTCGAGTCCGAAATTCACCCTTACGTCTTCATTAACGCTTGAGATGCTAACTTACATGATAAAATTTGTGTGTCTCTACATTCTGTATTCAACATGCCGCTACATAAAATCTCATTAGATATACCATTTGTTATTGTTGTTGGTAGTGTGAGGTCTCAAATGAACTTGTGGTGGAACGTCCGAAGGCTGTTTGAAAATTTTACGGTGATTGTTATGGTTTGGCCAGCCTTCCTGGTCGGTGCTATGTTTGATGCTGTAATCTCGTACTAAAGGATATGAATTTGACGGTGGCTTTCTTCCAGCGAGTCAAAAGTGATGAGAGGCTGATCCATCTTGCATCCCTACTGCGCATTTACAATGCTTTTAAATAGTGCCGCTTGACAGTTTCTACCGGTTCCACCTGCTCTTAAAATAATTTCTTTCATGTAATTTGATCCCAGCTAAACACTAATCATGTTTTATTTTTCGGTGTTCTTGTGGGAGCGAGGTTGGCAAGAAGCTCTGCGTGGCATATATAAATTTAGCATGCTACTATCTTTTTGGTGTCCCAGCTTGGTTGCTTGCTAGGTTGTTTTGGTCTGGAGTGGGTATATGTCGTCTGCTTGGTATTCAGTGCAACGTAAAGCTATTCACCGTATACAATGGAGTAAGTATTAACATGGATAAATGACCTACTATATGATTTACTACTTAGTAATAACTCGTAATTATAGTTGAATTAATAATAATTATATAAGACATGAGTGAATAATACGCATTACAAACGTTACTGTTCTTAAAGTGAGGGAGAGCTTACTATCACAGTTTAGTTTAATTGATAAAACTTATAATTAATAGTGAGTTGTTGAACGTGAAGTCACTATTTGTAATGCTGATTTAAACAAAAATATTATTATTATTACATATTAGTGCAGTACTTTTTATATTTGTCTTTTTTTGTCGACTAATGCTGCGAGTGTAGCAATGCTAGATTTTTTTAACTTGGAGTATTGGACTGTAATAGATTTAATGAACCTATGACTAATGTTGTTAGTGTTCTTGTAGATCCTTCTAGGCATAGATTGCTAATATTAGTCCTAGATTGATATAGCTAACTCTGAGTGGCTAATGAAATGTTGCTAGATATGTCTTTGATTGTGAGGAATTTGAGGTGGCATGATTACGCGCACGTCGTACAAACACTTGTCTTATGTATAGTCACATATAAGACAAAATGGAACAAAGTGAAATTTACTTATAAATTAATTGTGAGAAGGATATTTATGAGAATAAATGAGAATGTGGAACTTAATGATGATTCATTTGTACGGAAGCTGGTCATGTAAAGGGCTAGGATTACTGAGTGAAGGAACTACCTAAATTTCTTGATCTTCTTGGGTCGAGGTTTATATCCTATACTCAGGAATATGTATTCTACTCCAAATATTATTATTATTGGCAAATCGCTCAATTGGTGAGAAGGGTGTGGTGTTAATGTAGGTTTCACTGAGGTAGCAGCACTTTTCATATCATGTAATAAAGAGCTTCCAAGAAAAAGTAAGTAAATTAAAATGAGCTGTCTTAACTTTTGAATCTATGAGATAGTGAGAATAATGCTACATTCCAAGTGAATATTAAAGAAAATACGAAATATCTAGCATATTGTGAGATAAAATTTTTGAGAATTGATTAATAGAGATAAAAAAATTCCAACAATTATCCTCTCATATGTGAATCTATTGCTGTAAAATCGTGTGATGAAAGTTGGTGGGATAACATAGATAATGAATATTTGATCATGTCATGTGTATGAGACGTTTATTATGCTGAAGCCTTTTTCGAGCGTACGTGTGGTTGGTTCAGTCTGTGTTTTGTCTTGGGTTGAACTTTGACTTTTAGGATCCTTTTATTTCTGTGTTGTATGTATAATCCACTGCGATAAATCTTGGATATATATCGTTTTGAGATGTATTTGTTCACATTGCAAACAATGATTAGCACTTATGCATTTTTTTGGTCCTGTATTTGTGAGTACGCATTCTTATAAATGTTGTTAAATACAAACACAACATAAAGTTGTCTTGAATAGTTGTTCTTTTAGAAAACTTTGGCATGAAGTACTTGTATTGATGGTTGTCCATGCATACAACACAACATTACAAGATTCATAAATAGTTGTATAATTTGATTCTTAGTCCAAATTGCTCATTTAAAGGAACATTCCGACGACTGAGAAGCTATTTGCAAAATATAGCACGCATCTATATGTTGTGCATGCGATATGTGGTTTGTCTCCTCATGGCGAGTTGATAATAAACTATAACTTTTGTATGACCTTTGAGATGTTAATAAGGGTTGTGCATCAAAAATAGCTTTACACATTCTATTGGAACGTCTGCAAAATATAATTTAGTAACTATATTTTTAGATTTAATATATGGAACAATGTTGATTTATTTTTTTATTTTACATGTGTTTTTATAAAGTGGTCAATTTTATGTATGTTAGAAAATTATGTTTGCAGGTCTTATGTTTGAACATACTAGTATGTATTTGCATTCATTGATACCATCGACTTGGTGTAAAATATTTTAGAAAAATAGGTTGAGAGAGACAGGTGAACATGTAAACCATCTCACACTACACCCCAGTGGGATGTTAACTTGATGAGAGAGCTTCTAATTGAGCACAACACAAGAGGAGGGCGGATGCAATCACGATTCAGACAGTCATCCAATTCAATTCACCTACATACATGAGTCATTTGTCACGAACATTTACAAAATATTGGTTCTTCAAATGCGGGGACAGACAATGATATATATGAGTTTGGTATAGATGTGTTTACATTAAAGGCCACTGCACATAGAGGGTACTGTTAAATGCATTCACACTAATGAGCTAACATATAAATTTCTCATATTGTTATTACCTTATTTGAAAAGATAGAAATTTTCTTTGCATCCCTATATCTTTTGAAACGAGTTCTTGTCTGCAATTAGGAACTACGATGCCTATTGTATCGTCAGGAAGTAATGTGTGGTATGCTGGGGTGGATGTTTCTAGACACTATGTGAGAGTAAATAACCATTAAAGCTGTATTTTAGTAAATCTTGTCACGCGATTAGTAGTGCATGCTGTAATTATAGTGTGCATATATGAATTTCTCATTGATTATTTGTTAGCTTAAATATAGTGCTTCCCGACAGAGAATGTCCTCTCTAATGACATTTGAAAGGGGCAAACCAACTACTAAAATGATTGGATGTTGGGTACACACATCATATCATATACTTATATAAATCCTTGGCATTGCCTTAAATAGAAGTGAGCGAGAGGTCATGTAGATGCGTAGCGAATTCAATAACCATGGAGCATATAAAATGATACATGGCCCAATACATTTAAGGGTGAAAAGTACAACACTTTTGACTAATAATAGCCTTGGATGGATTGAGTTTGTGTCAAAAATAATATCCGCGTATGTTAGATGCAGAAATTGTACATTTGAAATAGCGAAGATAAAAAATTCCAACAATTGTCCTCTAATATGTGAAAGTCTATTATAAAAATCACTGCGTGATGAGTTTGCCAAGACGAAAATAAACATAGAGAATGACATATTTGATCATAGATTATGTCCTTAAAATTTTATACCTGGGCAGCCACCAAAGCATTAAATATGGTTTGATTTAAATGTGTATACGTGTTGTCAGGTTTGAACTTTGGCTTTTAGGATCCTTTGGTTTTGTATATTTGTGTATAATAGATGCCATATGTTGAGTTGTTTATTGACATTTTAGATGTATTTGTTCTTTAGTGACAATTATTAGCACTTTATGCCTTTTTGTGGTCCTTTTTTGTGGTTAGTGTGCTTATTAGAAATGTTGTTAATTACAAACACTAGCATAAAGTCATGAATAGTTATTAGCTTTTAGAAAGCTTGTTAACATGAAGAACTTGTTGTATATTAAAGGGTCGTCCACGCATACAACCTGACATTGCAAGATTCATAAAATAGTTGTAGAATTTGATTCTTGAAGTCCAGATTGTTCATTTTAAAGGAACATTACAATGTGACAAAAGGAATGTTTATTAAAATTAAGGCATCTATATTTGTACGTTGTGCATGAAATCTCTTAGTTTGTGTATCCTCATGATGAAATTTGTTAATAAACTATAACTGTGCTACTGGAGACCATTTGAAAGTTCATTAGAGATATATTGCATCAAAAATAGCTTTACACATTCCATTGGGCATCACAAAAATATAATTTAGTAACTATGTTTTTAGATTTTATATGGAACCAATGTCGAGTTGTGTTTGATTTGAGATTTTCTTTATAAAGTGGTCAATTTTGTGTATATTAGAAAGGAATGCACTTTTTGGCCTTATGTTTCCAAACATACTAAAGTATGTTTCATTCTGCAATGCTAATCAACTTAGTGTGCAAATATTTTAGCGAAATAATATTCATACGATGAGGCTGACATGTAAACCATCTACCATTACACCAATCTTGTGTTAACCTGGGACAAGGATGCTAATTAGGCAGCACAACACAAAGAGGATGATGCGATCATGATTCAAAAAATAGCCTATTTCAATTCCCACTACATTTATAGTCATGTATGGAGAAAATTTACAAAATATTGGTACCCTCACATGTCAAGCAGAAAAACAATGATATGAGAGGTTGGTATAGATGTTGTTTTACATTAGGAGCCATGCACGTAGGACGGAGTGTTCTCAAATGCATTCCACTAATGAGCTAATAGATATTTCTCATACTTCGTTATTGCTTTACTTTGAGGATAGACATTTTTCTTACCATCCACACTATGCTCCGAAAATGAGTTCTTGTCTACCCAATTAGGAACTACAGTGCCTGAGTCTACAACCTTGAGAGTAATGTATGGTATGCTATGTAGAGGTCGTCCTGAGACCCTATTGAGCTAAATAACCATTAATTCCTACATGTGCTTAGTCTTGTCACCACCTGATTATTAATGTGACATTCTTAATGATGGCGTGCATGTGCATTTCCCATTTCATTGTTTGTTACTTAAGTATAAGGCACTTCACGAGATATTTGTCCTCTCTAATGTTTGTGAAAGAGAGCAAACCAACTACTAAAATGATTAGGTGTTGAGGTACACATCATTTCATGCTTGGTCTAAATCATTAGCATGCCTCCTTCACAGTAGGGAAAAGGTGTTGGTAGGCACAAATTACTTCCATTTTCACCCTTCCTAATTTAAAGGCTGACACTTAGACCTCTACTGTCCTGTGTAAACACTCCATGTTCTTTGCATCTCCAAGAATCATGTTTGTTCCCTACACTAGATTTATATTTCATATTTAAGGTTTACGAGAACTTAATTAATCATTTTATTAGATTTTGTGCCTTAATATTTGTTGCAGCTGATGCTTTGTCCCTAAAGTATTTGAGTAGGAAAATGTATTAATGAGTTTCATTAGCATGAATGAGTGGGTATGATTTCATTGCACCATTAGAAACCGCCTGCTCCTAAACTCCGGTGACAACTCACCACTATTGTGAGAATCTCGTTCAGTGTCTTCGCTTCGGTGCGGTCATCTAGTGAGTGGAGAATCAAAGCGGAGGAAAGTCAAAGAGATATGGTCGCGATTAGGTCATGCAGCAATGATTCTATTAGCACTTCATTGCATCATAGAGCTGCATGGCACGCTGTTGTTGTTTTGTTTTAGCCGAAAGAACTGGATTGTGAGACATTGCTATGTGCAATTTCATTGTAGGCTGTGGCCCTTTGCCGAGCCTAAGGGTTGTATAAAATGTAGATTTGGGATGGGAATTAGCTGACGCTTAGCAGTGCTACCTGTAACCTCTCTGGTGAGGGTGTAGTGTATTATAGCGCCCTCATTCTGGGCTGGATTCGAGTCTCATGATGTACATTTGCACGATTTAGAAAGTGATGCAAAGGAGTTGTGCGATGTGTTTTCATCTTGCATTTTAGGCGGTCTTTATTTAGACGTCATTGAGGTTCTAGGTTGAAGTTTTCATTAAAACAGGAAATGAGGCTAGTTGGCTGAGGCCCAACTTCACGACCAAATCATTCTCCCTTGCAGCTTTCGATTTGGTCAAAGGTATTTTGCGTTGCTTTCAGTTTAAATGCAGAATTGGATTTAAGCTTATGTTTCATTCTTTCACAAGAAGTTCTCATTCTATTTAATTGATAGTCGTATGTGGCAGATACGTAGTGTGAATGTTAGTGGCAGTTTGTTACCTTTGAGGTAATTTCCTTTTCCATTCTTTACTTATAGTCATGCTTAGTTTTGTGAGCACGTTGTTCCTGCTAGTGCATTTACAGTATGCAACTTGATTTTTGTTGGTTTTACCACAATAAAATATTTTTCATTCCTTTCTTTCACGGAAGATTAGAGTACGTTTCTACCAGTGAGTGTTCATTATTGGATAGAAGCATAATATAAAAGTTAAAATCTTAAAGGATTAAAAGATGCTTTGGTAATTGAGGAATGAGCGTTCGTTACAACACGATTGACGTAGCGCTTGCGCTTTACACGTTTAGAGAAAAGTTAAAACTCATTTTGAATCATATTAAAGTTAAAATTGCGAGTTAAAAAGATTAAAAAGGAAGATATAATTTATGTAGTGTATAGTCACATACAGTCATGTTGTCATAACTTAGATAATTTCTTCTGGCCGCATGAAAGAGTGTCGGTTGAAGAAAGTGTGCTTTGGCTTAGCGAAGTTCATTTTATTTGATCATCTGTTCATTTTAGAAGTTCGGTTTGAGTTCGAAGCATTATTTTGTTTAGCGGAGTTATTTGGAAGTTCTATTCACCTTTGTAAATTACTTTTCATAGTTAGCACACTCTTTAATTTTTCCTGGAAGTAATTGGAAAAAATTGAGGTACGGTTTCTATGTCACGGTACATGAACCAATATCTTGATACGAGAGCAGGAAGTGAGTCTGAAATCTAAAGGTTGAGAGCTCCTGCTTAAAGACACAAATCTCCGTATAAGTGTAAAAGATACTTCCTTTCTTTCCGTGCTTGTGCATATATTAGTGCAAGAAGATTGCGAGGAGCACATGAATAAAAACTTGATGTACGAGAAGAAAATCCTGTCAAGAGAGGCTGATCTCTTCAAAGGGCCCAATTGTTAATTTTCAAAAACTATGTGAAGATAAACATGAGAAATTTTCTTAGCAAGTAGTGATTTTTAGATGAGTTTTGAAATTTACTTTCATTGGTTTCTGTCGCAAAAGTACTTTGCTGCTCGTATTCTGTACTTTAGAATTTCTTTGAGTGTGTGTGTTGTGTGATATTTATTTTGAGTTACGTAGGAATTGCAGTCAGTAGGAATAGATAACAGGAAAAGTTCACTTTACCATTTGTCATGGCATTTCTTGTTCTTTGTCTCTAAGTTGCAGGAAACACTGAGGTTTGGCCAATTAAGTGTTGAAGAGTTGTGTCATCGCAAGTTCTTCTTTTAAAATTTTTGCCGTTCTTGGAGAGCGATTTGAGATTGGTAAGAATTTTCCATTTTCTGCAATACGGAGTAGAGTACTGCTGTATGTTTTACGCGTGTTTCATTGTTTAGAGCAATTTATAGGTGTCGAGTGATAGCTAGATTTTTCTGAATTTTATTGAATTTTTGTTTTATCATTTTGTTGAAATATATGAATGCCTAAAAAGGTGAGTGCAGAAGCGATAAAGAGAGGGCGAGGAAAATCTTGATAGATACGGAAACTGTGTCTCATGTTGGGCCTTCTTTGCGGGGAAGAAAGATCGAAGAAGGCATATACCCATCATGCAAGAAGCGTCCTTGGACTCCTAGTAACGATGGTCAGGTCGTCGACGACCCACAAGAGAAGAAGGGGAATATTGGAACTCATGGTCAACCTTCTCGGCTGTTGAGAAAGGCGAGTTCTTGGAGGGAACAAAAATGGTGGACCATGAGGACCATGTAGAGGAGGCACGGAGAGAACTAGGTGATGAGGAGACAATCTACACTTTGGATTTCCAGTGTGGATCACGACATGGTCTGTGTAAAGTGAGAGAATATTCCACCATCATCTCTTCCTCATTTCTACGGTAAGGTGCACACAATGTACTAGAATATTTTCTGTTACAGAGTTTTGATATTGTGTAGGAGCTATGATTAATCATTTTGATGCTGGGAAGTTAAAGTTGTTTTCCCTCTGCTGTACGAGGATGCAACATTGTGTTGGTTCATGGGACTAGGGAGGAAAGCACTATGGGTGTGGAGTGAGAGAAAATGAAGAAGTGTTTTGTAAAAATATCACCAGAGTATTGTAAGAGCTTGAGAGATATCTAAGGGTAGAGAAATCTTGCTATTGCTGTCGTAAAATGATGGTGAGGACCTTAGAGAATAACCTGGGCGAGGTTATCGGTCTGGGTGGATGTTGGTGGTCGCCGCCTATTCCGCGTGGGCATCCCACCGTTGTCTCTTTTAGTTTTCGGTTTTCGTTCTGATTTACTATTTTTAGCGATTTTTGTGGGTCTTGCTAATTTCTCCCAGGAGGTTACGTGTTGGGATTGTCTCATATCACTTGGCCGCTTGAGTCGAGTCACCGAAAGAGGGAGCGAGAAATGGTTGGAGCACGGAGAAGGCGTTCACGGAAATTGAAAAAATACATCGCTGCTGTAATGCCTGCGATGCTCACTTTACTCGAACTGCAGCAGCGTGAGATTGAGGCGAGGATGTCTCGTATGCTATGCGGGCGATTCTCGCTCATGAGGACATCCGGTGGCATTTCACCGGTGAGACATTGTGGGCTTGGGTTCGCTTGGTGTCGCTTATGACGAAAGAAATGCGCTCCATTGTGCGAATTGTCGATAATGGAAGCATTACTGCATTTGGAGAGAAGCAATCGATGCCCACAGAGGTACATCGACCTGCTTGAGTTCATACGGACACGAGATGCGGAGAATGATTGCCATTAGAAGTGAGTCCCCATATCTTACCAGCAGGTTTCATTTCGAACATCAAGTACAAGAAAGGCTGGCACCAATCATGTTGCGGGCGCACTCCTTCCACTTTCGATCGTGGCGCTCACCCGCACGGCAACTCGAGCTCTTGTGGGCACGAGGCTTGGTGGGCGGCCGCTCTGAGAGTGGCGGCAAAGGTGAGCACACTTACAAGGCGCACTCTTGAGTCCCGCAAGTTCGAAATTTTCACCTCCAAGATGCTTTTGTGTCACCGGGACACCTTTGTGTTCCTTCAAAGCGAAAGCGTGCCAAGGTGATGTGGAAAGCTGCTATGAGTGGAGTCCACTATGAGCATTTTGAGGTACGAAGAAAATAAGCGCGCAATGCTGCAGTATTTCTGTTGAGCGGAAACCTGAAAGGATGTCGAGAAAGCTTCTGTCGGATCTGTGCCTTGTTTGTGCCATTTGCCAAGCAAGCCATCAAGGAAAGCGAAAGCCCTATATGTCACTCTACCTGCTAAGTACGACCTTCGAGAATCCCTTGTCACATAGGATTACATGTACGAAGGTGCACCTTCTATAAGCGGGGAAATATGCGTGTTTTTCAGTGGTCGGTGAGCGAGTTCTTGAAGATGGTCATTGTGGCAACCTGCTGAAGAAACGATACGTCGGGGAGAAAGCCACGCCCAGCTCTTCTTTGAACGGTGTGGGTGCACTTTTCGGGATCCCGGTCTGTCTCATGTTAGATACGAGATAGCCGAGTTCCTCGGCGTTTCGGTCCGGCCTGCGGTCCGTGTTGGATACCGAGCTCACCGAGTCCACCGGCTTTCCATCCCCAAACATGTGGCCGCAGGATGGGTGTAAATCAGCTCGAATGACAGTTGTACCACAATGCTAACGTGCTACAGTTCAAAAGCATCACCGCTTTGTGGAGCGAGGGCTCCCTACCGTCTGCCACAGCATTGTAATCGGAGCTCTCCACGAGTTCGATACGACCATAGCCCCTTTCGAGGTGGGCTTGGGATTCGACCACTGTGTCCACATTAGCCGTAGCCATGCCATTGCGGTGCCTCGGGCCAGTTGCAAATCGTGTCTGGTACGAAGTTAGACGCGAGCGGTAGCTTCGCGGCAGCATTCAGCTTTCGTCCACTAGCAGGGTTCGCGATGTATTGAGCCAGGAGCGATGCCAAGTGGCTAGCAACGCCAGTGATCGACAGGGTGCACCTGCCTTCCCAGGTGGGTGAGCAAAAGTCACTGCGCTGGGCAGGAAGGAGGCACCTGCACGTTACACCCCGCAATGGCTTACTCGCTTTGCTAGTCTGACGGGCCGTACCCATCACCGTGGCTGTGAGCGACGACCTTGAAACACGGTGTTCACGTCCTTGGTGCCTTTCCCGATCCTTCAATGTGGATCACCTTCGAGCCATACAACACACCTACTATGCACCTGGGACATTGTCGCAGCTCACACGACGCCATCGGTTAAGCACGGGCGCCGCACGGACACTGATTGTATCATGGACATACAGGTCACGAACACTGTAGCGACGGAAAGAATCCAACTATATCGAGGTTGTCAGGCGCGCTCTTGCACCAAGTAAAGTGGTTGCTGAGAGACCAAAAGTTCGAGCGAAATTTCCTCATCTCATGGAGAACTTAATACCGATGAGGGACGTCGCTAACCTAAGGGAGGAACGATCGCGGGTGGATGTTGGTGGTCACGCCTATTCCCGCCTTGGGGCTCCACACACTTTTCTACTTTCATTTTTCAGGGTTTTGCTTTCAGTTTACTGTTTTACAGCAGTTTTTCGGGTCCCTAGACTTTCGAGGCGGTGCAGGGCCCTAAGCGAGCGTTTTTGAGAAGCAGAGAGCAGCCTTGGTCGTGGACCAATGTTTCTCATTCAAATTACTAGTCCTGGGATGAGATCTTTCTAACGAGGTGTGGTACGCGTAAAGACTTGAAAGATAGCATGCCGAGAGAATTCATGTGGGGAGGGTTTCAAGGAAGACACCAGAGTTTGCGAGCAGAGCGTAGTTTTGGTAACCTAGCTCTGGGTTGTAGGGTTTTGCTGTGAGGACTTTTCCTTTCGTTTCATAAAACTAATAATGTGGGCCTCATCGAGCCTCACTGTAGCCTGGGGCTGCAGCACTTTGTGTGTATATATTTCTGGAGACAGTGAGCTGCGAGTGCCACAAAGCTGGTTTTATTTGCGATCCTGTACGTGCTAGTTCAGGTTAGATGCTGTTGAAATGAGTGCATTTCATGCATGTGCATGTGTTTATGTGGTCATAATGCTTTGTTTTGTTGCGTGCACTCGTAAATATGGGTCAATTTATGCATATCTCTCCAAGGAGGTCGAAAGAAAAATTTGGTCTGGTACCGTGAGGACTTTAGTGCCATTGAGTGACTTACTAGCGATGCTGAGAGTCATTTAAATGTGTATGACTAGGGTATATTGAAACAGACGTTTTTTTGATAAAATTTGTGACTTGTCTGCAAAATTCCAGGAATAATACCTAGATCCATTGAAAGGAATTCAAAGATAGAAATAAAGAAAAATCGAATCTCCGTAGGTGTGCTATGATCATTGGATTGGAGAACAAAAATGTTGGAAAACATGAAAATTGAAAACAAGCTGAATAATGTTGAAAACACGGATATAGACTGCGTTTGAAATTTGGAAAAAACTTGTAGAGGAACAAGTGTCATTTCCATGTCTAAAGTATGTGAAGAAAAATCCTCTATGAGAATGTCTATCTTGAGCGTTAAAGGAACTAATAAATGTGCAATACTGCGAGGAACCATGCGCACGAAAAAATGCCCCTCCATACACGGGTTGAAGGCGTGTGTGGACATGAGGAAGACCTAAAGCCCGAGGTCATTTCGCATGATGTGGCAGAGCATGGAAAACTCGCGTCGGGTAAGTGCGGTGTGGCTCTAAACTCCCACCACATTTTTGGTTATCGCAATGCCTGTCGTATTCTGCACTAACGCTAATAAATCATCAAACACATTCGCGACATGCAGGAACCAATACTACACTATGGATAACCCTCCCAAATGCTTGAAACGAGGACGGAGGGGCAAACAGTGCATCATTCTCTGTCTGCCCTGCACGATGGTGCCCATCCTTTGCATGCTGTTACCCGATGTGCACAACTATCATTTGTGGCGAGGTGAGCCCTGTTTACCATTTGCGCTTTGACTCCACCATTTACGACCTCCTCAAGCGCAGCACTGGCAGCTCTGGGCTGCAACCAACGAAAGCGATACACACACTGATCGTCCATGAACCCACTTCCTCCATCAGGTTTCATGCGTTGTACCCATATGATTGTCATGCAAGTCTCCCAGTGTCGAGAAAATGGTAACTGAGAAAAAGCAAAACAGCATTGTTTGTGATTGACGAAGAAAGGCGGGGAGGAGGAAACTCCTGGTCGTGTGAGGGATCATATGGACTTTTGCTTCCCATCATGCCGCGGGAGACCGCTTTCGCTGTCCTCCTTGGTTTGGCTGCTGATCTGGGAAGGCTGAGTTGTGGAAATAATGACCCCACTGAGGTACATTTCATAAAGGCTATAAGAGGGATCCCTGCCTATGTCTGATGCGTTGTGAGAGCTGCTTGTCTTAAGAAGCCAGGTGGAGGAGAAGATTTGAGCCTAAAGATGTAATTTTTGGAAGAGCGACAGTGAGATTAGTGCACTGAGGTGTGTGCACTTGGAAAAATATCACGGCCCAGGCTCTGTCGTCACTATTCGGAATAGGTGAAGTGTCACTGTACATCTAATGTTCTTATAGACCGTGGAGGCAACATTTAATGTCATGACCAAGAAAAACTATGGATCAACTTGGAGGTTGGTCCATGACTATCTCTCACCATGCTTGAGTGGGACATATAAAATCAAGCGGAAGGGTGTTGGATGATATAAAGTCGTTCAGTAGATTCTTGCAGAATATCCCATAGATTCATTGTGATTCAGCAAAGAATCTTGTGGGAGGACATCCTTGATCTTGGGACTTAACCATGTCTTTCTACGGTTGATGTACTACATTGGATGTCATTTTGGTAACATGTGCATGTTCTACGTGGAGATTCTAGGAAGAAGGTCACCCTTATATCCACCCGTTAGATCCATTAAGAGCTTGAGACACTGTGGCTAAATTGTAGTATTGAAGAGGAGACTAGGGTCTGTATCTATGCCACATCATTAGCATGATAGTCATTTAGGAGGGTGAGATAAAAGACTTTCTTGAAATCAATCTAGAATACCATGCCCAATTTTGAGTCATTGAGCCAAATCTCTAGTCTAACTTTTAGAGAAAGTCATGAGTTCCCAAACTTGCTCACGCACCGTCTCTATAACACCTCTATGTAATATTGAGGCCCAATATCACTATTGTTGAGATTAATCAAGAAACTCTATATTAGTTCGGACTTGGGTTTTCTGAGCAAGAGCAACTTGAATTTGTTTGCACCATCTTGATGACTTTCGCATGGGGTTGTGAAGATATGAAAGGCACCCCTCCTTGTACTCTACTCACTCTGTCTATGTTCGGGAGGGAGCCACGGCTGTGTCCGACCCCAAAGGTGTATGAATCTAGCTCTAAGAGATGTTGTAAAGAAGAATTATTTTAGATGCCGATTTTTCTATCCTATTTCAGATAGCTAGTGGGTCTCTCCATTTAGTATTCATCCCTAGAGAGAAAGATGGGAGATGGCAGAAATTTGCATTGACTACGGAAGAATGAAACAGAAACACTCTCGAGATTAATTTCCCCCTTCCTTTTTATCGATCGAGTGCTTGATGACCCTTGCTCAGTAAGAAGTACTTTCTATTTTTCTGAGATGGCTTTAGTGGTTACAACCAGCATGATGGGTGCAGAGGATGAAGACAAAAACCAGGATTTACATGCCCATGGGAGTACATTTTCTTCTTCGAGTCCTCCCCTTTGGGCTGCAATTCTAGCTAGCCTTTCAAGGTGGGCTTGGCCATTTTTTCCAACCTTGAGTGTGTGGAAATCTATATGGATGATTTCTGTGTTTGGTGATTCATTTCAAGAGGCTCAAAAAATCTAGGAAAAATGCTTCTTCACGTTTACAAGCTCATCTTGCCTTGAGTGACAAAAAGTGCACAGTTAATGTGCAAGGCATGAGTAATTTTAGCCATGTTTAGCTTCCGACAAAGGTATCTAGGTTGACCTGCAAAGATAAAGTTTATTTTGAGTCTTCTTGCACTCAAAGGGAAGTGAGAGTTTTCCTAGGACATTGGGCTCTATAGGAGGTCATTGAGAACTTCTCTGGGATAAACTGCCCTTTTTGAATTTTAGCTAAGGATATGTGATTTTTCTTGGTCCATAACTTGTAACAATATTTTTGGGAGACATTAAAAGAAAAAATCGTACATGCACCGCGATTTTTGAGAGGACCCAAAGGTGGTCCTATGCATTTCACATTTCCTACGATGCCCCGAAAACTGCATGTTAATTTGTGTTAGGACATGAAGAAAAACAAAAGTTCTATGCAATCCTACTTCACTAAGAAAAAATTTGTCCTTGCTGAACTGAAACTCACAGATTACCACTGAGAAAGAGTTTTTAAACACGTATTTTTGTGTCATAAATTCGGACATACATTGTGAGTGATGCAAGGGTATACATCCGATCATTCACGATAAAATAATTGATGAATAAACCATTAAATAGTGGTAGAGTGAATAGGTGGTTACCATTGTTGCAGGGAATTTATATACTATTATTATTGATAGACCAAGAAAGTCTAACGTCATAGTAGATTATATTTCAAAGATTAAATATCTCCTGGTGAAGTAACTTTCTTGTTGTTAGCTGCTTTTCCGACGAACATCTTTTTGCCGTGTCAACAGAATCCTTGTAGTTTGTTACATGCATAACTATGTTAGTCTTTTGAGAAAACACCACCTCACTTATACGCTGCGCTGAAAAGCGACATATTATGCAAAAAAGTGTTGCATATTCTTGGGTTCAGGGACCCCTTTTACCCCTGAGGAAGACCTCATCTATCTCAAGTAGGTGTGTACAGAGAGGAAGAGTGTTTGAAATATGAAATCTGTCATGACGAACACGGAGGCACTTCGCTAATAAGCGACGCATACAAAATTTTAAGAATTGGCTATTTTTTGGCCCTCATTATTTAAGGATGCTAAAAAAATAAGTATTTCAAGCGATGTGGTAACCGTGCGTGAATGGCTAACTCAATCAAACCAATAAAATTCATTTATATCCTGATTATGATTGAAACCTTTTAGAAAAATGGGCTATTGATGAGGATAAATAAAGTCTGAAACGTCATTAGAAAGTAAAAACACGCATATCTTGGTTTTGCACAGTTTCATTGCAAAATGGGTGAAAGCTAAAGTTGAACTTTTGCTCTCGAAAAAGTTGTTGTTGATTTTCTTTTATAAGATCTTTACTAGATTTGGTACGCCTATAAATTGTGTTTACATGACTGGATTGCAATTTATTTCTAATTCGGTACAAGGTGTGATGGAGTGAGTACAAAATTTGGCTTTACAGAAATCTACACGTATCACTCACGAAAGAAAAGGTAAGTCGGTGGAGTCCCACAAACGAGGTAATTGAGTCCATCCTTCGAAAGAAAGTGAACATGCATATAAAAGGGAGGCCACAGACTGTGACATTGTCGGGAGCTGCAGGCATATCGAACCACTTGGAGAAATTGCGCGCAGGACAAAGCATCGAGCTGGTGTATACGGAAACAAGTCCTTTTGTCAAATGGAATTTCAGAATTAAGACCTTCGGGGCTCGGGTTCGATTGAGACTAGACCTCTCGGAAGCACAACCAACAATGTCTCCCCACGTTGAATGAGTTGGATGAATTTCGAAGGATGATGTTCCGCAAAATACATTGGTTAAGCAAGTTGAAAAAAATGTTTATAACAAGTCTATCAGGGAAAAAGCAGTTCCAAACCACATGATCTGGTACTCCTTTATGATTCCATATTTAAATATTTTAAGGGGAAATTCCATACACTTTGGATGGGGACCTTGCAGAGTTGATCAAATTGTTTGAAAATGGACGGTATAAATAAGAAATATTGATGGACGAAATTAGGTATTCTTGGTGAATGGGCATATATTGAAGGTATATTTTCAGCTCCTCACTAAGGAAAGGGTTTTATCTTGAAAGTCCAACAACAATCCAAAAAGGAGATGGTATGTTGGCAACACAACCTATTGAAAATCTATTCTTTCTTTGTTTCTTAGCATGAAAAAATATAAAAATAAAGAAAAAAACTTCTATACCGTAATTATGAAAGTGAATGTTGACATGATTGACGGAAAGGATCACTTACACCAACATGCTAGCAGGGAAGATCAACATTTTAATAAAAATGGAATGTTTCTTGATTTTTACGATGTGTTGGATGTCACTAAAGAAGAAGCAGGTTCAAAATGCGGAAACCAAGCCCTTATCAAGTTTTGGATAGTACGACACAAAAATTTTTTATTCAAGCAACGCTCAATTCTCACTTTGCATTTTATTTTTTATAGCACCGATTACGGAAAGAGTTTTAAAGGTAAGGTATGCCCTTCGTACGCTCCTGCGTTTCACAATTTACTTCTGTTTTCTTTCACTTTAATCCACAGTAATGAACCACCCACTTTTATTCAAAGAAACTATACCTGTGCGATTTCATATTTCCTCTTTTTCCCATGAATTTGTTTTCCCAAATCCCTTTTTCGTTTATCCCTCTGGTGGTTTCACTCTTGGAATCGTTGTCGTAATATTCCTTCCCATTCCGCAAATTACCCCTTTCCCACTTATATTTTTCCTCATGGATCGACTGCATGATCCGATGTGAACTTACAAGTCGATTCGAAGGGACATTTTCAACACCAAAGAAAGGCGAATAAAACTTCCCTTGTATATTCAAACAATTTTTTTAATCCAACCTATGAATTATATTCTATACGAATTTGTTTTGTTTCCTTTTTTCGCTTCGATGCTACGGAAATCCACGTGCAAGAATGTGTGTTCAAGTGTAGGCATGATTAGTGTGAGCATGTTTAAGTGTAGGCGGGTTCGGTATGAAGCATGATTAGTGTAGTGCACGTTCAAGTACAAATATCCACACCGTAATGAGCGTGCCCGAATGTGAAAACACATTGTCCTAGTGCAAGAATGTTTAATACAATGCGAGAACACCTAGTGGAAAAAATGCGCATTGGAAAGTTTATCTTTGTTTCATAGTTTGTTTTGTAGAAAAATATCTGCACTACTCGATAGACCATAACATCTAATAATTTGAATTATGGTTAAAACTTTGTTTTATCATTTATTAATTTAGGAAGTGTTGTGTACTGCAATTTTAAAAAATAAAATTCGAAGTCCGTCGTCATTGTAAGTCGTGTCTTTAATCCTCTTATGTCTCCTAAATTATGGTGAAGATCCCTAGAGGATTAAACTCGTATGAGTGTCGTAACTTTTTAATAAAATTCAAAAGGAATTCTGAGTCCAATACTTTGTTTTTGTTACAAGGTACGATAGGGTAAAAGTCTCTTTTTAAATAGGTCTCTTTTAACTACTTTCGTTGGTTGAAGTTATAAGTTTCCATTTGAAAAAAGGGTCTTATTCTTTCACCATCATTTCCTATCCAAGGTCAAAGATAGAATTTTAGAATCATAAGGGTTATGTTAAGAATAACACAAGAATTAGTTGTTCTTTCCATGAGAGACAACTATCTTTTTCAAAAGTTATGGTTTTTACGGAAAAAGAAATATTTTTTTCGGAAAGGTAGTAATTAGTCTCGCAAATTAGTATAAGGGAGTAGAGAAAATATTATTCAACCGAAGCCAACATTGCTATTCAAAGATTGAGGCCGAGAGTGTCAAAGTGAGGGTTGATTTGTGTGTCTAAAGGATGTTTGTTTTTCATCGGAAGATGTATTAAAAGGGTGATCATTTTATGCTAAGGGTATGTAAATGTATTGCTACTCACTAAAGGGTATAGGTGTCAAAAGTGCGGTACGATGTAGAAATTATGAAGATATGTGGTGGATTTCTTGTTCGTGTCATCCTTATTCACCGAGTCTTAGAGCATGCATAAGTCGTCTTCCATTTGCTCCTCTAACAACTACGATTAACAATTTTATTCTCCATTTTAAAAATCATTTGTTAACAGGTGCCATCGAAAGTAGGTTTTCGTGAGGCTAGTCCTCGTTTTACAATTGTGTGTAGGAGGTTAGCTTTTAACATGAAGCAAAGGTATGGGCAAAGGAGGTAATGTTAACTGCTGCGAGCCATCAAACACTCAGGTTTGTGGATAGTCGTGCTAAGGCCGGGTTTCAAAGGCAACAAAGGTTGGTACTAGGTTCTTAAGGAAAATATCTAGTGAGAATGTGGTCATTTCTCGACATTTACCGAGACCTTTGATGGAGAGAAGGTTAGGATTTGGTCTCGTAAACTTCAACATTACAAAAACCATCATTGCGAGGGCAACTCGGACTTTCGCAACAAGTGAGACTTGGCATAAGAATAATAAAAATCTTCTTAAAACTAATAAAAATGTTTATTTAAAGCCCGAGAATGAACACACTCTGGATGGAATCCTACCATACAAATTTCATACCTTTAAACTACAAAGTGGCAACATTTCATCTCTACTATAAAAACGCCACATAACTTGTGAAAGTAGGTTTTTCAACATGTTCACAAGTACCAAATGAGGTTTTTAGCCCATATCTCCGGTGTCAAACCCATGAAACTACCATTTTTCCTCCACATATCCCTATTATCGATGTCTTGAAGGATACAGAAGACCCTGGGCTACTCACCACTAATCTATATCATAGAGGGCACATGATTAAGATATTGATAGCTTATCACTTGAGAAGGAAAATGAGTACACTCGGAGAAATTTATAAGAGATGAGGGTATTTAACGTTGCTTTATTCAAGAAGAAGAGTAGGGAGGCCGAGTAAAAATGCAGAGATACGAGAAGAACAACAATGAGACCCTATTCATACCTCAACTCCCTCACAAGCTAGCCCATACTCCATGTCATTTAGGAGGCGGACTAGAGAGATTAGCCAAGAAGGCTAGAAAAACTACATCTACACCAACAACACAACCAACAAATGAGGTCCACACTAGCGAGTTCACCCGAGGAACCAAATACCTTGAGGTCATTCATGGAGGAGTGTAGAAAGAATCTTAAACTAAAATATACCATGTTTCATAAAAAAGACACTGTGTCTAAAATCAAAGAGGAGGTAGCTTCCTCTTCAAGGGGTAAACACGGGGAGAAGGCTCATCATGACGGAGGGGACTTTGAGGAAATTCAGCCACCGAAGTCCTAACATCCAACCCTATTCTAACTCAGTAGAAGTCAACCCCTGAAGCCATGAGATCAAATCCTCGTTTTAGAAGCTACCTAGTGAGACTCAACAAAACAATGATATTTCATTCATGAAAGCTGCTCTTTCACGGTGTATTTTTCCTCACTCAAGAAGGGGAAAAGCAAGTGTCAAAGACTATCAAAATGGAAAAACCTACCTTAGCTCAGATCTTATCATCTATTGGATCTTTCACCAAGAAGAGAAAGAAAATTATAATACATTCATATTCATCTTATGAGGAAGACTAACGTTGATACATAATACATCTGAGTGAGAGTTTAAAGAGGTGGAATCAAGCAGATTCATACATGGTGGAAAAAAGGCTTATGTATGTTCCAAACCTCTACATCCAAAGATATCGCACCGAGGCCTAAAAACAAACTTAGATTAGTAAGAAAGCTAATTGATAACCCTTTTCTTAGGGATGCAATCATAAATGTTGATGATAGCGAGAGAATAAAGCCAAGAAGAAAAAGAATCAACATAAAAATCAAAGCATGAGAAAAGGAGGTAAAAAAAGGTAACTAAAGCTCATGCTATCACGGAATCTTTGCCTCCATATTAGACCTACTGAAGAATGAAGATGCGAAAAGCCTTGAAAATATGAAGAAGCTTTTCATTTTTGGTTTATTTATAGATTTTTGGATATGTAGCTACCCTTTTCGAATAGGTGGCTATTATTTTCATATTTAGTATATGGAGAAGAAAAAGCTACTTTTTGGTTTTATTCTCACAAGGTTGACACTAAAGTTGACGAAGTGAATATGATCCTCTATCATGATGAGTATTTTCAGTGTGTCATATAACTTCCAGTTAGTTAGCCACTCCTATGTTTTAGCGTATATGCATACGTGTGTTCACAGTGTGTTCCTTTTAGTTGCCGGATTCCACCTCTTTTGGAGAAAATTCAACCACATTTACTTAGCCAAACTCTCAGATCCATGATGCCATGCTTTATATTATTTCTATTTTTCAGTTTCCTCTTTAATGTTTTAGATGAAATCTACTATACCTAGAGAGTTGTAATAAATTCATAAAAAAATATTTCACTTTTATTGGAGGTTTTATTTACAAAGCTCTCTATTTTGTATAAATATGGTGTTGAAAAGACATAGAGTTCGTTGATTGTATTTTACAGAGCATATTATGTTACACATTTTGAATATATAATATCGAAGCACTCTTCGGACTTATGAAAGCTTGTTGTGTGTATTGTCTACTTATCTCATGTGTTTTCCATACATGAATTCTTCGATTTCGGATTATGATGTTAACTCTATTCCATATTTTTGTTAGTCTCATGATATATTTATGCATGATTATCTAATTTTGTCAGTCTTGCTTGGAAATATTTCTTGATAAGATATGCGTGGTAAGTTATTTATGAGCATTCCTTTGTAACAAATATCTTTAAATGTAAAATGAAATTTCTTTGTAAGACTTGTAAAAAGCTTTCTTTCATTGAAGCACTATCAATATGTATCTTTTTTGTTATTTCTTCATGCAAACAATGAAATTCACGTCATATAGAGCCACTATCCTCTCTGCATATTCTCCTAACCAACATATTACCAATTTACCTTTGCTACCACATCAAGCCTTAGTACCCTCATATGTGTGAAAGAGAGTTATCTATTTAAAACCTTTTGGGTACGATGTGAGATTCAATCACTTTCCATAATCCAATCCAAATCATTAAATATCACGAGGCTTAAGATGGGTGTGAGTCGGAACTTTTCACAATCCAAGTGTTGATTCCAACGCTAACATGAAGAAATCATTTAAGTACAAGATATTCTAGGTTATGAAATCTCATCTTTTAATGAGTATCGAGTACACCATATGCGAATCATGAAGTGAATGTAGATAGTATGATTCACCTAATGCCCAATACTTACCTCTGTTTGGAAAAAATTTCATCACTGTCGATGATGGCCTTACCTCATAACATGAGACTGTGCATGACCTTTACATCGCATCATCGGCTAAACCTATTCCTTTTCCAATCATCATTGCCTACATGTGATTGGACCGATACGTGTGTGCATCCATCCCAGAAGGTATAATTTTAATGATGGAGCATGATTGAATGGAATATGGCTAATAGGGCGGTGGGTGGATGGATCTATCATCATAAATATCTCGGCAGCCCTTTGAATTATTTATTGTGATATTTTTTTTGAGGTTTAGACAAAGGGTTGGGGTGAATTCAAATAGAAATGGTGCCCGTAAGGATCGAACCACTATCCATGAAGGAAATAGAGAAAACGATCAAGTATATAAATAGTCTTGCAATACTACGGGAATACGGGTTTTTCATGTTTTTCAAAAAATTAATGGATTTGATACAACCGTGGCACTAGAATTCGCTAGGACCTTTGATGGAAGTAGAGCCAAGGTAGGCTCACTAGAATACGTAGTCACGGAGAAGAATCCATATCTCAGAGCTACAAGCTTATAAACTAGTTGGGTGAACAATGGTTTAAGAAGGAGAATATTGAGAAGAAGCAGGTGGCAGCCGATTCGTGGTCGACCGAAAAGCTAAAGGTGGACTGGAAGAAAGGGCTTCTATGTAACGCCATGCTCAAGAAAGTGAAATATCTCATTTACATATCGTGGGAAGTCTTACCTTCGAGGGTCATTATTCATTGATTTTTTTGTATCATATATCTTTGTTGGTTCATTTAGAGTGAGTGAAAACTCATCAATTTCCCTATTATACTCGCTTCGGGATCTTGGAGAAAATGGAAAAAGGTGTTCATATAGAGAATTCAAGTTAGGTTTCATGCAAGTTGTGTTATCATGGGTGGCCGATCAAAATTTTATTTAAGAAGGATCCGGAGGTCAAAAATGTGACACGGAAATAATTTTTTTAAGGAGTTTCAAGGACGCAGGTGCACGGAAGACATTTGGAAAAAGGAACGCAAGCAAGAAAGTAGAAGCATAGACTACGACCCCATGCCCTATTGAGACAAAAAATCTGAAAGGACAGGAGTTAGCCGAGCAGGAAGGAAACGTCATCGAAAGAAACTCCGTCCTCGAGTAAAATGAATGACTAGGAGCTCGACTAAGAAAAAGGAATTCCTATTTGGGGGTGGGTCATGTTCGGCCGACCTCCCCCGATATTGTTGGAAAATTCACCATCTACTTCACCGGTGACCATAAACTCTTGGTTCTCGCTGAGGCAACGGCTCATACGATGGTTAATGAAGCGCTATGCGGAGAAGGAGAATGACATACTGCAGTTGGCCTTCCTTCATAAGGTAAAGAAGAGGAAAATGACACCGAGTGAAAGCGAGAGACCCGATAGAGGGTCGGGTAGACGATGAGGCACATCATATTGAAGACCTTGATAATTTTGAAGTGCGGTCACCGAAACCCCTGTGATGTGGATGCACGAGTACCGAAACCCTTGGTGAGATGGATGTGCATGGTACTAAAGCCCCCGAGTAAGATGGACATGCGAGGCATGAAGACCCTTGGTGACATGGAAATTTCGGGTGCCAAGACCCTTGGTGACATTGAAGCTTAGAGACTAAAGTCCTTAATGATATTGAAATGCGAAACTAGTCGGCCGAGATAATTTTGACGTCGGTGATGATGGCACATGTTTAGAATCGATTGAAGAAAAATATGATTGCAGAGAGAGTTGGGGAATAGAAAATTCCACCCTCTTTTTTAACGGTCGAATATAAGACCTCGAGCGAGGAGTTCATGGCTTGGAAGCGATTAAACCAAGCCATGAAGGAGAAATGCAATCTTGTGCGAGCAGCAAGACATTACAAAATTAGCGAGAAGAAGTCAAGGAGCGAAAGGACAGAAATGGGATATGTGAGTTTCGGGCCTTAAGGTGCTTTAAACGTATTAAAAAAGGTGATCAAGCGACTCAAGAAAGGCTTGAGGTAAGAAGATGAAGACAATGAAAGTAGGGATGCAACATATACGTTCAAGATTGAAGGAAACTCCTTGTTTCTATTTTTGCGTAAAGGTAAAGGTTGTGTGAGAACACACAATGAGCTTATGGATGGGAGGATATTGGTAGGCTAAAATTCTTCATTTTTTACCCCTCCTACTTCAAAACCACAACCTTGAGACCTCTATTTTATCCCTACTGAAACCCTCATTATTCTTGCGCTATTCCAAGAATCATGTCTTTTCTTGCACTAGCTTTATATTTCATATTTAAGGTTTACAAAGCACTTAATTAATCATTTTAGTAGATTTTATGCCTTTAATATTTATTGCAAATAATACTTTCTCCCGTAAACGTATTTGATAGGCAAATGTATTAATTGTTTCATTAGCATGGTCAAGTGTGGGTAGGATTCTGCACCATTGGAAATCGCTATCGCTCCTAAACTCCCATGAGACTCACTACCTAATGTGGGCATCTCATTCCAATTTGTCTTGTTTAGTTGCAGCCATCTCGAGTTGGACTCGAAGCGGAGGAAAGTCGTGATATGGTCGAGATTAGGTCGCCAACTAACGATTAGATTAGCACTTTGTTATATCACGAGCTTATTTTGTCATCGCTATTGTTATTTTGTTTTCAACGAAAGGCTTGGATTGTAACGACGCATGTAATTTCATTATGGATGCGAGGCCTAAGAGCTATATAAAATGTATATTTCAGATAGGAATTAGCTAGCAATAGCAATGCTATTGTAACTTTGAGTGAAATTGTGATTTTATTTATGTTGTTTCCCTCGTTCAGTGCTGGATTCGATCTCATGATGTACATTTGCTGATTTGAAATTAATACAAAGGAGCTCGTCGCCATGTTATTTTCATCCCGTGTTTTAATTCTTTCTTGATGGCTCACTGATTGCTCGAAGTCTCAAGTTTCTAAAATGGGAAAGCTTGAGCTGGTTGGCTAGGGCCGATCCAACCCACTCGTTCTCCCTTTCGCTTTCATTTCATCAAAGGTGTTTGTTGATTTTGTTTAAATGCAAAGCATGCATTAAGCTTATGTTTCATTCTTTCACAAGAGTTCTGGTTCTATTTCTTTGATAGTCAATGTGTTACGGATCCGTGGTGTGAATGTTAATTAAGTTTGATTTACCTTCATTAATTTCCTTTTCTAAATATTAGTTTACTTTTTTCCTAGATCGTGCGAGCATGTTATTCTCGCACTAGTTCATTTACAATTCTGCTAACTTGATTTTGTTGGTTCATCATAGACTTTTTTCATTCCGTTCTTTCACAGATTTGATACATTTCGTAGTGAGTGTTCATTACCATATAGAAGTTTTTTTAATATAAAGAGTTAACATCTTAGGGATTAAATATTCTTTGGTAATTAAGGAATGAACGTTGTTACAATGCATTTCATCTCAGATTTCACTCTTTACACTTTTAAGGAAAGGATTAAAACTAATTTTGAATTATTAAAGTGAACCTTTTACGTGTTAAAAATATTAAAAGACATATCTCGATTTATGTGGGTAACTATTACAGTGGATAAAGCTTTATTGTCATACTTAGATAATTTCTTTGATTGCATGAAAGAGTTCCTTGATTGAAGAAAGTGTGCTTTGGCTTCTAAAGTTCATTTTTATTTTGAAGTATATTTTCATTTCTAAGTTCGGTTTGGTTTGAAGAATTCTTTTGTTTGTGGGAGTTATTTCAGATTTTTGTTCACCTTTGGGAATTCTTTTCATAGTTAGCACACTCTTTAATTTTTCCTGAAGTAATTGGAAAACTTGGTGCGAGAACGTTTGTTCCAGTACATGAACCAATATCAGATACGAGAACGAAGTGCTCTAGTCCTAAGGGTGAGAAGCCCGCATAAAGATGTAAATATCTAGTATAAGTGTAAAATATACTTCCAACACATTAGTCCTTGTGCCTCTGTACTAGTGCAAGTAGATTGTAGGAGTACGGGAATAACAACTAGTGCAGAAGGAAAATCCTTAGAGAAGCCATATCTCTTCAAGGGCCCAATTGTTAATCTGTCAAAAACTATACTTCGAAGATAAACATTGAATTTTAATTCCGGTAATTAGGATTGTTTGCAGTCAGTTTGAAAGTTACTTTCATTGGTTTCTTCACAAAGTACTTTCTTTCATGTCAACACTAGAATTTCTTTAGGTGTAAATTTTTTGTGTGATATTTCTTTTTCGATTCTGCAAGATTGAAATTAAAGCGAGAATAGAGATAGGAAAAGTTCATACCATTTCTGCCATTTCTTGTGCTTCATCTCTAAGTTTATGAAACCCCGTGGTTGACAATTAAGTGTTTAAGGAGTTTTCTTAACTGCAATCCCTCGTGCATCTAACATAGAGGTTATGTAGATCCTAGTGGATTCAATAACCATGAAGCATGTAAATGATATATGAGCCCAATACATTTATGGGTGAAGTACAACGCTTTTTTATTAAGCATAGCCATGGATGGATTGAGTTTGTGTTAACACTAAAAAACCAACTATTTGTTTGAATAATGATATACCCCCATGGTTGTCTATGAAAATTTAATGTCTTAAGTTGTCTCCTATGGTTACTTGTATAAAACAAGAGAGTATATATTTATGTCCACCCATTAATCATTGAAATGAAGTAATTATGAGAAAGAGATATTTTTATATGATTTTTTAAGACCCATCTTGATGGATACATCTTCACATTTTACCACATATGCCCATACACCATGCATGATTATCTAGGAATAGGAGTTTACTTTTGGTAAACATGTTCATTCATTTATTTATTTATATATGCAATGTTTTTTTGTATATTTAATTTGGCACAATTATATTCTTTGTTGCTTATGTGTTGCTTATCACAAATGTAAATGTTGGGTATGTTTTATAAAGGGTATGTGGTTCAATGACCTATAAAAAATGGTGTATAATTTATCAAGGGTGTTCCTCTTATAAGAGCAAGATTTACTCTTAGTGTTAGACTAGAGAGACTTGGAGATCTGAGAAAAAATAAAACTAACATATGAAATATAGAAGGAAATAAAAAATTGTAGAATTTTTACATTCAACTGGAAGACTTATGTCCAATAATATGCCAATTGAGATAGAAAAAGAAAATTTGTATTTGGTGAGATTCCATATTACAAAAAATGTTAATATTTGCCACTTACTAGAACCCATTCATATATTAAAACAACTTTTTCTTTTGTGTGGATGTGCATTTCATAAAAAAAAGTGACACATTAGATGCTATGAGAGATATTCTTTCCTAAAATGCTAAAAAGAAACATTTTCTAAGAAAATAAAGTAGAGGAGAAATTGGTCCCTCTTGGTCTTTAAAATAAAGTGTTGTTCCATAGATTTTAAAGAAACATGATTAGATCTCCAGATGAAGGATGCTATATTGGGTGTGAAGATAATTTCTTTATATGGGTCAAATTTACAACACTCGCCCACCATAAGAGGAAAGTTTATTTTGGTGTTGAAATCACATGACCATTTGAACCTTCGAAGGGTATGTATGTTGATTGCATGCTTATTTTTTTGTAGTGTAGGCATACTTTATATACATAGCTTTCTACCAATTAATTTTGTGTGCATTTATTTTTGTATTATCATTATCCTTTTCTTATGCATGGTTGTGTCAATCATGACTTTAGGATGTATGACACACCATATACATGTTATCCACATTTATCCTTTGAATTACATCAAAAAGAGACTCACATGGGTAGCATTCCACAACATCGAGAAATTGCTAATATTGATTATATATTTGAGAAGGAATTTCTTTAGCACCCTAGTTTTGATCCCAAGAATGACAATGCATAATTGTAAATATCATGAATGGCCGAGGGATGATATATTTAATATGTAAACATTGTATGTTGAAAGTAATAAAATCATATACATATCTGACTATATGATGGACACAAATGAAGTTATTGGGGCTATGATTCCACAAGGGAAGGGATTAAAAATAATTTCTAGAGGGAAACCCATGTGTTCATAATCCTATGATGCTTTCCTAAATTAATTATCATTATCATGTAATCCCCATTTGACTTATCAAGGAAACCATTGAATTCATGTGTAGAGGTTGGTAAAGAGGCATCTTATATATTTATTGAAGCATAGGGTTAAGTACATTCATGAAATCAAATTGGAAAGTTGCCACATCTAAATCGTTAGAGAATTAGAAAAAATATACCTATTTTGTTACATGGAAAAATTTGGCAAATTGCCCAATTTCAACATGCCATGAATTTCAACCTAGAGCTTAGATTTGGGAAAAATGAGTAGTCACGGTAGAATTTTGAGAAGAGAAGAATTCAATAATTAACCTGAAATATTGATTTTAATAGCTTAAATTTTAGAAAAAGAAAAATAAAAGTTAGTATGAGCCATCGAGAAAAAAAGTGGCAAAATTGGTGTATTTAGAGGGTTGTAACATTCGAGCTCAAAAATCAAAGTGAAGCTATGGGTACATCTATTGGAAATCCAAGTTAGAGGGAGATTATGTTTAAAGAATCATAAGTTAGTTTAATGCATTTATATTCAACATGAATTGAGATGAAGAGCACATTATAGCCTAATTACTGTAGAAATATTTTTTAATATGCATAGCTATAATAGTGTGTGTTGCATGCACATATTTTCATAATTAAAGGTACATGAAGAAAGGTTCTAGTTAAAAAATTAGTACTAGTGAGATGGATGATGCACATGGTTGTTATATCTATCAATATCAAATCAGACATGATTGAATACTAGATCAGAGAGAATGTAGAAATATAGTCCAATGGACATAAGAGTAGAGTGGAACTTGTAGTGTTGGATGAGACAATGAAGAGATTAGAAAATGAGTGAGGATCTATAGAGTAGACAATGAATGGTTAATAAGAGATTAGGAGGATTATAATAAAATCAATGCTCCAACGATAAAAAAGTTTCAACAAATGGACATGGGAAAATTTACAAGGAATCCAACACTCAACATGTAGCTAGTGTAGGACATGTAATGTATCACAAATATCATGAGAAGAAATGATTATAGAGGGTCTAAGCACTCAAAGAGGTGTTAGTAGACACCGCCATTTAATTATATATTTAGCTAGAATATGGTTAATAATAGCTTAGGAGGATTAGAATCGAATTAATGCTCCATTGATAAAGTTTTAACAAATTGACATGGGAAAATTTACAAGGAATCCAACACTAGACATGTAGCTAGTGTAGGACATGCAATGTATAAAAAATATCATGAGAAGAAGTGATTTTAGGTTCTAAGTACTTAAAGAGTGTTAGTAAGCAACACCATTTACTTATATATTTAGCTAGAATGGCTCAAGTATTCTTAGGATTGGAGAGAATCCCATGTTTGTCTCTTATAACGCATCAAACATGGAGGATTGAGTATGATTTTTTGCAAGGAAAGATAAAATATATTAGGAAACCTAGATTTTATTGACGACATAGAAAGGATAAACATTAGGGGAATTTTGAGACAAAAATTGAGCCTAAAAAAATGTACTAATAAAATCAATTTTTAAAAAGAGAAAAAAATAAGATTCAAGATGATGATGTCATCTTAAAGGGTAAACATTTTTTGGAAGGAAATGACGATTTTTAAAATTTTGTATTTTTCAACATGTCTCCTTATAGATTTAATTAAATGCCAAGTGTAGGAATGATTTGGATGTGGAATGAAATTTTCCCAAATAACTTGTTTGTACAAATATTGGGCGGGAGTAATTATGTTGCTTACTCTCAAGACATTGAGTTTGTAGTGCAGAGTTGGCGAGCATGATGCAGCTAATTGAGAGGGAGCTACGACACAAATTTGGCGGTGGGTGCGGTGGCGGCGTCATAGGCATCATTACGGAGAGTAGCAATAGTGCAATGATGAAGGGCGCATGATGCCAAGCATTAGATGCAAAGACCCACACCAACAATCGATGCGTAACTTTAGGGTGAAGTATTGTTGCTAGAGAACATTCCTCGCTAAGAGGGAGTGTTGAGATTTTAGCGGTGTTGGGGTAGCATCGGATGTGCTCTAGCTCCTAAACTTTGTGGAGGGACTAGAGTACATAAGATCTCCAAGACCCATAAAGCGATTTACGAAATTCCATCTTTTTTTAAGATATATTTTGTTAATTAATCTTTTTAATTAAGGACCCTAAGGCTAACTTAGAAAAATTAAGAGATTAAAGTTAATTAAATTAAACATGTGTACTGAAAAATGACTTAAGTCACATAGATCAAGCAATTTCTAATCCTAGTCGTCGATTCAATATTAGACCACGTAAACCGTTGATGTTTCAATGAGAAAAATTATAAGAAGAGGGATTTAGGGGTCAATTGGAGAACACACATGTTTGCGCAGCACTAAGAATAAGATGGAATTACTAGGCATGGTTTGCTAAGAATTTTGAGAAGTGTTTCAACGCCAGTGAGGGTAGTATTGGTGAAAGGGATGGTTTGGTCCCGTGACCAAGAGTGCAACGAGGAAAAGAAGCACCACTACTCTGAGCAACGTAGAGGGAGTAGCCAGGTACACAGGGCGCAACCACAACCTAGAAGGGGCAACACAAAGGCTTCGGGCTGCGCAGCTTTGATGCAAGCTTAGAAAGGGTAGTGCAGTGGGGCAACAGGAGGCCATCGGGGCTGGTGCGAGGCCTAGCCGTGGCGATGCGGTAGCGTAACCCCGGCCTGATGTAGACGCATACCCTTCCCTGAGAAGTGTAGGGCTGACGCAGGATAGAAAAGATGACGCAAGGTCTTTCGAGCAAACATGAGGGTTTCGAAGACTAAAAAATTTTGAGTTCTATAAATCTCATTTGAGGGTGTGAATGAGTCAATTTTTTCTTGTCTCGAGAATAGAGGTATAGTTGCAGTTTTATTTCTCGTATAAGGTTACTTTGATTTGGTGCCCATATTTTAGTTGTACTTATATTCAACTTAACAATAAAACCCTCCAGCGGCCCAAGACCGGCTTTTCCCGCATTGGGTTTTTTCACGGTATATTTGTACAAAAAATCCTTGTGGGTCACTTTGCATGTACATTGCACATGTATTCAGTTTAGATCTATATGTGTGAGGTCTGCTAATGTATTTACTTCGATGCTAATGTTGAATATTTCACATTAATAAATTAATGTAAGTGTTAGGTCCTATAAGTATAGGATTCATAATTTGGAATTGACTTATGATAGTCTTGTAAAAATATGTACATACCTTGCTTTCTGCAAGTTGTTTTCCCATATTTTGTTAGAAAAATAGAAAATCGAAAGAGGTAAAAAGTCCTAAAAAAGAAAGATCAAAGGACTTAGAAAAAAATATAGACCCTAAAAAAGAAAAGAAATAAAACATGAAAGTGTGCAAGTCCAAATGCCACTAATTTTTACTTTTTCCTAATGATTATGGCAGCGAGTGTCAATAAATTCCATAATCCATGATCTGAGTTAAATCGTGTAAACTTGAATTTTTCATGTTTTCAATTTTCATGATTTAGATAGTGAATAAAGATTAGGCAGATAGTTTAATCCCCGACTAATCGGTAGATATGTAGAGAATAAAGAGGAGCTCATCGTTTAATCTGAGCCCTCGATGATATAAGGTAGATTTAGATAGTTTTTTTGCATTTTTCAAAAGAATAAAATGTTTCGAGGTAGCAAGCTCAAGTGCACTGCAAAATGGAAGAAAAAAATGTTAGATTAAAGTTGGTTTCGGGTAGAAAGAAGTGGGAAGAATATTGTAAATATTTATCAACGGGAAAAAATAACTAATTTCCTATCCCCTATATTTATTCGCATTCTGGACTCTTAGTCAAAGAGGCTCGATGAGAAATTTCTCCCGACCTGTTGGGACGGGGACCCAAGGCTCGATGACTCATTAGTTAAAAGTGTTGAATTCCTATATTAATCCCCAATTATCATTATTTACCCTTTCGTTCACCCATCACAACTCAAAGATACATAATATCCCATTTGATTAACTTCCTCCATTTCATAAAGCATACAAACCCTCAAAAAAAACTTATCTTATCCTAAGTAAAAGTGGTGAAATTATCAAATGATAAACTTTGCTTTAAGGTTTTCACTTTACTTAATTATATAAGTGTATTTCTTGAGTATTTCATTTTCCTTATCATATTTATTTCTAACTTATTTTATTAACTCCCTAAAATAAACCTTATCCTATTAATATAATTCCTTTTATGTTAAATATCCCCCAAAAACCCATAAATATAAGATTTTATGCCAAAATTAATTATCCACATGCCGAAATAAAAGATCCTAAAATATACCCCCTTTGGCATAAAACTAACAATATGTAAATATCCCAACCCCAAATTGTTTTAGGCCTTTAATAGACTAAAAATATATAATAAAAATATAAATATAAATAAGCTTTCGGAAGAATGACATGTATTTGAAAAATAAAACTATCGCCGAGCTTATCATAAAGTTTAATTTAAACTAAAATTTATTTCCCAAAACCTTTGTAAATACATTGTTTTTATCCCCGCATTAACCCAAGGTTTATTGCAAATGAAAATAAAGGTTTATATGTATCTTCACATTGATTATTCCCAACTATGTAATAGCCTCACGCTATACATAGCCTAGCCAAATGGTTAAATCTTAATATTCCGCCTCACACACCCATATCATACATCTAAACCTTGTTATAACTATATAACGTTCCATAATCCGAATTACCCTTTTTGTAATGAAACTTTGGTTATAAATCATATTATATAAAAGTTTTATTACATTATTAATCCATTCAGTGCTTATTATTTAAGTTTCCCTGGTCCCACCCAAACTTTCAACCGCAACATTCAAAATCAATCTCGGCTCTTCGATCTTTCTCCGATGATCCAACAGGTTTCTAAACTTGATTCACGCTCACAAATCAATCGACCTCCTGCTACCCAAATGGACACGAAATGGGTGGTTTTCCCTTTTTCCTGCCTTGGCGATGTGGTGAAATGCGATTGCATCGCGTTCGTTTTGTTCAATACAACTTACGACCAAAGCCAACTCGAACCCACACAATGGTTTTCACATTTCGAAAACAAAACCATTCCACTTTCGTTTGATAGGACTCGCATTTATTATGAGTAATGAAGGTTTATATCCAAAGTTTACACCTTTGTTACATTATTTCTCACATCGCTATTCTGACTGCATCGTAAAAGAGCTTTCGTCATCCCTTTTAAGCTTCCTAAGCCTTGTTTTAAACCACTGTTGAGACGATTTCATGCCTTAAACTCATATTTCACTCCAAATTCCTTATTTGAAGACTAGAGACAGACCTTCTTGGCTCTAACAATTTGAACAGTAGATCAAATTTAACCGCGTGAAATGCCGTAAACCCTCTACCCGATCAAAAATACCCGCAGCTTAAGGTATTTTTCGACATTTCAACTCACAGAATTCACGGTTTTAAGCCTTCAAATTTGAACTAATTAAACTTCAAATAAAAAAATTTTCCACATGATTTTCCTGAGAAAAGTACCAAAACGGAAAAACCCCCGTAAAATTTCCTAGAGAAATTACTGTTTCTGTAAAAAACCTCTTTTTGAAGCCCAATTCCTCACTTTAAAACATCTAAAAGTCAATTTAAGGAGTAGGAAAGAAAGATTTTAAAGCCCACAAATCTCTTGAAAAAATCATTTTACAATACGAATCATTCGGAAAACACTGTCCGTCTTAAACCAAATTTTACCATCCCGTATTCTAATTTGAGCGCTGAGCACCCTAATGGCGATTATCTTTGCCTATAAAATTTCTCAATTACTACGTTAAAGAAATTCAACTATTGAAAAAATGTTTAAACTTGCTTTAGGCCGTTTAAAAATGCTTAAGAAACAAATGACATCTAAAGTCGGAGGTTTTAAGCCTACTAAACCCGGGAGAATCCAAGCCTCCTAAGTCGAAGCATCAAAAGCCATCAAATCCACTCACCCGCACTCAACCGCAAAAAACCACCGTGTCCGTCAATCCCCTTGCCCACCAAACACCTAATGAATAAACCATTCCCTTGAATTATATGGATTATAAAAGTGCATACCCTATGGTAGAATTCAATCTATTGGAGATTCACAATTGGTAGTCTTGATAAGTTCTTAGATAAAGATGAAATTCCTATTTGGGAAACTAACCTACCCAAATATATGGTTCCAATAGACACACTCGCAAAGGCCAAGACCTTGTGAGATTATGTCGGAAACACTATGTACTAGATTAGAGAGCAATTGTTAATGTTGATAGGGAGATTCTATCTTCTATTATCGAGAATCCATCAATGAGATGTTACAATTACAATTAGATCCCAAGGAAGTTCCTCTATCCATAGAATCATTGACTCAGTTATATTTAGGATTATATTTTCCCTAAGAGATTTATGATTTTTCAGAACTTTATGCCATCTCATGTGGACATTCCAAAGCTAAATCCTCCTTGCTCCACTTCCAAATTTCTAAGGATCCAGACATGTGATATCAAAGCTTTCTTTCATACTGGATACTTTCACGGATGAATTCACCGATGAATACATCCTGGTTTTTTATCTACTTTATCTCCCGGTCAACCTCCTCGTTATGATCTTTGACTATGCCGTAGTTATAGTTGATAGCATCCACTATCAGTCTGACCAAACTACCCACCGAAGGGGTGTTCGGATATTCGTCATACTTATTTCACTCGCTCTCGTATTTTCAATGCGACAAGTTTCGATTGCATTACAAAAATGGACTTGAAAGGCGCCATCCATTTCATTGTTTTCCGGACCACTATTTATCGAGGAAAGAAAGCAACGATTTTAGTTTTACGTGACTTTTCGGATCTATTCATCCAACCAAAAATGAGAATATTATACAAGCAGAGCAAAATCCTAGGATAAGTGAGGACATGAAGAGAATATTGTAGTTATCGGAAATAGTGCAAGATGGGAGAGTGGTATTTGTATGAAAAGCACACAAAATTAAGGATCTTTGGATCAAATCTACTACCTTACAAATTTCCTAAGTATTTGACTATCGAGTCCTTGCATTAGAATATTTAAGACAAGATTTTAAATTCGATGCCATCAATTTCATGGCTTTCAAAGAGAAAACTCAGGGTTCAGGTTGAAAAATTAGATTGGTCCTTTTATTGTAAATAACATAAATGCTAAAAAGGAAATAAAGAAAAGATCATCGAGTTAAAATTTCAGGAAAGCTCATTTGGAACTATGACCCTCAAGGCATTCTTAGCAATATACGGGTGTCAAGCGCAAACGCACTCCTTTCACATGAGCCCAAGACATAAATTGAAAAATTTGCAAATCGTTAGTAATGGGTGGAAAACACATTGACGGATACAATCATCAATGCAAAGTCAAAAGGAAAAATGAATACTACACAAGCTATGGTCATTTCAAAGCGAGCTGAAACTTCTACAAAAAGAGAAGATGAGAGGAACCTATACAGTATGACCACCACGGATACTAAATTCAAGTTAATTTACAATAAAAGGTTTTCAAATTCAGTTCCATAGGGAACGGAAAATTAATTGATGTTGAGGATACAAATGAGCCCGGGGTAAACAATGATGAGGCTATAGTAATAGTAAATGAGACTCTTGCGGACATACAAAAATATCAAACATCAGGTGAAAAAGATACTCAGGATGATTGAAAGACATAAAAACATGGGATATTTGCTTCCTCTACACATGTGGAGGAAAAAAGAATTAGACATCAAAGAAAGGTACAAGAAAATAAAACAAAAGAATGAAGAGATCAAAAGCGAGATTTACTCTAGTTTCTTAAACATGTGCTGGGGAATCGTAACATGCTACTTATAGCCTCTCAGGTATTCCATAAATAAAATGATCATGTCATATCCGCAACTAACTAATTCAACACCTAAGACAGTGGCGTGACTACAAAAAAAGTTGAGTTTGAAGTAGATACCGAAAGTGTGCATGAACTTGACCAAATGAAATTCCATAGAAATAGCTGCTCGAGATGTTATATTCTACCGTGGTAACAAAATTTATGAGTGCTACTAAGTTGCAGAATACCATTATTAACATGCCGGTTCAAATGAAAGCTGAAAAAAGGCTCTTTGTATGCTAAATATCTAAGGATTAAAGCCTTTGGAATACTTAGTTTTGCAGTGGGAGTTGATCCTTACAGATGTTCTAGCAATAGAGATATTAATTAAAAAAGAAAAAATGAAGACATTTCAGCTTTGAGGAAATAGGCCGAAGCTTCTTCAAAGTGAGCACCTCTCAAATTAAAGAAATTTTCAAGAACAAATAGAAAAAGAAGACATGATGCGATCGATTATCAAACTAACTTCTCAAATAAAAGAAATGGAAACACAATTGGATCAACTTGTGAAAGAGAAAGAAACATCAGCCAAAGTTGAAGCTCCAATTATCCCCTTAGTCATACCAAGAATTGCCACAAGCGTGGCCTCTAGATTGGGAGAAAAATTAGCACCTAATGAGCCATTGGCAATTGGAGTGCCAGTGCATTCAGACTACAACATCGGCCACCGATTCTTCAACAACATGTGTACAACACACGGATGATGCAGGGCAGATAGTAAAGGATATGGAGGAATTTTCATTAAAAAACAATGAAATTAATAGTTTGAAAAAGATGATTCGGAAATATGAAGCTTCTAATAAAAAAACATTAATCGATGCCAACAATTATGAGCAAAGGGCCAAGAGACTTGAAGAGAAAATCAAAAGCCTAAAAAAAGACTTGAATTTCACTAAACGAAATTTCTTACATAGAAAAGTACTTTTGTACAAATATAATTGATGCCATTCATCTCGATGGCCTTCAATTCAAATTATCTATGAACGAGAGAGACTTACCTCTAGCAGAGCACAAGTGGAAATCCAAAAGACAAAAAGAAGAGTTAGAAAATAAACCGAAAGACAGTTTCGAAGCTCATCACTTTCTTGAATAGTAAAAACAGAGCGTGAGCTAGAAGAATTAGCGGTACAAGATAGAATAGAGACCATTTTACGGATCAAGAGGGTTCTGACGAAGAGAAATATGATGAACAATTTAGAGGAAAAAATGTGATGCAATGAATGTTTCTATAACCAATTTTTTAGCAAAATACACTATGTCGAGACAAAATCGGTCTTCTAGATATTCATGTCTTCAATGAAAAACTAATGGCCCAAAAATATTATGACAAGAAGATAAGGAGTTTTGCAAAAGAACAAATCAACAAACCACTACCACGAGGCTCTCCCACAGGAAAGTTCATTCTTCAATATATTGAAGACTTTTTTTTCTTCAAAATGAGATCAATCATATTTTTGTCTTTAAGCCCAATCTTTCCAAGTACTGAGATGTTGATGAAAACTTTATAAAGTTCTAAAATGTGACAATACCAAATGCAGATCAATGACAGGCTTTTACAAATTTAATGTAACATTGAAAAAGCGAAAACAATAGGGAAGATAACTACATGAAAAAACAATACGAACAAAAGTGAAGTAAAAAAAAAGACACAATTGAATTTTTTACTGAGTAAAGGATTATTTTTGCAATAGTAAAGAGTGAAAATATTAGTTAAAGTGTATCGAGAAGAAAGAGTATCGGTGAAGGTAGCTCAAACAAAGATATTTCTAAGCGATACAAAGCGGGGACAAGTTTCAATAAAAGCTCCTTGATTAGATAGAGTTGTTCTATATATTTTGGATAAGAGACAACTTGCCAATTTGTTAAGTAGTCGTCCCTCTATTTTTTGTAAAGATATTTTATATTTCCTAAAGATATTCCTAGATCTCTCTAGGATATTTGTAAACACTATTTTGTATAAATACTTTGTCCATTAGAAGTATTAGGTGTGGAATAAAATTGCTAAGATTACTATAGATTTTTTGCTTTAGTATACTGGAGGCTTTCATGTGTTGAATTCAAAGTAGTGGATGGACTAAAGCTAAGGTGGCATCATAATTCGGGATTCATGCAGATAAGTTGAAGAGTGAAGTGCATCTCTTCTTGTCATTGTTTATTTTTTGAGTTTCATGCAATTCATTATGTGTTTGATCTATCTTAATGTGTAACTAGGAATATTACTTTAGGATTAGCTTATTGCTCCCTGTTTTAACTAAGTTACAATTTAAATGTTTTCTACTAATTTCCCAGTAGCTAGGAATCCTTCATTTCTCCTACTCTCCCGTTTGACCCCTCGCCTCCTTCATCCATTTTCCAGATCAAAGGATTAATCATTGCCATTTATTCTGATCATACCATTTCATCAAAAATCTTTCCCAAAACTCCGAGGGTTATCTACCTTGCCCCAGACTACATTTGCACCCTTTTGGCCTGTGCCTTCTAGCTATCGCTATACTAGAATTAGACTCCATAGCCCAATGGACTAGTAGATCTCTCTTGTTTAATTTTAAGTGATTTTTACCCACCAAACATCCTTAAAACAAAAACCAAATTGTTCTATCATAACTAGCCTAAACATAAATCAAAAACAAAGATAAATTTTTAAAGAGAGAGCCCTATCTCGAACTATAGGAAGGCTAGATCCTATTGTTCCAAGTGGGTTTTGTGGTTGCCTCAGTCTTCTTTGACTAAAAAACTCAAATCCCACAACTTAAGAAGTTACTAGGGTGATAACATCATCGCGTAACCATACCTGGGGACTTAATTAATCTCCATTCTTAAATTTAGTCTTGAAGGAAGATCTTTGATTTATCTTTTCTACTTTAAGATTATTTTTTAAAGGTTGTGGGTATTTAAAACAATCATTCAGGCTTCTAGGAAAACCTACTATACCAAGTCTAAACTGATCCTAACCTTGCAAAGGTGATAGTAGACAACCTAGAGCAGATTGGAAAAAAAGAAAAAACATCCTATCAATTTAGAGACTTTGAGCACCATTAAGAAAAGAAAATTATTTACCCAATTATTTAGTGAGCTTAAATGATATAGATTTTGATTTCAAGTTTGAACAATCATTCTTTAAAAATAAATCGAAAGTGGTTGAAAGATACCGTAATAGATCCTGATTTTTACTTCATTTTTGAATGCAAAACAAAAAATTATTTCAGCAAGTATAAAATCAAACAAATCTGAATCTCAAAGTCAAATAGAAAAAGAAATATTTTTATATTGATTAAAGACATTGATCTGAAAGCGATTGAATTAGCCCATTTATCGTCTTACATCAAGCCTCCAGTTTCTCAATTGCACAACAATAATTCTGTTGTGATTCAACTACGTATGTTGTCACCTCATTTTTAGATCCCGTCTGAAAGTACATCCACAAAAAAAATTATTCCTAAGTTGACTTTGCGAGCCTAGATATGCATTCTCCTCATCCACTCAATCCAGTAGCATCCACTAGTTTTATAAGCACTACATCTTTATTTCCAAGCGCTCCATATATATGCTAGCTTCTTTTCCAAGTTCTTCAAGTATAGCTTTCATATCACATTAGCTACCATATCCAAGACTACTCCTATCACCACCGTTATACCTCCCGAGTTCAACAAAAATTCAAGCCATGGTCTGCTAGGTATGCTCCCCTTGTCTTACCCCAAAACCTCCATAATATGCCTCGTGATTACCAAAAAAATGTACCATTGTTGATGGTCTTTCACAATATCATCGCTTTCAACAACATGTCCCCTTAAAAATGATAGATTACTATGAAATTTATGAAATTGATGAGTCAGGATGTCCATATGAGGTTATTTGCCCAAATTTTCAACGAGGGAGAAGTAAAAAAAATGGTTTAAAAATTTAGCATGCTAGTAGTATAGATGATTTAAGCGCATTTCATAGAATATTTTTAAATAAATGGGAAAATAAAAAAGAACCCCCTTCAAATTTTTTTCAGAGTTTGATGCTTTTAAAAAGATCCCCTAATGAGTCCGTACAAGATTACTGCACTAGGTATAACAATATTTATAATGCCATTCCCTGCAGGGCTCTTAAACCTACACCATAAGCTGCTCGCTCAAATTCCTTGATGTATTTGATACGTATATGGCATATCAATTGAGAGAAAGAGATGCCCAAACATTAGAACAAATGAAATTAAATGATGTTAGTGTAGAAATTAATATTTTAGCTAGAAAGGCTAGAATTAGGAATGAAAGGAGAGTCACAATCAAAGAAGAAACATCAAATTCGGATGCTAAATTAGATTTATTTGCTAAAAATTTAGAAAAGGGTGGTTGATAGACTAGATAATATTGAAAGAAAACCACCAATGGGATAACCAACCTCAAATCAAAAATCCCAACTTCGAAAAAAATAATAACCCCGGAAAAGCTAAGGAAGTCGCTCTAGACCAAAATATTAGGCCCTGCATTTCAAGAGAGAACTATGTTGAGAGTTCTCAAAATAATGATGAAGATGAGGATAACATCAATCTAATAATGGGGATAGATGAAAACAACCCTATTTTCCTCACTCGAGGAGGATCAAGAACTCTTTGAGCTTCAACAACTCAAAGTAGAATTTGGTGAATCCTTTGACTATAAACAAGGTTATGACTTTGCTATTAACGAAATTCACAAGTTAGTATAACCTTAGAAACAAGAAAAATAATGAAAATTCTACAAAAAAATAATTCCCAAAATCAAACCAAAAAAGAATGTAGAAGCCCTCAAAAACAATTTTTTTTGCAAATTCTCCCCAGTGGAAAACAAGCAAAATTCTAATCTCCTAGTCCTAAAAAAATACCAAATCCAAAAATTGTCGACATCACCGATGAAGTGGCCCAATCTTTCTAAATATGCACTAAAAAGCTAATCTTACAAAAAACCTCAAATTTAGTAAAAACAACGATTTCTCGATCTTAAAGAGTCTTGTCGATTCTAAATCAGCAAATCCCAATCGATAATACAAAAAAAACTCTAAAAATTCAAAGTCTGATAAAGCATCCGTTGCCACACAAACCGTCACCGAAAAAATGAATTTAGAAAACAACAAAAGTCAAGAAACTAAACCGAGAATAGTAGAGCAATCAAAGATAAAAATACATCGATTGAAATTCAAGAAAAGCCCACTCGGACAATGACTTACAAAAGATGAACTACTTCAGAGTTTAGTAAGTCTCAACCCTCATTCAACATTCGGATCGAAATAGCTAAGTTAAAAATACAATTCCTTTAACCGAATTGGTAAAGAATGACTTATATAAATAAAAAAAATTACTGAGACTCGAATATGAATGATGGTGAAGATGCCATTAATTTGAATGATGATCAACCGAGAGTTGATCTTTGGCCAGATGTAAATGGTAAGCATTCAGATGGAATAGTTCCTTCCTTTCTATATCGGCCTTACTATTCACGATCATATTTTACACAATGCTATGTTAGATTTAGAGCTTCCCACAATTTAATGCCAAAAGCTATCATGGAAATGTTAATCTAGAAGTAACCAGTCTTATAAAGATTTGGTCTCTTTTGATTCTAGCAAAGTTAAGTGCATAGGATTGATTAAATATTTATGTGTGAATTTGGTTCAATACCCTAGAAAGAGCATGGTTATGGATATTAGTAGTAGTGACATCCCACAAAAATATGGTATGCTTCTTTCTCATTCATGGGGAGCAAAGTTGCAGGATCTCTACTAATTAGACATGAGCTATGCTACTATATTAGTATTTGGACAGCCCAAGAAACTTTACAGGGAAACTTTAATGAAATTCATGGTCAGTGATAGCAGAAAGATCCATAAATTACCCCATTTATTCAACACCAACTCGATCTTGATTCCTTCATTTTATGTAACTCGGATAACAAAAAATCCAAACGGTGAACCGATTGACATAAAGCCAAAACCAAATAATGACAATATTTTTCATGAAGCTCTTTTGGCACTTATATTTTGATGGCTCAATGAACAAAACGAGAGCGAGAGCTAGAAAATGGATCACAAACATGGAGACAGTCATTCGAGAAGGACATGCCTTTAGACTCAACTTCAAATGTACTAATAACATGGTAGAGTATGAGGCACTTATCTTAGGCCTCCAAATCATCGAAAATTAGCAGGGGTAAAATAATTTTAATCATGGGAGATTCTGAATTGATCATTAAGCAAGTAAATGGAGATTATTCCATTCATAATCCTAGATTAGCTAGATATAGATATGCAACAATTGATTTATGTGAAGATTTATTGGAATGTAAGTTTGCTAATATACCTAGAAAACAGAACATTCAAGCACATTTCCTAGAAAAATTTTCTAGCACATGTAACTTACCTTTTCAACCAACACATAGGGTATCTGTTGAAGTTAAATATAGACCCATTGTCCTAGATAATGTCAAATACGGCATATTTTCTCTCGAAGATGAGCAGATTTACCATTTTCTAAATAATGAGGAAGAATTTCAAAATTGTAATATGATTCAGGATCGTAATATAGATTCCAATTTTAATTGTGAAACAGGATAATATAGATGTACATAAATTTAACAAACCCACGGTATTTACTCAATCTAAGATAGATAACTTAGAGAAGGTAGATATAGAGGAAATTATTGAAGATGAAATTGAGATGTTAGATTTAAAAGATGATTTTTTTCCCTAAGGGTTTAATTCCTTTAGAGGACCTTTTTGATTCCAATGATGTGCCTAAAAAAGCAAAAAACGGAACTTGTAAGGTCCGACATTGAAGAATGTAAAATTGGGAGAGAAGTAAAGCCAAAAAATGGTTAAATTTTTAAAATATTTACCCCCTCAAGAAAAAAATAAAAAATACATTGAACTTTTAAAGGAGTATCGAAGATGTGTTTGCATGGAGTTATGAAGATCTTAAAGCTTATGACACAAACATAATTCAACATAAGATTCCTATAAAAGATGATCAGAAACCATTTAAGCAAAAATTGAGGAGGATTAATACTCGTCTTATTACCTTTGATAGAAAAGGAGGTTAAACGCATGTATGATGCCCAAATAATTGCACCAATGTGATATTACGATTGGGTATCAAACTTAGTACCTACGAAAAGAGAAATCGCAGTTATGTGTAGACTTTAGGAATCTCAATAAAGTATCGTTGAAGGATAATTACCCTTTACCCAAGATAGATCATATTCTACAAAGCGTAGTTGGTTCTTCCAAGATATCTTTATTATATGGTTTCTCGGGATACAACCATATTCTTGTTCAAAAAGGAAGATCAAGCTAAAACAACCTTTACTTCTCCTTGGGGCACTTTCATGTATGTGAAAATTCCTTTGGTTTGATGAATGTTGGAGCTATCTTTCGGAGGGCTATGGACATAGACTTTGCTAAGGAAATACATGCCTTCTTGGTTATTTATTTAGATGATATTCTTGTCTTTTCTAAGTCAAATAATGAACACTTGGATCATTTGAGACAAGTTTTTTATTAATTGTAGAAATTTTGGTATATCTTTAAATCCTAAGAAGACTCTTTTTGGACTAGAGGAAGGAAAATTACTAGGACACATAATTTCGAAGGAAGGTATTAGTATAGATCCTGCAAGAATAGAGGCCATTTTTAACATTCATCCACCTAGAAATATGAAAGAGTTACTAAACATTTTTAGGTAAAGTTAATTTTTTAAGGAGATTTATTTCTAACTTAGCGAAATCATCGTAAAACTGAATAATATGCTTAAAAATGACTCGGTTTTAAAATAGACAGGGTTGAAGCAAAACAATAATTTAACTCTATTAAACAAGCTTTAACTAAAACACCGGTCTTAATCGATCCCGATTTCAAAAAAGAATTTATAATTTTTTCATTTGCCTCAGAGCATACCATTGCCGTGAGAAAAATGACCAAGGTTTTGAACAACCTATGTCCTTTTTTCAAGTAAAACACTTAGAGATGCACCTCCGAAATATAAAATAATGGAGAAATAAGCTTTAGCCTTGGTTAAAGCCATAAAATATTTCAGAGTTTACATTCTTTATTTCCACATTATTACCTATGTTCCTAATTCTTTAGTAAAGGACATTCTCACTCGGGATGGTCCTGATGGCGAGAAGAGGTGGATTTTCACTATCCTAGAATATGACATAGATATTAAACCAACTAAACTCATTAAAGGAAAGGGATTAGCAGATTGATGGTTGAATCCAATTGCAATGCATTAGATATAAATTTTATTGCTCGAGTTGATAACCGAGAAGAGATGGCGACTCCATTGATCGATGAAACCTTTCTAGACTCACCATGGTACTCGGATATTATCTTTGTACTTACACATTTACAAGCTCCTCCTGGATTAACAAGGACTAAATCTAGATTTATTAAACTTAAAGCAATGAGATTTTGTATTATGAATAATGTGCTTTTTTGGAAAGAACAAAGTGGGATATTACCTGAACATTTACTAAAATTAGAAGTCGACAAAATTCTTGAAGAATTTCATGCGTGTGTGATTGTGGAGGACACTTATATTGGAAAAGTACAACAAATAAGATTCTTAGAGTCTGGTTTTATCGGGCCTACCTTATTTGCTCGATGTGAAAAAAAATTGTTACTTCATGTCACAAATGTCATATTTTTGAAGGAACAAGAAAGGTGTTACCTTTACCTTTAAAACCTATTTTTTATGAAAATCCATTTCAACAATGGGGTTTAGACTTCATTGGAGAAATTCACCCTCCATCCTTTGGCCAACACAAATGGATTTTGACTGCCACAAATTACTTTACTAAGTGGATTGAAGCTATTCCTACCGGACAAGCCATTGACTCGGTCATTATCTCTTTCATAGAAAACAACCTTTTGTCTAGATTTGGATGCCCACGGAAAATAATTACCGATAATGCAACATCATTCAAATCTAAGAAAATGATTGCCTTTTTTTCACAAGTACCATATTATCCTAGGCCACTCTACTTCTTATTACCCTCAAAAGTAATGGTCTAGTTGAATCTTCAAATAAAAGCCTTGTGAATATCATTAAAAAAAATACTTGAGGACAATAAGAAAACTTTGAATAAAAAGTTAGTCTATGCCTTATGAGGGCGGATAGAATTACTACCAAGAAGTCAATTGGAACTTCTCCTTACCAAATTTTTTTATGGGATGGATGCAGTTTTCCCATCATATTTAGGTCTTCTAGTAATGAAAATTATCCAAGAATCACAAGTGGAACTCAATGATATACAAAAGAAGGATAAATCAGACTATTCATCTGCAACAAACAAGGGAAGAAGTCTATGAAAAATCTCAAGTCATTCAAGATAAAATCAAGAATTTTTTTTGATAAAAGAAGTAAAGAAGATGATTTTTCCATTGGAGATAAAGTGTTAAAATGGGATTCCGGGAGAGAAGAAAAAAGGTAGGCATGGAAAGTTTGACTTTCTATGGAAAGGGCCTTATGTCATTTATGGATATAGGGGTAACAATGCTTTCTTCATCAAAGATTTGGATGGAGCAGATATTCAAGATGGACCGAGTTAATGGTAGAATGCTCAAACACTACTATTCTTTTGAGTTAACCAATAGTTAGTCCCAGTTACTTTTTTACACCATTGTAAATATCCATTGAAGTTTTAGATTGGATTGGATGTTTTCTTTCCAAAGTTGAAGCCTCGGAGAGAAGGCCCTAAGCTTTGAAGAGTAAAATGTCATAAATATAAGTTCTTGCAGAAAATAAAAAAGATAATTACTTGGATCATCAAGGTCAAAGTTGAAGGCTACTAGTCTTGGAGTTCTTGACATTTCACCAGAAATGCCATCCCCATGTGAAATCGCTGTTAGGGTCCTATAAGTATAGGATCCATAATTTGGAATTGAATTATGATAGTCTTGTAAAATATGTACATACCTTGCTTTCTACAAGTTGTTTTCCCATATTTTTGTAAAAAAAATAAAAAAAAATAGAAAAATAAAAAAGAGGGTAAAAGTCCTAAAAAGAAAGATCAAAGGACTTAGAAAAAAATATAGACCCCAAAAGAAAAAAGAAATAAAACATGAAAGTGTGTAAGTCCAAATGCCACTACTTTTTTACTTTTTTCACGATGATTATGGCAGAGTGTCAATAAATGCCATAATCCATGATGAGATAAACTGTGTAAACTTGATTTGTCATGTTTTCAATTTTCATGTTTTAGATAGTGAATAAAGATTAGTTAGACAGTTTAATCCTAACTAATCAATAGATAGGTAGAGAATAAAGAGAAGATCATCGAGTTTAATATGAGCCCTCGGATGATATAAGGTAGATTTAGATAGTTTTTTATGCTTTTCAAAAGAATAAAATGTTTCAAGGTAACAAGCTCAAGTGCACTGCAAAATGGAAGAAAAAAATGTTAGATTAAAGTTGGGTAGGTAGAAAGAAGTGGGAAGAAGCTTGTAAATATTTATGACACAGGGAAAAAATTAACTAATTTCCTATCCCCTATAGTTATTCTCGCATTCTAGACTCTCGAGTCAAAGAGGCTTAGAGCATTTCTCCGACTTCTGTTAGGACCGGACCCAAGGCTCAATGATCGTTAGTTAAAAGTGTTGAATTCCTATATTAATCCCCAATTATCATTATTTACCCTTCATTTACCCATCACAACTCAAAGATACATAATATCCCATTTGATTAACTTCCTCCATTTCATAAAGCATACAAACCCTCAAAAAAACATCTTATCCTAAGTAAAAGTGGTGAAATTATCAAATGATAAACTTTGCTTTAAGGTTTTCACTTAATTATATAAGTGTATTTCTTGAGTATTTCATTTTCCTTATCATATTGATTTCGAAATTATTTTATTAACTCCCTAAAAGAAACCTTATCCTATTAATATAATTCCTTTTATGTTAAATATCCCCAAAAACCCATAAATATAAGATTTTTATGCCAAAGTTAATTATCCACATGTTGAAATAAAATCCTAAAATATACCCCCTTTGGCATAAAACTAACAATATGTAAATATCCCACCCCCTATGGTTTTTAAGCCTTTAATAGACTAAAACTATATAATAAAAAATAAAAATATAAATAAGCTTTCGGAAGAATGACATGTATTTGAAAAAATAAAACTATCGCTAAGCTTCTCATAAAGTTTAATTTAAACTAAACTTTATTCCCTCAAAACCTTTGTAAATACATTGTTTCTATCCCCTCATTATCCCAAGGTTTATTTCAAATGAACTAAAGGTTTATATTGTAATTCACATTGATTATTCCCAACTATGTAATAGCCTCACGCTATACATAGCCTAACCTATGGTTAAATCTTCATATTCCACCTCACGCACCCATATCCTACATCTAAACCTTTGTTATAACTATATAACATTCCATAACCCGCATTACCCTTTTGTAATGAAACTTTGGTTATAAATCATATTATATGAAAGTTTTTATTACATTATTAATCCATTCCCAAAGCACTTATTATTTGAGTTTTCCCGGTCCCACCCAAGCTTTCAACCACAACTTTCAAATCAATCTCAACCCTTCGCTCTTTCTCTCGATGATCCAACGGTTCTAAACTTGATTCACGCTCACAAATCAACCGACCTCCCGTCACCCAAACGAATGCGCAATGGGTGGTTTTCCTTTTTCCTCCCTCGGCGACATGGCGAAATATGATTGCATCGCGTTCGTTTTGTTCAATACAACTTACGACCCAAAGCCAACACGAAACCCACCAATGGTTTTCGCATTTGAAAAACAAAACCATTCCCAGCCTATTTGATAGGACTCGCATTTATTATGAGTAATGAAGGTTTATATCCAAAGTTTACACCTTTTTTTACATTATTTCTCACTTCTATTCTCACACTTTGACTATTAAAAGAGCGTCGCCTAGCCCTTTTAAGCTTCCCAAGCCTTGTTTTAAACCACTTTGTTAGACGATTTCGTGCCTTAAACTTAGATTTCAATCCAAATTCCTTATTTGAAGACCAAAGGAGACCTTCTTGGCTCCCAGACAATTAAAACCAGAGATCAAATTCAACCGTAGAAGTTGACGAGAAACCCTCCCGACTATCAAAATACTCCATAGTTAAGGTATTTTTCAACATTCCAACCCTGCAAATTCATAGTTTAAGCTTTCTACTGAACTAATTAAACTTCAAATAAAGAAATTGTCGACATGATTTGACCGTAAAGTACCAAAAACAAGACAAACCCTTGCAAAATTTCCCCGAGAAATTGCTATTTTTAGAAAAAACCTCTTTTTGAAGCCGAATTCCTCACTTTAAAACATCTAAAAAGTAAATTTAAGGAGCGAGGAAAGATTTGAAAGCCCACAGATCTCTTGAAAAATCATTTTTACATTCGAATCATTCGAGAAAACCCCTATTTTCTATCTTAAACCAGTTTTACCCATCCCAGATTCCTAATTGAGCATCGAAGCACCCACTGGCATCATCTTTGCCTATAAAATTCTTCAATTACTCTCTGTAAGGAAATTCAACTATTGAAAAGCTGTTTAAACTTGATTTAGTTGTTTAAAAAATGACTAAGAAACAAATGACATCCAAAGCTAGAGGTTCTAAGCTTACCAAACGTGGGGGATCCAAGCCTCTTAAATCGAAGCATCAAAAGCCATCAAATCCACTCCTGCACTCCTTTTCGCAAAAAACCACTATCTTTCAATCTATTTCAGCCACTAGTACCTTATGAAGAAACCATTCCCTTGATCGATATGGATTATAAAATTGCAGATCTGTGGTAGAATTCAATCTATTGGAGATTCACAATTGGTGTCTTGATATGTTCTTAGATAAAGATGAAATGCCTATTTGGGAAACTAACCTACCCAAATATATGGTTCCGATAACACACCCCGGCTAAGACCTTGTGATATTATGTCGAAACACTATGTACCGGATCGGAGAGAAATTGTTAATGTTGATAGGGAGATTCTATCTTCTATTGCTTGCAGAATCCATCAATGAGATGTTACAATTACAATTAGATACCAAGGCGGTTCCTCTATCCATAGAATCATTGACTCGGTTATATTTAGGATTAGATTTTTCCTAAGAGATTTATGATTTTTCGAACTTTATGCCATCTCATGTGGACATTCCAAAGCTAAATCCTCCTTACTCCACTTCCAAATTTCCTGAAGGATCCGGACATGTGATATCAAAGCTTTCTTTCATACTAGGATACTTCATAGATGAATTCATTGATGAATCCATCCTTGATTTTTTTATCTACTTTATCTCATGGTCAACCCCCCTGCTATGATCTTTGACTATGCCGATTTATAGTTGATAGTATCCACTATCAATTGACCAAACTACCCACCGAAGGGGTGTTCGGATATTCATCATACTTATTTCACTTGTTCTTGTATTTTCAATCGACAAGTTTCCAATTGCATTACAAAAAATGGACTTAGAGGGCCAACCTCTATAATATTCTCATTGTTGGTTGGAGGAATAGATCCGAAAAGTTTGTAAAACTAAAATCACCGCTTTCTAGACCAAAATGTGCATGAAATAGACCAAATATAATTCCCACGGACATAGCTGCGAGATGTTATATTCTACTGTGGTAACAAATTCTATGAGTGCTACTAAGTTGAAGAATACCATTATTAACATGCGGGATCAAATGAAAGCTGGACAAAGGCTCTTTGTATGCTAAAGATATAAGGATTAAAGCCTTAGAAGACTTAGTTTTACGGGTGGGAGTTGATCCTTTTGATGTTCCAGCAACAGAGATATTAATTAAAAAAGAAAAAATGAAGACATTGCAGCTTTGAGGAAACAAGCTGAAGCTTCCTCAAATTGAGCACCCTCAAACTAAATAAATTCTTCAAGAACAAACAGAAAAAGAAGACATGATGCAATTGATTATCAAACTAACTGCTCAAATAAAAGAAATGGAAACACAATTAGATCAACTTGTGAAAGAGAAAGAAAGCTATCAAAGAAAGTCGAAGCTCTAATTATCCCCTCGGTCATACCGGTAATTACCACGATGTGGCCTCTACATTGGGAGAAAAAATTAGCACCTAATGAGTCATTGGCAAGCTGGAGTGCTAGTGCATTCAAGCTACAACATCAGCCATCGATTCTTGAACAACACGAGTACAACACACGGATGATGTAGGGGCATATAGTAAAGGTTATGGAGGAATTCTCACTTAAAAAAAATGAAATTAATAGTTTAAAAAAAGATGATTCAGAATATGGAAGCCTCTAATAAAACAACATTAATCAATGCCAACAATTATGAGCAAAGGGCCAAGAGACTTGAAGAGCAAATCAAAAAGCCTACAAAAAATACTTGAAATTCAGTGAACAAATTTATTACATAAGAAATTACCTTTGTACAAATATAATTGATGTCATTCATATCCAATGGCCTTCAATTCAAATTATCTATGAACGGAGAGATTTACTTCTAGCGAGCACACGTGGAAATCCAAAAGACAAAAGAAGAGTTAGCAAATAAACCAAACGACAAGCTTTGAAGCTCATCACTTTCTTGAATAGTAAAAACGAGAGAAAATTTAGAAGAATTACAGGGTACAAGATAGAACAGAGACCATTTTACGGATCAAGAGGGTTCTAACAAAGAGAAATCCGATGAACAAATTAGAGGAAAAAATGTGATGCAATGAATGTTTCTATAACCAAGTTTTTTAGCAAAATACACTATGCTAAGACAAACTGGTCTTCTAGATATTCATGTCCTCAATGAAAAAACTAATGGCCCAAAGATATTATGACAAGAAGATAAGGGATTTTGCAAAAGAAAAAAATCAACAAACCAACGCCACGAGGGCTCTCCCATAGGAAAGGTCATTCTTAAATATATTGAAGACTTGTTTTTTTCTTCAAAATGAGATCAAGCTTCTTTTTGTCTTTAAGCCCAATTTTTTCCAAGTACACAAATTCGATGAAAACTTTAGAAAGCTCAAAAATGTGACAATACCAAAAAGTAGAGCAATGGCGAGGCTTTTACAGATTTAATGTAACATTGAAAAGGAAAAATAGTGAAGAGAACTACATGAAAAACAGTTCAACAAAAGTGAAATAAAAAAATACAGATCGGCTGAATTTTTTTACTCGAGTAAGGGATTCTTTTTACAATAGTAAATAGTGAAATATCGATTAAAGTGTATCGGAAGAAAGAGTATCGGTGAAGGCAACTTAAACAAAGATATTTCCTAAGCGACAACAAAGCAAAAGGTCAACTTTCCAATAAAAGCTCCTTGATTAGATAGAGTTTTTCTATATATTTTGGATAAGAGGACATCTTGCTAATTTGTTAAGAAAGCCATCCCTCTATTTTTTGTAAAGATATTTTATATTTCCTAAAGATATTCCTAGATCTCTCTAGGATATTTGTAAACAATATTTTGCATAAATACTTGTCCATTAGAAGTATTAGGTGTGGAATAAAATTGCTAAGATTACTATAGATTTTTTTGATGATACATTGGAGGCTCTCATGTGTTGAATTCAAAGTAGCAAATTGGACAAAGCTAAGGTGGCATCATAATTCGGGATTCATTAAATAAGTTGAAGAGTGAAGTGCATCTCTTCTTGTCATTGTTTCTTTTCTAAGTTTCATGCAATTCATTATGTGTTTGATCTATCTTAATTTGTGACTAGGAATATTACTTTAGGATTAGCTTATTGCTCCCTGTTTTAACTAAGTTGCCATTTAAATGTTTTTCTGCTGATTTCCGGTGTTAGGAATCCTTCATCGCTCCTACTCCCGTTTGACCCCTGCCTCCTTCATCCATTTTCCGGATCAAAGGATTCTTCATTTCCCTTTATCCCGATCATACCATTTCATCAAAAACCTTTCCCAAAACTCGACGGTTATCTACCTTGCCATGACTACATTTGCACCCTTTTGGCCTTGCCTTCTAGTACTTGCTATCTAGAATTAGACTCCATAGCCCAATGGACTAGTAGATCTCTCTCTAGTTTAATTTTAAGTGATTTTTACCCACCAAATATCCTTAAAAAAAAACCAAATTGTTCTATCATAACTAGCCTAAAACATAAATCAAAACAAAGATAAATCTTAAAGAGAGAGCCCTCTTTGAACTATAGGAAGGCTAGATCCTATTGTTCCAAGTAGGTTTGTGGTTACCCCTAGTCTTCTTTAACTAAAAAACTCAAATCCCACGACTTAAGAAGTTACTAGGGTGATAACGATAAGTAGGAGAAGTAAATCAAAAAAATTAATAGTAGGGATTACGTTTGAAATATTCATAAATTTTCACACTTATATCACTATGTTAAGTACACCCCCGTGCATAAACGAATTCAACATTGAAGATTTAACTTGCAGTCCTAAATCTGAATAATAACAATCAATGATTCCTATACTTTTTACCCTTAAAAATAAAATGATTAGTATAGTAAGGAACACAATATGAATGTAATGGTTTACACAAGTGGTTTAATTCCTTCACACAACCGCAATCTATATAGATCGGAGGACACTTGTTGGAAATGAATCGTTAAGCAAAAAAATTTAAATGTTCAAACCTTACAACCCTAACCAATAAAGAAAAAACGATTTGAGAGGAAGCTTCTAAGAAAAAAGACATATTCTTTTGGTAAATAAAAAGTAAACAACAATGCTTGATAAATAAAGTACACACCCAACACACACAAACCCTTAGATGCGAGATCACTCGGTGGAAAAAAGGTAAACACACAAGAGCATTACCAATCCGCACAATCACCTTTAAAAATAAATCCACACACCATTCATTCATGTACTTGGCATACGACACGATAGAACCGTGAGAACGAGTTGGGTTGGTTGGGCCCTAACCAACAAAATCGTTTCCCTTCAAGGAATATGCTTAGCTTATGTGAGCATATTATCATTACAGGAAATGAAAACGAGATGCATGAACCTCACATTCAACTTATGTTAATGAAGTTAAGTCATTTAGTACATGTTTAGCTCGAGTAATCTAGGTCAAAATATATATGACAAATGGGAAGACCCCCCAACACTCGGCTTAGCTTCATGAGAGTACAAAAAATGGCTTGTTTTCCTAGGCTTGGAGCCATAGTTATGTTTTTTTAAATTTCATGGTACAAATTTGGCTTTAGGCCAACCAATCCATTACAAAACAAGATGAGGAATTGAATACAAACTGTTTTCCATCAATAGGATACTAGTACAACCATTCTCCCATCAATAAAATGTAGATCCGGTATGAATTTTCCATTTTTTTGGAAAATTTGGGCAAGATCCTAGAATTATGAAAAAAAATCTTTTATAAAACCGCCTCAAATACCCTCGTGTAACTTTTATACCAATGTGAATATTGGGAAATGGTTTAGGTTCTAGATAATTTTCTATACTGATAAAAAAACTCATTTTCTTGTGTGTTTGAGATTCTCCCCAGGATGCATGCAAATTGAGGTCAAACTTGGTAGTTTGAAAAGCGTGCAAATTTTGAGCGAGATTTATTGATTTTCTTCTAGAGACCCAAACATGCAACTTGGGTGAAACCCAACTGATGGGAAGGTGATAGAACATAATTTTGGACAATAAGCATCTTCGGTTTTCCCTCAAATCATGCAGATATGTCAAAGCCCTGTAATATTCCGAAATGGGAAAAGAAAACAATACATAACACAATAACTGGAAACTACAACAATGAATAGATAAAATAAATACACCATAAAAAATATGAAAAAATAATTGAGCCATTTTATTATTAAGGAGGTGGATTCCAATGTACAATAGTGCTCAAAATTAGAAGCACTCAAGCCAAACAAGTAGGCTAGAATGACCACGAAGTCATCTCATCAAAGACAATCGCGTAAATGCCGGAATTTCGTTGGTGGCTATCTTGTCTTGTCGCTTACGTAAATGGTGTGAATATGATCTGCTATATGAAAGGGAATGTGTATATATAGCTATTCCGGAGCTCGAGATGATGTCGAGATTTCAGATCCGGGCTCTATGATGAAAAACCCAAAATAACCCGGAAAGGATTTCCAGATCTAACAATCTTAGAAAATCACCCTCCTAGGGCTTGCACTATATGACTACTGGGTATGTAGATATACTTGCATGAACTCGAAGATAATATGGCTGCAATGATATACAATCAACTCAATGCATAGAGGTATGATCCCTCCTTCAGATCTCCAAGCTAGAATCTTGATATCTATCTCCTCCTTCCTCCTCCACTAGTTGCAACTACTAAATACACAACAAGCTGGAATAAAATGCGAACTATCTAGGAGGTTGAAGCCATAGCATGATGCTAGATGTCACAATTTTTCTCAATAATGATGGAAATAACATCTCCAAAGTGAGGGGATAGTCCCTCATGGGATTTCTAGCTAAAATACGGAAACTTCCTTCCTCCTTCGGATCTACGAGATCGGGTGCGAAATTCCTAGGGGAACTATTTTTGCATGGATTTATAAATTGATGGCCTCAATGTTATATATCAATATGCTACTCTGGAAGACTTATCTTGAAGCATAAGGTGAAATGATGAATCCTCCATCGGTTTCCTAGCTGAAAATGCTAGAAACAACCTCCTCCTCTCAAACCCTCAAGTAGAAATGTGTAATTCCCGAGACTAAATGTGTTGTAGAGAGGTGTTGAATGTGGCACCAATGCCTAATGATGAATATCTGCTCAAAGAAACCTTCCTAGAGTAGGCACTCGAAGTCCCTGCATGGGTAAGAGTGGGATTTTCACTTAGAAACACCCGGTGTGCTAAATAACACTGAGACTTAGGTAAACGAGTTGAAGCGATGCACGAAATGTGAAATGAAAAATCTAGATCTAAAATAAACTTCTAATATCTCCATCTATTGCTGCCTTCATTTTAATTTTATGCTTTTTGAGCCTCCCCTAGCCTTGGCTCACCTCATAGTTGCGCTGCACATATGGCCACTAGCCTCCATGAAGATCGCATTATCTCTCCATGATCTCCATGACCTCCGCATTTAATTCCCACTCTCTCCATCATGTGTGCATATAATGCACCACTTCCTCCACCATCTGATCATTAGTGCTATATGATCTTACTTTTTATTGCTCCATGATCTTACTTTGAATCATCCACTATCTCCATGATCTTCTCATTAATGATCCATGATCTCCACCCTTCCGTCATTAATAAGTTGCTCCACTACACCATAATGTTGATCTACTTCTAATTAACCCACATACACAAACCAAAAGTGGATTTTAGTCATCTATGGGGTTTATGGGCCCCTCCACCCTCTTATTTACTTAATTAATTAAGAAAAGAAAGGACTCTAATATTCCAATTAACTGATGGAAAATTGGGAATTTTACAGATCCTCCTCGCCAAAATGTTGCTTGTGATCAAGCAACGGGAAAAAGTGTATGCTACAACAATCCATATCCCTCCAAATGACATCCTCATATGGAATGTCTCCCCATATTTTCCAATGTGCTATGCATGACCAACTCCATAGCTACCTCTCTATAATGTCTAGCATAGCTTCCAAGCTGTGTAGTTAGATGCCTCTCCTCATTAATGAATCTCCAATTGGAAACCATCTTCCGTAAGATCGCCTCCTCTTTGCATGAGATATATGAAATGGAGTGGTTTCTCCCAAAAGTGGAAAGTCCCGACTCATAAACTATCTCTCCAACCCATGCTACATAGAGTAAATTACATCTCTTCATGCTCCCATCATTGGCCCTGTTAGCGTTGCTTGCTCCAAGCATCATATCAACACTATGAAAAAATAAGAAGTAGAGACATATGGATGGACATGTAAAATGTCAAACCATACTCTCCCAATAGTAGCCACCGCAAAAATGCCTCTTGCTTGCCATGCCAAATCATCATCAAACCAAGTATGAGAGCCATACTCTCTCAAGAGAAGCCACAAAAGCAATGCCTCTTGTCGCCACATCACATCATCATCATACCAAGTATGGTGTCCATATTCTCCCAACAAAAGCCAATGCAATAAGGCCTATTGTTGCCATCCTCCATAATCATCATGAAAAAGTATGGGAGAATGTCAATCCATACTCTCCCAAGAGTAACCAAATAAACAAGGATTCTTGCCGCCACCTCACATCATCATTATACAAGTCATGGAGAAACAACATACTGATTTACATGTAGAATTTCACATCAGAAAAAACATAACCAAGCTCCCCTGTCGCCACATCATGTGAGTGCCATACAATGTCCCAAAGAATACTCCACCCATTTACATAGGATATTTCATGAGATGGCCAAACTCTCTCAATAATAACCAATGCGACCATGCCTCCAGGTTCTTTGCATCACACCGGTGCTATGCAAAGGCATGGATGATACAAATGTGAAATGTTGGGTAGTGACCATACTCACCCAAAAGAAACCAACGCAACCATGCTTATTGCTGCCTCGTATCATAGATCTACAAGTGGGTTTTCAATCCCTTCTCATTATCTTCATCCATCCATCCCACTGTGGGTGATGAATCATATCATGCTCCAACTTGTTATCCACCCAAGGTAGAATACCACCCTCCTCAATCCGATGGTAATATTTTCACTCCATGAGATGTTGAAGTGCACCCTCCTTGAGGTCTCTCCATGAGATCCTCTCTTCAATGGCCTGATAGAGTCCATAAGGTTCTGAATATGATGTAGGCAAAAAATTCTCTTTAAGCTCTGAGATGCTCATCAAGAGGACTCCATCCTGATAATGGAAAATTCTATCCATCACAAGATGTCTACCATTGATCATCTATCCCTCTAGTGATCCATGAGTGAAGATGTCCTCGGAATGCTCCAAGAATAATGGGGCCCTCATCTCATCACTACTGCTCAGTGATAGCGCTGCTGATCTACATGATGGTGCATCTGCTATCTCCTGACCAATTACAAAATGCTAAACTCATAGCCCGATATTGTACTGATTAGGACTAGGCTCATCCTATCCTCTGAAACTCCACACTTCAGCACAAAGTGTTGTGTGTAGCTCAACAATGAAAAACAGGGATGGATATACATTCCCTCCTTGATCAAGTCAAGGGTCCTCTGCGCAGTGATAGTTTGCTGCTCCAAATCAGCGAGGTGCTTTAATCCTTGGTTATGAAATTTCCCTGATGGCATGTCCCCAAAAATCTCAAGTTGAGTTATTGAAATAAGATGGGATGGAAATGTTTGCAAACCTTAGATCAGCTAAGTATCGGGAACATCTTGAATAGCTACAAGAGTTCCTCCAATCGGTGCAATGGCCTCTCCAACTACTGGTAATGGTGATGACTACTCCTCTTCTAATGTACCAACACTAGAATCTGCCTCTTCCTCATGCATCTCCTAATTCATGCATGGGACTCCCAATGTTAAGAGCTCAAGACCATCTTGAAAAGATGCAAGTGCTCCTTCTCCTCATGCAAGTACTTCTGCAGTGGGTGGTGGTGGTAGTTTCTCCTTTCTTGGAGTGATAATGATGACATATTTCTTTGGCTCATGATGTACTATCTTATCAATGACGGGAAGTGTCTCTATGGGAAGTGTCTCCAGTTTTCTTCTACCAAACTTCTTCTTCAACCTTTGAGTGAAGTCTGCATAATTACTCACTCTTGCATATTTCAAATGACCGAACCACTAAACCTTTGCTTCACCCTAAAAGTAGTGTTGAAATCTCAACAACCTCTCTTTCTGCTAATAGCTATAGCTGAAAGAATGCATTTAGCTCCATCCTCTAATATTTTACTATGATTTTGTATGATCCATCAAATGTAGGCAAGAAGAATCTATGCCTTTTTCTTCTATTTTTGTTGTGGGATCTCCTTTCTTCTTTGAGCTATAAGAGCTGTTGGAGAATTAGATTCTCCTTGAATTCTCTAGAACGTGATTTGTACTCAGACATATATTTAATTAGTCTCATACCCCAAGTTTCCTTGATCTCCATGCCATTAACCTTCCTCTTCAAAGAAAGTGGACATAGTAGATTGTTGTGGAGCTCTTTGGTTTGTCGATTGTTTATGTTGCTGATAGGAAGTGCTTGGACCTTCCTCATTCTAAAACCTTCTTGAGGTCTCTTTTTGCCTCTCCCTCCGTCATTGTAGATCTCTACTTTCTGCTTCTTCTTTTGATTTCATAAAATGTATTGCCCACAAGTTGAGCCAAAGATCATTCTCTAATAACACTTTAATATCCAAAAATGGGAAAAGACAAAAATAAACAACACAATAACTGGAAACTACAACAATGAAAAGATAAAATGAATAAACAATAAAAATATGCAGAATAGTTGAGCCATTTTATTATTAAGGGGGTGGATTACAATGTACAACAATGCTCAAAATTAGAAGCACTCAAGCCAAACAAGTAGGTTGGAATGACCCTGAAGTCCTCTCATCAAAGGCACTACATAATTATTGGACTGCTGGAGGTGATATTACACTTTCCATTCTACAAATGGTGTAAATATGATTGTTGGATGAAAGGGAATGCATAGATATGGCTGTTCTAGAGCTTAGATGATGTCGGTATTTCAGATCCGAGCTCTATGATGAAAACCCAAAATAACCCAGAAATCATTTCCAGATCTAATAATCTTGGAAAATCACCCTCCTAGGGCTTGCACTATATGACTGTGGGGTATGAAAATCTACTGCATGAACTGAATCTAATATGGTTGCAATGATATACAATCATCTCAATGCATAAAGGGATGATCCCTCCTTCAGATCTCTAAGCTAGATACTTGAGATCTATCTCCTCCTTCCTCCTCTACTAGATGCAGCTGCTGAATACACAACAAATGGAATAAACTGCACTATCTAGGAGGTTGAAGCCATAGCCTGATGCTATATGTCACAGTTCTTCTAAAAAATTATGGAAATAATATTTCCAAATTGAGGGGATAGTCCCTCACAGGATTTCTAGCTGAAATACTAGAAACTTCCTTCCTCCTTCAGATCTACTAGACTAGATTACGCAATTCATGGGGGAAATACTACTGCATGGAGGTATAAACTAATGGCCTGAATGTAGGATATCAATATTATTCTCCTAGAATATTGATCTTGAAACACAAGGTGAAATTATGAATCCTCGACCATTTTCCTAGTTGAAAATGCTAGAAACAACCTCCTCCTCTCAAACCCTCAAGCAAGAATGCGTAATTCATGAGACTGAATGTGCTCTAGAGAGGCGTTGAATGTGGCACCAATGCATGTTGATGAATATATTCTCAAAGAAACCTTCCCAGAGTAGGCACTAGAATCCCCCCCATGGGTAAAGGCGGGATTTCCGCTCTGAAAAAACCGTGTGCTAAAAACACTGCATACTTAACTAAACAAATAAAGCGTGCACATAAAATGTCAAATGACAAATTCAGATCTAAAATAAAATTCTAAAATATCCTTCTATTGTTGTCATCATCTTCCTTTTATGCTTTGTGAGCCTCCCTTAGCCTTGGCCCACCTCATAACTGTGCTACACATATGGCCACTAGCCTCCATGAAGATTGTGTTGTCTCTCCATGATCTCCATGATCTCTGCATTCAATTTCCACTCTCTCCATAATGTGTACATTTAATGCACCACTTCCTCCACCATTTGATCATTAGTGCTCTATGATCTTACTCTTATTGCTCCATGATATTACTTTGACTCCTCCACTATCTCCATGATCTTCTCATTAAAGATCCATGATCTCCACTCTTCCATCATTAATAAGCTTCTCCACTACTTCATAATGCTGATCTACTTCTAAATAACCCACATACACACACCAAAATTTGATTTTATTCATATATGGGGTTTATGGGTCCCTCCACCCTCTTATTTACTTAATTAATTAAGAAAATCAAGGACTCTAATATTCCAATTGACTGATGCAAAATTTTTAATATTTTAGCCTTGCCCACCAAAATGTTGCTTGTCCTCAATAAATGGAAAAAGTGGATGCTAAAACAATCCATCTCCCTCAAAATGGCATCCTCATATGGAAGGTATCTTCATCTCCTCCAATGTGCTATGCATGCCCAGCTCCAGAGCTGCCTCTCTAGAATGTCTTGCATGGATTCCAACTGTGTAGTTAGATGCATCTCCTCATCAATGAATCTCCAAGTGGAAATCATCTGCTATAACAGAGCCTCCTCTCTGCACGAGATACATGAAATGGAGTGGTTTCTCCCCAAAGTGGAAAGTCCCAACTCATAAACTATCTCTCCAACCCATGCTACATAGAGTAGATTTCATCTCTCCATGCTCCCATCATTGGCCCTGTTGGCCTTAAATTCTCCAAGCATCATATCAAAACCGTGAAAAATAAGAAGTATAGACATATGGATGGACATGTAAATTGTCAAACCATAGTCTCCCAATAGTAGCCACCACATTAATGCCTCCTGCTACTATGCCAAATTATCATCAAAATAAGTATGAGAGCCATGGTCTCTCAAGATAAGCCACCGCACAAATGCCTCTTACTGCCACATCACATCAACATCATACCAAGTATGGTGGCCATATTCTCCCAACAAAAGCCAAAGCAGTAAGGCCTCGTGTTTCCATCCTCCATCATCCTCATGAAAAGTATGGGAGAATGTCAATCCATACTCTCCCAAGAGTAACCAAAGCAACAAGGATTCTTGCCTCCACCTCACATCATCATGATGCAAGTCATGGAGAAACAACATACTGATTGACATGTAGAATGTCACATCGGAACAACATAACCAATCTCCCCGCTGCCAAATCATGTGAGTGCCATACAATGTCCCAAACAATACTCCACCCATTGACATAAGATATGTCATGAGATGGCCAAACTCTCTCAACAATAACCAGTGCAGCCATGCCTCCTACTACTACATCACACAAGTTCTATGCAAGGCATGGATTATAAAAATTTGAAATGTTGGGTAGTAACCATACTCAACCAAAATCAACCAACGTAGCCATGCTTCTTGCCGCCCCGTATCATATATCTGAAAGTGGGTTGTGATCCTCATCCATCCTCATCCATCCATCCCACTCTAGGTGATGAATCATATCATGCTCCAACTTGGTATCCACCCAAGGTATAATACCATCCTCCTCAATCCGATGGTAATATTTGCACTTCCATGAGATGTTGAAGTACACCCTCCTTGAGGTATCTCCATGAGATCCTCTCATCAATGGCCCGATAGAACCCATAAGGTTTCGAATATGCTGTAGGAAGAAAATTCTCTTTGAGTTGTGAGATGCTCATCAAGAAGACTCTATCCTTATAATGGCAAATGATATCCATCACAAGAGGTTTACCATTGATAATTTGTCCCTCCAGTGCTCCATGAGTGAAGCTGTGCTCAGAATTATCCAAGAATATTGGGAAAATCATCTCATCACTGCTGCTCAGTGACAGTGCTGTTGATCTACATGATGGTGCAATTGTTGTCTCATGACCATACATAATGCTAAACTCATAGCCTGGAATTGTAATGATTAGGACTAGGCTCATCCCATCCTCTGAAACTCCACACTTCAACATAAAGTGTTGTGTAGCTCAATAATGAAAAACAGGGATGGCTATACATCTCCTCCTTGATCAAGTCAAGGGTCCTCTATGTAGTGATAGTTTGCTGCTCCAAATCAGTAAGGTGCTCTAATATTTTGTTATGAAATTTCCTTGATGACATGTCCCCACAAATATCAAGTTGAGGCACTGAAATAATATGGGATGGAAATTTTTTAAAACCTTGGATCAATTGAATCTCAGGAACATATTGCACAACTACAAGAGTTCCTCCAACCAGTGCAATGGCCTCTCCAACTACTGGTAATGGTGATGGTTGCTCCTCTTCTGATGTACCAACACTGGAATCTTCCTCTTCCTCATGCATCTCCTGTATCATGCATGGGACTCCCAATGTCAAGATCTCAAGACCATCTTGAAAAGATTCAAGTGCTCCTTCTCCTAATGCAAGTACTTCTGCAACTGGTGGTGGTGGTGGTTGCTCCTTTTCCAGAGTGATAATGATGACATATTCCTTTGGATCCTCATGTACTATCTTATCAATGACAGGAAGTGTCTCTATGGGAAGTGTCTCCAGTTTTCTTCTACCAAACTTCCTATTCAACCTTTGAGTGAAGTTTGCATAAGTAGCCACTCCTGCATGTTTCAAATGACCGAACCACCAAACCTTTGCTTCACCCTCAAGGTGTAGTGTTGCAATCTCAACAACCTCTCTTTATGCTACTGGGTATAGCTGAAAGAATGCATCTAACTCCTTCCTCCAAGATTTTACTATGCCTTTCGATGATCCATCAAATGAAGGAAAGAAGAATCTATGCCTTTTTCTTCTATTGCTGCTGCGGGATCTCCTTTCTTCTTTGAGCTGTAAGAACTGTTGGAGAGTTAGATTCTCCTTGAATGCTGTATACTATGATTTTTAATCGAATAGATATTTACTTAGAGTCTCATACCCCAATTTTCCTCCATCTCCATGCCATTCACTTTCCTCTTCAAAGAAAGTTGACATAGTAGATTGTTGTGGTGATCTTTGCTTTGGAAGTTGTTTATGCTGCTGATAGGAAGTGTTTGGACCTTCCTCATTAGGAAACCTTATTAAGGTATCCTTTTGCCTCTCCCTTCTCATTTGTTTGACCTCCTTGGAGGGATCCTGCATAGATATAAAGAGAAGTGTGGAAAAATTTACGCCCCTCGTAATTGTAGATCTGTCCTTTGTGCTTCTTCTTCTGATGTCATAAAATATATTTCCCACAAGCTGAGCCAAAGATCATGCTCTGATACCACTGTAATATCCAAAAATGGGAAAAGACAACAATACACAACACAATAACTGGAAACTACAACAATGAACAGATAAACTAAATACACCATAAAAATATGCAGAATTATCGAGCCCTTTTATTATTAAGGAGGTGGATTACAATGTACAATAGTGCTCAAAATTAGAAGCACTCAAGCTAAAAAAGTAGGCTAGAATGACCCTGAAGTCCTCTCATCAAAGGCACTGCATAACCGTTGGAATGCTAGAGGCTATATTGTGGTGTCCCTTCTGCAAATATTGTAAATATGACTACTGGCTGAAAGGGAATGCGTATATCTAGATGTTATAGAGCTCATATGATGATGGGATTTCAGATCCTATCTCTATGATGAAAACCCAAAATAACCCAGAAAGGATTTCCAGGTCTAAAAATATTGGAAAATCACCTTCCTAGTGCTTGCACTATATGACTATTTGATATGCAGATATATTGCATGAAATAAATATAATATGGCTGCAATGATATAAAATCAGCTCAATGCATAGAGGGTTGATCCCTCCTTCAGATCTCCAAGCTAGAAGCTTGAGATCTATCTCCTCATTCCTCCTCCATTAGATGCAACTAATGAATACACAACAACTGAAATAAACTCTACTGTCTAGGAGGCTGAAGCCATAGCCTAATTCTATATGTCACAACACTGCTCAATAATTATGGAAATAATATTTCCAAACTGAGGGGATAGTCCTGCATAGGATTTCCAGCTGAAATACTGGAAACTTCCTTCCTCCTTAAGATCTACAGGACTGGACTGTGCAATTCCTTGGGAAATTTTTGTTGCATGGAGGTATAAACTGATGGCATGAATGCCAGATATCAATATGTTTCTCCTGGAATACTGATCTTGAAGCATAAGGTGAAAGGATGAATCCTCCACCAGTTTCCTAGTTGAAAATGCTAGAAACAACCTCCTCCTCTCAAAACCTTAAGCAGGAATGTGTAATTCCTGAGATTGAATGTGCTGTAGAGAGGGGCTAAATGTGGCACCAATTCCTGAATATGAATAGCTTCTCAAAGAAACCTTCCCAGAGTAGGCACTCGAAGTCTCCCATCGGTAAGGGTAGGATCTCCGCTCGGAAACACCTGTTTTCTAAACAACACTGCAGACTTAGCTAAAAAACTGAAGCGTGCGCATAAATTTCAAATGAAAAATCCAAATCTAAAAGAAAATTATAAAATTGTCTTCTATTGCTGCCTTTATCTTCCTTTTATGCTTTGTGAGCCTCCCCTAACCTTAGCCCACCTTATAATTGCACTGCACATGTGGCCACTAGCCTCCATGAAGACTGTGATGTCTGTCCATGATATCCATCATCTTTGCATTTAATTTCCACTTTCTCCATCATGTGTGCATTTAATGGACCACTTCCTTCACCATATGATCATTAGTGCTCTATGATCTTACTTTTATTGCTCCATGATGTTACTTTGAATCCTCCACTATCTCCACGATCTTCTCATTAATGATCCATGATCTCCACTCTTCCCTCATTAATAAGCTGCTCCACTACTCCATAATGTTGATCTACTTCTAATTAACCCACATACACACACCAAAAGTGGATTTTATTGATCGATGGGGTTTATGTCCCTCCACCCTCTTATTTACTTAATTAATTAAGAAAAGCAAGGACTCTAATATTCCAATTAACTGATGGAATATTGGGAATATTTCAAATCCCCAAATCGGTGCGGGAATGCTAGTGTAGGAGTGTTGATGTAGTAACAAAACTTGGTGCAATTAATTGTTGATGCATGTGTATCTTTGATTGTGTTTCATACACCTTCCTGAAACAACACAAGAACCATCATCAATGATCATTTTGATGCAAATATTATCAAAATAAAGGAAATAGGCTAAATAATGAATAATTACCTGATCATGCTCCAAGTTTAAGATACTAGCCCAACAATTGTTCAAAATGATAGCAATAACAATGAAAAACAGGAGTAAGAAGAGGGTGGAAATGTGAATTAAACATGACAATTCCAGGTCCTAACAAAACCAAAGTATATTATTGACGCAGCAGCAGCTTTATTAGTTTCAAGAATGCTCTCAATTCACCTTAGATAAGTAATACAATCTAATAAATAAAGCCCTTTATATGAATCAGAATCAAAACTTTTAATAATCTGGGAAGATTTCTGTTCTCTTAATTAGAAAAACGCAGATCCAACATAAAACCTTCAAAACAATGTTGAACACTGTTAATCAATAGATATTACATATATTGCTACATCGGGTCTGGTTCTGTCAATTAAATTCATTCACACCTGGAGATACAGTATGCACCCAAGTTTGTGTTTTTAACTATTCCAACGCAATATTACACAAACTCAATATACGCTCCCTTCAATCTGCGCTGATATGGTGTCAATCATCGATTTTCCCAAATGGCTATTTTCAAAACACAACACTATGGATAGTCACCAGATCTGGTTGTCCAATATCGAATCAAATTGCAACCATTTAACTCGATATGCCACAATAATTTGGCATTTTCTATGCTCCAATGCGAAACTGCTGGAGTTTGCTAGTCACAAAACTAGTGAATATCCAATTCTCATCTGTTACCACAGATCTGTTGTGATCTCAACTGCAATCGGAATCGCTTTATTGATATTACAACTGACAATTGACAATATCCAGAACTTCGATGCGAGGTTTTAGGAATCAGCGATTTCCATAATTCGGTGTTGTCCCCAATAATCTGCGCAGTCTATTCTAAGCTGTTCTCTGTGGAAAGAGATTTCAACTCACAAAATTTAACACGTCCAATTTGTCATAACACAGATATTTTAACAATTTTAAATAAAAACCACAGGTCGAACCACTTCAAGCAATTATCAACGCATTAAGCTGCATACAATTAACACAGGCCACATCTATTCAATTAATTACATAGATCAACCAAATCGAATTGCTAGATCTGTCCCTCGATTGTACACAAACCACAATTGTATATTTAATATATAAAATGAAACAGAGTTTTATATTTAAAACTGAAACAGAGTCTTGCTCGCCAAAATCCCTCAAGACTGATATCTGTTCGATTTTTAACATAACTACCCCACTAATCTGAGCTTTTCGCTCCACAAAAACCTCGCCTAACTCTTCTCCTCTATCACATTAATTTTCTAATAATAGCTTAATAGAAATCTTCTATTTTCAAATAAAGATCTCAACAGAATCTCCTATCTCTAACTCTCGCTTACACCTGTTTTAACAGATTTTATCACTAAATCTAAATAAAATAGTCTCCTTATTACAATAATAACAAACTATTTGAAAATCGACCCCCACAGTAACTAAAATTGACCAAACGGTAAATGAATTGTCAAGCCACAACATGTGAACAGATTTTTCACATTGCTGGCTTATTCCGATGCTCCTGCATCAGACTCCTGGGGAAGAAAAGATTTGTCCTTCAAATTTTCTGGGTTTATTTCATATTTCTGCAATTCAGCTATTGTCAACCAACTGGAATCTTCCATTGGTTGCTCTTTCCACTTGAAAAGATACTGGAAATATGTCTGCCCTTGAGTTTTATTGAATATTCTTTGATCTAAGATAACTTCCACTTCCTTTTTGGATGCTTTTGGTACCTGTTCCTCCCAATCTATAGTTTGAATTTCATCAGCTGTAATTTCACTCTGCAATTCAGTTTCTGCTTCTCTGAATGGATACAAGTCTGCAACATTAAAAATGGAGGATATTCCAATCCCTTTCGGCAACTCAATCTCATATGCATTGGCTGAAAATTTTCTTTTGATTTTACAGGGTCCTATCTTTTTCAGTTTCAGTTTGTTATAAGTCTTTGTAGGAAATATATCTTTCCTCAAATATGCCATGACCAAATCTCCCACTTGAAATTCTTTTTCTCTTCTTTTCAGATCTTCTCTTTGCTTGTATTTTCTGCTGCTCTCCTGCAATTTACCTTTAACTTCTTCCTGTAGCTTCTGCATTTTCTCAACAAAATCTTCAGCACTTGCACTTCTGGCTTCTTGTTTCCCCAAGTCTCTTAGCTCATATACTCCTCTCGGATGCATTCCAAAGACAATTTGAAATGGGCTCATTCCAGTGCTTCGGTTTGGTGTATCATTGTAAGCGAATTCAGCTTGAGCTAATGCCAAATCCCACTGTTTGGGATTCTGATGTACCAAACTTCTTAATATATTTCCCAAGCTTCTGTTCCCAACTTCAGTTTGTCCATCCGTCTAAGGATGGTAAGCTGAAATAAAACTAAGTTTAGTTCCCAGTTTCTTCCAAAGTGTCCTCCAGAAATGCCCTACAAATTTAGTATCTCGATCTGATACAATGCTCACAGGTAAACCATGCAATCTTACAATCTCAGAAAAGAATAAATTGGCTATGTGTGTGGCATCATTAGTATTCTTACAAGCAATAAAATGGGCCATTTTTGAAAATCTGTCTACAACAACATAAATAGAATCATTTCCTCTCAGAGTTTTTGGTAAACCCAAAACAAAGTCCATACTCACTGCATCCCATGGTCGATCTGGTATGGGCAATGGCTGATATAGACCGGTATTCTGACTCCTTCCTTTGGCATATTGACATACCCTGCATTTCTCAACAAACCTTTTTACATCAGTGTGCATTTAGGCCAATGATAAAAAGCATTCACCTGAGCGAAGGTTTTATCTTGTCCAAAATGACCAGAAAACCCTCCACTGTGCTTCTCTTTAATGATGCTCTCTCTCATGGAACATTTAGGAATGCATAATTTGTTGCTTTTAAATAACAGGCCTCCTTGAATAAGGTAGTCCATCCATTGACTTATGTTATGGTTCACCGGATTCTGGACTGTTGTGTAGATGTCTTTAAAATCTTCATCATCCTTGTACATTTCTATCATTTCATCAAAACCTACAACACCCACTTTAAATTCTTGCAAAAGAAAACTTACCCTGCTCAATGCATCTGCCACTTTATTAGACTTACCACTTTTATGCTTTATTACAAAAGTGAAACTTTGCAGAAATTCCACCCACTTGGCATGCTTCTGGTTTAGATTTGGCTGATTATTAATGAACTACAAAGCATGATTGTCTGAATATAAGATGAATTCCTTTGGCAGCAAGTAATGCCTCCACTTTTTCAATGCCTGCACAATAGCGTAAAATTATTTGTCATAGGAAGAATATTTTTTCTTTGCATCATTTAACTTCTCGCTGAAATATGCTATCGGCCTCTGCTCTTGGCTTAGCACCGCACCAACTGCTTCTCCACTTGCATCAGTTTCCACTTGAAAGACTTTCTCGAAATTTGGCAATGCTAGAATAGGCTTTTCTGTTATCTTCTTTTTCAACAAATTAAAATTCCTGTCAGCTGCTTCTGTCCATCGAAATGGCTGATTAACCTCCCTGATTGTCTCAAGGATTGGTGCACAAACTTGACTAAATCCCTTTATAAATTTTCGGTAGAAACTAGCAAGTTCATGGACTTCTTACCTCGAATACACTCCTGGGAGTAGGCCAGTTTCTGATTGCTTGTACCTTCTCTGGATCCATTTTTAATCCTTCTTTGAAAATCAAAAATCCCAAGTATACCAGCTCCTCTTTCATGAAACTACATTTCTTCAAATTGATTAGTAGTTTTTCCTTCTGCAGAGTTTTTAGGACCAACTTCAGATGTTCCAAATGCTCCTCTTTACTTTTGCTAAAAACCAGAATATCATCAAGGTAAACAACAACAAATTTACCTGTATATTCTTTCAAGATTTCGTTCATTAATCTCATGAACGTGCTGGGCGCATTAGTGAGCCCAAAAGGCATCACTAACCACTCATACAGTCCATTATTTGTTTTGAACGCTGTATTCCATTCATCGCCTTCCCGAATTCTGATTTGATGATATTCGCTTTTCAGATCTATCTTAGTAAAGTACCTGGATCCACTTAAAAAATCCATTAAATCATCCATCCTGGGCAAAGGAAATCTATACCTGACTGTTATCTTGTTGATAGCTCTGGAATTGGTGCACATGCGCCATTCTCCTCCCTTTTTCGGACTAAGCACCATTGGCACAGCACACGGACTCAAACTTTCTCGAATCATCCCCTTGTCCATCAGATCTTGAACTTGTCTTGCAACTTCTGCGTTTTCCTGAGGAGTTAATCTATATGCAGCTTTATTAGGTAGACTTGCTCCTGGTATTAAATCGATATGGTGGCTCACACTTCTTATCGGTGGTAATTCATTTGGTAATTCATCCACAATGGTATACATGTAATTATTTAACACAGATTGAATTTCTTCAGGAAAATCATTTAAATTTGTGGAGGTTAAAATTACCTTTGGCCTCCCCACGATAGCGAAATGCACCTCTTCGCTTTTATCAACCTCCTGTAGCAGTTCTTTGCCACTCATCAACATAATACTATTTTCAGGCAGCTCTTTATCAGCATCATTCTTCACTGGCAACAACGTATGTTTAACTCCATCCTTTTCTATGGTGTATGTATTTCTTCTTCCATCATGAATCGCCTTTCGGTCAAATTGCCATGGTCTTCCCAATAACACGTGACATACATCCATGGGCATTATGTCACATAAAATCACATCTCTGTATGTACCAATCTGCATTTCCACATTACACTGTTCTGTCACGATGACTTGATGACCCTTCTGAAGCCAAGATACTTTGTAAGGTGCAGGATGCGCTTTCCTTGTTAATCCGAGCTTTTCCACCATCTCTGTAGACACAAGATTGTCAGTACTCCCGCTATCAATTATAACCTTACAGCACTTACCCTTCGATTTGCATGTAGTTCTGAACAAGTTCTTCCTTTGCATAGGTTCTCCAATTTCTTTTTCTGATCTCAACAAAGTTCTTCTGAGCAACAATGATTCACCTTCTTCCGGTGGTTCCTCTTTCTCCACAAGTCGAGGTGGTTCCGGCTCTGCCTCTGCCACATTTGCACCCCTCTGGTTTGCTGATTTTTTTATGAGGACAGTCCCGCGACATATGTCCCCATTCTCCACAGGTATAACACCTAACATCTCTGCCTCGCCCTCTTCCTCTGGGCGCGAATCTCCCTCTACTAGATTCACCCATCTGTGGTGATCTATTGCTTGAACTTCCTGTTTCAGGTTGATGCTGTGTTCCTCTGGATCTGACACCTCTACCTCTTGCTGAGATCTTTCCTCTGTTTCTTTGACTCTGTTTCCTCAATATTTTCTCCTCTGCTTTCAGACTTGCCTGATAGGCATCCTCAACATTTTTTAGACTTAACAGGCTAATCTCATCTTGGATCTCATACCTTAGCCCATTAACATATCTGGCTACTTTCTCCAAATCATCTTCTACATGCCCTGTTCTGATGCTTAACCTGTAGAATTCTTCTGTATACTCTTTAACAGACATTCCTTTCTGCTTCAGATTTTGCATCTGCTTAAAAAGATTCAAATGATAGTCTTTAGGCAAAAAATTGGCTTTCATTTTGCTTACCATTTTATCCCACTGCTTGATCTTAGATTTCCCCTTTCTCGTTCTTGATGTCTGTAACTCGTCCCACCAGATGGCTGCGTGACCTTTCAATCTAGTGACTGCAAATTTTACCCTTTTATTTTCCTCAATCTCTTCATAATCGAAGTACTGATCTATGGATCTGATCCAATCCATGAGCTCCTCGGCATTCAGACTCCCTTCATACATAGGAATCTCCATTTTGGGTTTGCTTCCAACCTTTGCCAGCATCTTGATGAATTTAACATTTTCATTCTCTTCTTCTGCTTCCACATCTTCATCAGATTCTTCTGAAGAACTTTCAGCTCCCTCATCAGGTGCTCTTCTCTGGGCTGTCTCCATTGTCTCCATTCGTTCACGCAATCTCCACACTTCTTCTATCAAGAATGCATTTGGTTCTGGTCTCCCTCGAGCAATTCCTCGACCGACTCCTCTTCTTGGAGGCATCTTTGCTGCAAACACCTGTCTCTTTGGCTCTGATACCAAAAACTAATGACGCAACAACAGCTTTATTAGTTTCAAGAACGCTCTCAATTCACCTTAGATAAGTAATACAATCTAATAAATAAATCCCTTTATATGAATCATAATCAAAACTTTTAATAATCTGGGAAGATTTCTGTTCTCTTAATTAGAAAAACGCAGATCCAACATAAAACCTTCAAAACAATGTTGAACACTGTTAATCAATAGATATTATATATATTGCTACCACGGGTCTAGTTCTGTTAATTAAGTTCATTCACACCTGGAGATACAGTATGCGCCCAAGTTTGTGTTTTTAACTATTCCAACGCAATATTACACAAACTCAATATACACTCCCTTCAATCTGCGCTGATATGGTGTCAATCATCGATTTTCCCAAATGGCTATTTTCAAAACACAACACTATGGATAGTCACCAGATCTGGTTGTCCAATATCGAATCAAATTGAAACCATTTAACTCGATATGCCACAATAATTTGACGTTTTCTATGCTCCAATGCGAAACTGCCGGAGTTTGCTAGTCGCAAAAATAGTGAATATCCAATTCTCATCTGTTACCACAGATCTGTTGTGATCTCAACTGCAATCGGAATCACTTTATTGATATTACAACTGACAATTGACAATATCCAGAACTTCGATGCGAGATTTTAGGAATCGGCGATTTCCATAATTCGGTGTTGTCCCCAATAATCTGCGCAGTCTATTCTAATCGTTTCCTATGGAAAGAGATTTCAACCTACAAAATTTAACACGCCCAATTTGATTTGTCATAACACAGATATTTTAACAATTTTAAATAAAAACCACAGGTCGAACCACTTCAAGCAATTATCAACGCATTAAGCTGCATACAATTAACACAGGCCACATCTATTCAATTAATTACACAGATCAACCAGATCGAATTGCCAGATCTGTCCCTCGATTGTACACAAACCACAGTTGTATATTTAATATATAAAATGAAACAGAGTTTTATATTTAAAACTGAAACAGAGTCTTGCTCGCCAAAATCCCTCAAGACTGATATCTGTTCGATTTTTAACATAACTACCCCACTAATATGAGCTTTTCGCTCCAAAAAAACCTCGCCTAACTCTTCTCCTCTATCACATTAATTTTCTAATAATAGCTTAATATAAATCTTCTATTTTCAAATAAATATCTCAACAGAATCTCCTATCTCTAACTCTCGCTTACACCTGTTTTAACAGATTTTATCACTAAATCTAAATAAAACAGTCTCCTTATTACAATAATAACAAACTATTTGAAAATCGACCCCCACAGTAACTAAAATTGACCAAACAGTAAATGAATTGTCAAGCCACAACATGTGAACAGATTTTTCACATTGCTGGCTTATTCCGATGCTCCTGCCTCAAT